>WBNO01002673.1:1181-93710 GCA_013400575.1 Peucedramus taeniatus
CGGGGACCGCGCTGTGCTGGGCCGCGGCAGCTGCCACTCCGGGCCGGCCCCGCTGCTGCCGCCCCGACGAAGGGCCGGGGCTTGGGGGATTGAAACGGGGTTTGTTCCTATGCAAAAAACCGCCTGAGCCTTACTGCTGGCCCGGCGTCCCACGGCGCCGGCCGGTCCCGAATAAAGCCGTAGCAAAGCCTGCGCTCTGGTCTCGTTTCCTGGGGCCAGGCAGCTGTTCCGGCAGCTGTGGAGCGGCCTTGTCACAGCTGCGGCTGCCAGCGTGTCAGCTGGAGGGCTTCAGCTCCCGAGAGCTTTGCCACAGGTGACAGATGGAAAGGCTGGCGTTTGACGACACCTGCAGTAGAGGGGCCTGCTGCTGCTCTTCCCTGCACCGGCTGGAAACTTCATTCTGAAAAAAAGACGTGAAGCAGTAGCCATATACCTAAAATAGGCTGCTACTTTGGTTTGCAGTGGTGTCTCTCATCTAACACAAACATAAGGGGTTTTTTTTCATAGTACAGTTTTCATAATTGTAAGCTGAAAAATACTTATTCCTGGGTGTATTTGTATGATCCACTGCTGTTTTTAATATGTAGATCATTGCATTGAGCCAGACCTGCTCAGCCATGTGGTAGCCACCACTGCTTAAAGCATGGAAAAACATGGATGTGGCATTTGAGAATATGTTTTGGTGTTCTGTTACATGTTCTATGGTGGTGATGCTACGTAGACAGTTGGACTTGATGATCTTTAAGGTCTTTTCCAGCCATAACAATGTTATGATTCATTAAGTCATCATTTTGAAGAGCAGCTGCTAGAACTTGTGTCTCTGAGGACTGAGTTAAGAAGAAAAGTCACAAATTGGTCTTTCAAATCCTGTTCCATTATGTCTTTCCTAATTTAACAGTTAAACACATTGTTAAAGCTTGACTCAACACAAGTTTGATCATTGGTTGTAGAAACAAAAGAAAGTGGTGCTTTGAATCTAACTGGACTAGTAAGAGTAATAGATTAAAGCACACTTTAACACTGATAAGCATCTCTCAGTAGCTCTCCACAGCACTCTCACAGTTTCTGTCTTGGGCTGTTGTATAAATTCCAAGTCCTGCTATTTAAAGGCAAAAAACGCTGTCATTTGCACATATTCTGTCATCCTCCAGCAAACCCCCCTGTAGTGGTGTGTGTTTTGTTTGATTTTGCCTCTCTTGCTGTTGTATTTTGGGAGGGTTGAAAAGTTATGGTTTGCCCCATGTTACCCCTGTCCCTTCCCCTTATAGTGGTTTTTGTCCAGGTTTTCCCGCCACTCACAGTGTCCATCAACCTGCTCACCCCCCCCTTTCCCCCCATTTCTGCAAAGTCATTCCCAGTTGTCCTGCTCCCCTTCATGTCAGTTAAGTTTTCCCTGCCCAGCTTGTTCTCGAGGTTTCTGTGTCAGTCACCTTGTCCCCCGTGTATGGTTTGTTGTGTGGGTTTTCTCCCACCCCTATGTTTTCCCTATTGGTTCAGTGAAATATATCCTTATCCCTGTTGTAACTACCCATTGGCTGCTGTACCCACCTCCCCGAGTCAGAGGTTTGATAAGCTCTTGCTGAGCCTTGGGTGTGGTCACTTCGTCTTGTCCCTTCAAGGAGATTAAAACTCTTTGGAATACCTTGACGGAGTGTCCGGCTCCTGGCTTTCTTTATCTCGGGACTGTAGTGGCTTTTCTCTGCAGCTGAACCCACGCAGCTGCCCTCACCGCCACCGAAGCCTCAGGGGAGGTTTTGGGGCGGCCTCTCGTGTGGCTCCCCCCGCCACAAAGGGGCAGGCTAGCCGGATTCCTGCCTCGTGGCGGCGAGGAGAAGCTGCACCCCCCCCCCCCCCCGAGTTTTCATTATTCTTACTGATTCCTTTTGACTCTGTAACATGCTGCATTTTGTATTTTATTAACCTAGGCCCAGCAGAGTCAAACGCCTCTTGGTAGTGGACACACAGTTGCACACGTAAGGCATTGTTTCCTTGGAAGGACCACAGACTGTGAACCTTTCCATTCTTAAAAAGTATTCTAGTAACAGGGTAAGAAGTAGTTAGATGATACTCAAAACACCTGTAAGCAATGGAATTTTGTGAGTTGAAACTTTATTCACAACAATAAAAATAAACATCAGCATAGTGTTTATGGGGAGTTGATAATCTGACATCTCATACAGTTCAGTTCTGTGGGTGTTTTTTAAAACAAGGAAATACATGCAAATAAATATTAAATATAAGGAAAGATAAAAGAAATTATAAAAATTCATAGCAGCAATGCTGGAATATAAAGTTTCACTTGCTATAAACTCTAGCTGCATTACGTTTATGTGGATTTATAGACTCTTGTATTTAATGCTTCATGAAACAAGTTACCACAGTAAGTGAGCATGAAGCCAAAAGGCACAAGAAATAAAAATTGACACAGTTAATCTCTTCCAGTGCTTTGTGTAGGTTTGCTTATTTCATGCTACTCAAATGTACATTGAACATTGTGAAATAGAGATGGCATGAATAAGAAAGGCTTTTAAAAGATTTTACTGAAGTAGATAAAGGTATGATGGAGAAATTGGTATTGAGGCCTTCCTCAGTCTCTAAATACACAAATACTGTAATTCTGCTTGGTGGTAATTACTTCCACTGAGTTGTTTCAAGAGAGAATTTAAAAAGGTTTGAACAAGCGAGAGCTTAATTAGAGGGGGGAAAAAATTTCCTCTGCAGCCTTCTGCTTGGCTAAGACCTCGCTTTGTTACCTTACTTTTCTCTTGTGTTCTAACAAAGTAGAAGTCACCAAGATAAGTTAATTGGAGTTATTCCTGTGGGCCCAAAGCCCTCAATTCACAAATCAGTAGGAGGGACAAGAACAGCTTACTAACTCAAAATGTCAAGCTGTTGAATCTTGCTTGTGACAGCAACTAAGTACAGGTTTGTTACCCCACATGGAAATGCACTCTATTCTCATGTCTGTCCTCTTTCATTTGTTAAACACACTTGTCTGTCCAGCAGTGCAGTCAGTTAGGACACTTCTGTAACTTCCTGCTGTCATAGCAAAACTATCATTTTGCCAACAGTTGCACAAGCAGCAGAAACTTTTTTCCCCAGGTTTGCCTACAACTAAATAGGACCAGCATCCACTCTTGAATATTAATGAGTGAAATTATTCCCAGCAGTGTGCATTAAGCCACAGCCATAAATTGCATCTGTCACCATGCTGCCCTTTCACCTGCCAGTGACAATCTTTAATACTTTTTTCCTATTCTTAGCACTTCATGGTGGACATTAGATAGAAACATCAAGCAGACTCTGTACATACAGGAAGCTAATTAATTAACTTGTAGGACAGCAGTTAACGCCTGCATGCAGTAGACAAGTATTGTATTGATGGTCACACAACACAGAAGCTAGTTATTAAATATAATTACAGAAGAACCTGAAGTCCTTCATTCCAAAGTCAGCTTTGCAACCAATGTTAGAGAGGGAAGGCCTGGAAGCAGCCTGTAGAGAAGCCGGCCTGAGAACTGCGCTGGATTTCTGCAAACATCTTTCTCCCTGGAGCTCAATTACAAGCATTAGAGCAGAAGGTGGTAACACATCCTCTTTAATTCAATTCTAACCTTATGATGGCAAAACTAATCCATGCTGTTGGCAATTAGGATTCTAATACAATGATTAAATAATCCCATGCAAAGCAATCTAGCTTCAGGCAGGAAAGATGCTGAGTTACATCCCAGAATATCCAGTCCACTTTCTTGGCAACAGGGGCTGTGAATGCAAGTGCAAAGACTTGAAAATAGGGAGGGTTATTTCTGCTGAGTAGTTGCAACTGCTTTGCCTCGCAAGTTTCTTATTTATTACAAGAAATCTGTGAGCAGGGAGATTGAGTCTCAGAGCTTGTCTTTGGCACTTTGTCTCTTTGTAGAGGGAGCGCAGGTAAGAGTAAAGCTGTGCAAAGCTTGTTATTAAGTGATGCAACCTATCACATCCTGCTTCTAAAGGTACTTCTGCTCGTCCCCAGCAACTCATCAACATCAGGGAGGGAACACACTATACAGTGCAGATGCAGTCACTGCACGAGCCCTTGTTGTTTTAAACAGACAGAAAAAAGCTCATGGAGTTCAGGATTTTTTGTTTGGAGTTGTTGGTTTTGTTGGAATGCCACTGATGGGAAGCTAGCAGGCTCTGGAGAATGGCAGCCCACCACGGGAAGGGGGGGCAGGAGCTGTCCTTGGTCCTGAACCCGCGCCCTGCACCAGAGCCACCTCGCTCTCTGCGCGAGTGGGTACCTTGTGTCACAGGAGAAAAGGACCAAGGCCAGAGGGGAAACAAAAGTGAGTATACACTGCCAACTACTGAATCTTTGCAATGAGGAGAGATCTGCTGAGATCAACAGTGTCTGCAAGCTGACTTCTTTCTGTGTGTTTGCAGCCACAAGAAGCAGAGTAAAGCTCAGACAGGAAAGGTTCTCTTGAAACACAATCCATCGCTCCATTCCTGTGAATGCCCGTGTGCCCACCAGATGGGCAGCACTGACAATGGAAGGGCTGTGCATGCAGGGCACATGAAGAATCCACATCAACAGAGATAATGTGCACCTATTCCCAGCAGAGGAGGTTCCTAACAGATACTGCATTTTTGTTTGGGTTTTTATATTTTTTTAAGTGAAGCTTGAAGATAGCATTCAGAAGTGTTCACTACACTTCTGCTGTATACTGATAAACTTTCAGGATGCTGTTCTTCATCTACCCAGAAAACAGATTAGCATATTTTCAACTTTAACTTTGGGAAACCCCTGCTACAAAACTGATTCTTCCCTGAAACGCAAGTTGTGTCCCACTAAATTACTTTTTTCTAAAAATGGCGATGGTACCTTACAGTATCCCCAGAAACGTCTACATGTATTTTTTGGCAATAATCATATTCTATATCCTTGTAATTTAATCAGTCAATCACTCAGCTCATCAACTCAACAGTAATAAGCCATTGACCGTGTGGTTTCAGACTGGATCAATGCCACGCTTAAGTTTTGGACCCCCGGAGGCCTTGTGTGCAAATAGGAAGAAACCCTTTTAACTTACTTTAGACGTGACCAAATTTTCCTCTGATGCGTTGATTACATTAGCAGATTGCTTTCCCTAGAAACCTTTGTCCAACAGCCTGCAGGCAATCAGCAGCACATGCTTAAGTTTCTTGTTTGAGATGGCAAACTTAAGCCACTTGCTTGGGTATTTGAGAGTTTTCAGGTACATTATACAGTTCATTGTTCTCAGTCTGATTCACCTGCAGAAATCTCAGCTGAATGTGGCCTGACAAGTGGCAGCATAGACACTGCTGCCTACTGTGCCCCCACTGCTGATGCTGTTGGCCGGACACTTCAGAGGTTTCATACTGCTGTCTCTTTGGACATACAAGTGTTCCAATCTCCAGCGCTCCCAGCTTTTCCGAAACTCCATCTGAACCTAACAGAAGCAAAGAAGGAAACAAAAGGAATGAATGTAGAACTAATCAGCTCTTTAAATGACTCCATCAGAAAGCAGCAAGGATACCATACTACTGAGAAAAACTGGAAGTGCTTTAAACCTGCAATATTATTGCTTCCAATTATCCAGTTATCTCATTAATCCATTGCAGGCCGTTCCACGTTTAAAATAATGATGACATTCATTTTTACTTGGAGAAAAAAAAGCTCTTTTATGCACCAGAAAATCTTACCTTCATTATTTTGCTCTAAATTGTATTCACCTGCAATACTGATTGGACTCTATGCCCTACCAGTACTAACAATTAAGCTGACTTTGCTTATCAGCCATAAAACAGCTGAAAAGACTGACTTTCTGCTCAATATTGCACCATAGGTATTCTTAAGAGTTCTAATTTCTGCTTTGTTTTAAACATCATTATGTCCTGGATTATTTTTGTTCTTTGAATATTTATGTGAGTTCTTTTGATTTCATACAAAACCAAATGTTTATTCAGAATTGAAAGCAACAATTCAGCAAGTTAGAGACTACTTGTTCCCCTTTTAAATAGCAATTACAGTATCTCATTTCAGATACTAGTTTTTCTTAAAGCTACAAAGTATGCTCATCTAGTCACAGGTTCCTGGTTAAACTGTGTAACCTCTGCACAGGTTTGGAAGTTTATGTAGGATTTTGTAACTGCTAAACAAGAACAAAATTGGATCTTCCTGTTCCATGGGCAAAGTTCTTGCCACTTGACTGAAGTAAGAACCTCCATTAGCTTTTAACACATAAAGCAGAGGACATAAAATTTCACACTTGTTACTTTAGATAAAGGCAGGAGTGCAACCACAGTAATAAGTTCATTATGGTGTGTACTTTAGCCTGGAAGTATGTTCACTGTAGGTGGGTCACTTAAGGAAGCCTTCTCTGGAGAGATGCTTTTTCTTTTATTTTAGGATCTCATACTGAGTACCAAGAGACTAAGTAGGTTGATGGCAGTTTTAGCACAGGTTTGTCATTCTGCCCAGGCTGTTGAAACCTTCATATTCTGAGGGAAACTTCATAGGGAACCAGCTGCTGTATGTCTGCTTTCTTTGCTTGTTCACTGTGAAATACTGAATTTGAGAGGCAGTCCTAAAAAAGGAGCAAAGCCTTACAAAACTAATTGTCTTACCCTGGCGAGTGCCTCTATCAGTGCTTGTCAGCTCTGGCCTACAGCCCCTGTATTGAATGTCCTGGTGGAACCAGCTGCATTTCTGTGTTTCTGACAATCTGTCAAAATCTAGAATCTGACCTCCACTGTCACAACCAAATGGGTCAGAAGGAAAGATACTGAGACAGATGCTTGTATTTTACCATGGTAAGGGGGGTTTGTTGTGTCAGAAGGTGCACAAAGACACCAGAGAAAGACAGTGTGTCTGGGATAGATTGGCATACAACGAGGAAGAATGGTCAGATGAAGGCAGAAATGCAGGAACCATAGTGTCTGCAGGAAAAGAATTGACCACATTACCATTCCAGTACTTGGCATCTCTTGTGGGCATGGAAGCATAAGGCAGCACTGGGAAAAAAGCTGTTGTAGGCATTTACTGGCAAACCCTAAATGAAAGTATGATTATAGTGACTGACTAAGTCAATGAGCAATAGAAATAGGTACCTTTAGGTCAGTCAAAGGGAGGAAATGAGTCTTTACTCCAGCTGGACATGACAGGCTTGAGCTATGATACAAACAGCCTGCAAAACTGAGATGAAGTGAATGGAAGACCTGAACAAAAGACTGCAGGAATGGGTCTACCTTAGGAATGGATATGACTGGCATAAATACCAGTTTTCTCTCCAGGGGTTAGGAAGAGGGTAGGGAGAAGCTCTGCTGCCTGTGGGAAATTGAGCTTTTGCCTAAATGGCTTTGAATGTATAAGCAAGGGAACTGGTCAATATTTATTTTGCAGAGGCAGTTCCTGAGCATAGAAGTAGATCTACAGATCTTTCAGCAAAATACTCATTCTAGTAACTTCCCTGTGTTGATAAGATTTCCCAGAAATAAGCTATACAGGAAAATGATACCAAGAACAAAGCTCCCATGATGTGCTGATTTTGGCTGCGGTAAAGTTAATTTTCTTCACAGTAGCTAGTATGGGGCTGTGTTTTGTATTTGTGCTGGAAACAGCGTTGGTAATATAGCGATGCTTTTGTTATTGCTGAGCAGGGCTTGCACAGTGCCAAGGCCTTTTCAACTTCTCATCCCATCCTGACAGCAGGCAGGCTGGAGGTGTGCAAGAAGTTGGGAGGACACCTGCCTGCCAATGGGAAGGAGTAAATTAATTCCATGTTTTGCTTTGCTTTACCTATTAAATTGTCTTAATCTCAACCCAAGAGTTTTCTCACTTTTATTCCTTCAATTCTCTTCCCTATCCCACCAAACTGGTGTGAGCAAATGGCTGCACAGCATGTAGTTGCTGTCTGAGGTTAAGCCATGACGTGAGAAAGGGGAAGAAAAATTTTTATGTAGGGTATTTTAAAAGAAAAAGGAAAGAGGAGGGAGAACTTGAAAAAGATGGTTATGGAGGTTAAAGCTGGAGAAGATCTCTCACAGAGAGCTCTTGATTGAGCTTTATGCAGGTAATGGGGAAGGAAGTTCGCAATGCAGCAATGAATCTGGAATCTAATTATAAAAAAGCCCTAAATTTTGGCAAAAAAAAATCACAGCGAGTGATAGTGGAAAGGTCTAAAGTAGGTCTAAAATGGGACAGAACTGAGCTGATGGAAGAGTTTAATTAATAGTCTGTATAGAAAATGAAAAGAAATTAAAAGCAAAAGGGAGGATTGGCCAGTATTTCAAGAACTCAGAAGTCCTGGCACCAGGACAGATTTTTTTAAGTAGAAGAAACTGAATTGTACTTTCATTGTGGCAAGAAGGCAAAAAGGAGAACCAAGGCTACAAAGAATGAAATCTGAACCATCTTCAACTAAGTGGTGGAAAAAGGCAACATCTCTGTGGTTTAAAGTATTTCTTATAGAAAGCATCACTAACAGCAGAAAAACTGGTCATATTAAGCCTAGTTTATTTTGCAAAGAACATTGGTGGTAATAAGCAATCTCATGAGACCCTACTGTTGGCTTCAGAGCAAGTTCAGAGAAAATCCAGAATCTTTCAGGCAAAGTAAGAGTGAAATATGAACAGATTCGAATTTTTTTTTCAGAAGTAGATATTAGAAAAGGACATTAATATCACTCCTATCTTCATTTCTACTACTGATCTGGGCACCAGGACTTGCAAAGAACTTTCATTCTATATAGTTAAAGAAAAAGGAGTCGATGAGTCACAGACAAAAATAAAATGTAGACCACATTGTAAACAAAGGCAGTCTTTGGACACATACAGTGTGTCAGAAGACAATTTCTCACTTAGCTTAGGAAAAGAATTCTTGGGTAGTTTAGAACAGACTTTACTTAACCAAACTCTTTGTAAAGATTTTTTTATGGACGCTGATGATCAGGCTTCACAAAATCCTACTCCCCTCTTTAAACAAGAGTTGGAACAAGCAAAATAATTAATCCTAGACCGTTGGTGAAGCTGAACTCATCGTGTTTAGATTTTATGAACTACATTACAAAGGCAAGAGAATTATAGTAACGAGATTTGGAGCATTTCTTTGAAATATAGGTAAGCTATTACACAGTAAGCTCCCTCAAATGAAAAAAGTGTGCCTGTTTGAGGGTTTGTAATAAAGTTTGGGTTATGATGTAACTTTGCTATTATTTCATGGGAAGGAAGTTATTGACATTCCACGTGAGAGGCCTGGCTGCAGCTGCACAAGGGATGTATGAACAAACGCCAAGGTGAATCAAAAGAAATACATGATCCACCAGCAGACAGTGCAGCATCTCAGGATTAAAGTACACCTGTAAAGCCATACGAGGAATTTGAAACAAATATTCTCTAATTCATGACATGCAGCAAATGAAATTCATTCCCAATAGCGAAGCCTGGGAATGAAAATCACCTCTGATTTTGGTAAGCAGGAAAATTAATAGATTCACTTCAATAAAATCTTTCCCACAACCTACAGAAGCGAGCAGACTCCTACAAGGCTTAATTCAGCATGCCTGCTCCTTGACTCCAGCCTGGCCATAATGACACAAGTAGCACATTTTTCTACTGATTCCAATTCCTTGATGAGGCCTGTCTCTCAATAACTGATCTTGAATTACCATGTCATTGTTAAAAGTAGATTTATTGTGAGTGTAAAACATATTGATGTGCATTTAATTTAATAATGTAGTGACTAAATGAGTAGTGTTTGCTTCCCTTACAAACCTGGCTGCTGAATGAATGAATAATAATCACTTAGAAGGTAACACGAGAGAGTCCTGCAATACTGCAACAGAACAATACCCTTTCCTCTACAGGGCTGGGATTTAGCAGAAGTCACAGAAGATGGTACTTGCAATCAACTCAAAGCCAAAGGTTTGGGTTTGTGAGTTTACCACTCTGTGAAGTTCAGTTTTAATGAGTGATGATGTGTTCAAGCAGCTGGACCACAGGGAAACCAAACTAAACACAACTGTACAGCAATAGCCACAAGGATTCTCCAACTTCACCAGCTGAGATGAGTTCATAGAATAAAATGTGCTCCACTCCCACATTCACAAAAACAAGCAAATAAAAAGCAAGTAAAAGCAAAACAAGCAAATAAAATAAGACAGATTAAGAAGGGCAGCTGTAATTCTTAATTAAAGAATCCACCAGAGCAAACTACACAACTGTAAGCAAGACTCTTTGAGAGATTCCATGTCTACAAATAGTGACTGTAAATTATACTGCCTGAATTCCTTCCAAACACATTTGTCTGATGATTTATCCCACAGAGCTGTGCAGGGAAGGATCTGGAAAAAAAAAAGTCCTGAACAAGGACAATTTAGTAGTTTAAGACCATTTTCAATTTCCTTTTCCTACAGTGTATGCTGATAAGGCAAATTGGAACAAATAGTAACTCTCTTACCTCATTATTGATGAAACAATAAAGAATCGCAACCATCAGCCCCTGAAATCAACAAAAAACCAGAACAGTGAGCAGAGCAGTTTCCTCACTTTGCCAAACTCAGTTGCAGAGGGCTAGAGTCTCCACACTGTCATGTCTCTAATAAGACTGAAAGGTGGAGAATCCTTGGTCCCTGTCACTCTGATGGCAGAGCAGAGGTTTAATGAAACTATGTCTCAAAGCACATATCTTAAGAAAAAGGAGTTGTTGCTTTCTTCAATCTATTATTTTTGTCTAGTGATTTCTTTCCCCTCCTTCCTTACAAAGCAACTGTTTCAAGTCTTAAACACTTCATAAGTGAGTAATTCACAGTGGTCTTACATACTGCTCTGTGCTTGATAAACAGGGAATGAGTGAGAGTGCAGGGAAACAGAATAATTATTTCCTTACACAAGGAGACTCATTTGAAATGGCTTTACCTAAGGCAACAGTTAAACAAAAATCACAATATGCCTATGCCCTCCTCACACGCAGTTACAGCTGTAGAGTTACCTCTCCCAGCATAGATTTTCCAAGGAGTATCAGAAACACTGGAGAAAGCACAAAATGTGCTTTCAGCAATGCCACTGTACAATTACAGGAAATCACAGACAATTTTGTTATTGCCCTGAGGTGAACCATAGGAAGTAAATATTAATATGTGGACAGAAATACCAGTTTATTGTAGTAAAGTTGGGTGTTAAAAATTAGTCCTTACACTTTCCCTTCCACTGTCATAATCCTGTAATGTCCAGTGCTAAACTGAGAAATATAAGGAACGGGGAGCATGCAATGAATGGAAGAGAAAGCAGGTCCTCAAACAGCAGTTTAAAAATATCTTATGCCCATGGGCACACTGTGAGTGCTACCTGGAACGAAGCAAAGGAGAGCTCAGTAAAAAGCTTCACAAAGCGCAGCATCCCTCTGGCATGCTCATCAGTAATAAAGGCAAAGATGACCTCGTGGGTCCCCAGCAGTGGGATCAGAGTCAGTGTGGACTTGGCCAACCTAAGATCACAAAGAAATTAAAAATCCATCAGTGCCACTGAACAGACCATTGTTGAACCAAATCATCACTGGGAGTCATCCTTTCTGCATTCTGTGTCTGACACAGTTTCAACTTTCATAAGTCACTGCACCACTTTGGGATGTTCTCTTCCAGAGGCTGCAGGATAAAGACCTCCTCAAAATAACCTTAGTAAGTTCCTACAAGTTTTAACCTCCCCTACCACTTCACTGCAGATCATTTACTGGTGAGAGCAAAGCACTGTATGCAGCTACTGGCTGTATTTCACCTGGAAAATCTTCCAAACTCAGTAAGAAGCCATGTGCTTTCTTGTACCTGTGATGTCTTTCCTCTGTATTCTTTTCTCTAACTGTAATTGGGAAAGACAACCAAAACCTACCTTCTTGATGACATGAAAGACATAATCTATCAATAACTGTAATCTTTTAAAAATATCTTGCCAAAGGGAGGAGTATTTGGTATTCCTTCCCACCTTGTGGTGTGTTAAATCTTCTAAACATTGTAACTATCTGTAACTGCAGAACACTTTGTCAAAGCAATCAAACTGTCTGAAAATGAGTGATGGCAAGTTCAAAGACACAGCTAGCAAAGGATGAAAGACAAACCAATCTGAAATAAATTATTCTTCACCTGTGAGAGAGTTGGAAAAAACAGGAAAACAGGAAAAAAAAACACAAGAATGATCCTTAACTCTCTTTTGATGGACATACAAGACAGCCACCCACCAGGTGCCTGGGGATCATGTGGGAGCTTCCTGGGCCACAGAACATCCCAAAATCTCCCAACAACCTGTCTTGAGACAAGTTACTAGATGCAAAATCACTCAATTCGCAGGGCTGTTAGACCTTTGTAGCTCTTGTGTGCCTGAGGGCTGTTGGCTGCTATTCTGAATCACTTAACTATTCAGCTTGGAAGGCACCTCTGCAAGGCTCTAGCCAACTCCAGTTCACAGCAGGTTACTCAAGGCTGTGTCCAGCCAAGTTTTGAGTATCTCCAAGGTCCTCCAAAGCTCCTCTGGGCCTCTCTTTCAGCATCAGACCACTCTGACTGTGAATTTATTTCACCTGACGTGCAAGGGGAATTTCCCTTGATACTTGTGACCTTTGCCCTTGTCCTTTCACTGGGGTCCTCTGAAAATACTCCATTTTCTGTACAAGTGGGCTTGGAGTCAAAGCCTCCAGCTCAGACAAGTCCTCATCTTTGCTTTGAACTCTCAAGACACATTAGGATTTCCAAAATTTCACGTGAGGTAAAGAAGGTAGGTAACATACACAGCATTTCTACACTGATAAGAAACCACCAAAATATGTGCTTTGTCTTGTTTAGAAGACTGCAAGATCAAAATACCGATAGCTAAGTCCAGTGACAGCAGCAGTCCAGCTACCACAGCATGTAGCTCCACACTTGAAGAGCTAACTTGTTATTCTTACATTGTTTTTCAGACTGCAATACAAAAGTCAAGATGCAAAAATGAAGGATGCAACCATGAATCTTAGCAAGGTGATTAAGTAACAGACAGAATACAGACTGACTGCAAACCAGAAATTGAATGTATCTGTGATAGCCCTGACATTTCTCTTCAAACATCTCATGCATTCAAGGTTGAAAGTTTTCCCAGTAACAACTGGCAAGAAGAACAAGGAGTAAAACTCAAAATTATCCCATCTGTCGTACTTGAAGTGAAAGCTTTTATTTCTATCAACTAATATTATTTTGTTCAAATTAGAATAAGATAGGATATTTCAGCTGGGAGGAACCTATGACAATCATCTGTTCAAAATTTAAAGCAAGTTTTTAAGGGTACTGTCCAAATGCCTCTTAAACACTGACAGGCTTGGGGCACTGACAACTTCTCTAGGAAGCCTGTTCCAGTGTTTGACCATCCTCTCAGTAAAGAAATGTTTCCTGATGTCCAGTCTGAACCTCTCTTGGTGCAGCTGTGAACCATTCCCCCATGTCCTATCACTGGATACCCTGGAGAAGAGCTCAGCATCTCCCTCTCTACTTCTACTCCTCAGAGGACTGTAGAAGGGAACGAGGTCATTCCTCAGAGCACTTTGCTCCAAACTAGGTAAGTCAGAAGTCCTCAGCCACTCCTCACAGGACATTCCTTCCAGCCCTTACACCAGCTTTGCTGCCCTCCTCTGGGTAATTTCAAGGACTCTAAGATTCAGTACTTGCATGTGCTGCAGATATTTTAAAAGTATCTGCTTAATTAATATTCATCCAGCCTAATGGAAGACTGTAAAGTGACCCATCTAGCCTTCTGTTTATAGCACAGGTGAAATACCTTCCCTGGTTTCCCTGAGAGTTTTCTGTGGACTGACTGTCCAAGCAGTTACACCAATGCATGACACCATACCTGTGCATTACTCAAGGGCTGTCATCTTTAACCATCTTTGTCAACCCACTCCTTTCATGTATGTCCTTGTCTGCTTTTATTCTGATGAGCACAAAAAGTGTCAGACCACCTTAAGACATACCTGCATTTTATGTCAGTTTTGCACATCAAATTAGCCTGCAGTTTGGAGATGATGATGCATATAACTCTGATGAAGATGAGGAAATTCACCTGGAGAAATGAAAGAATTTATATCACCATCAGTAAACCCATGTGCATAAGCACTCAAAAAGGCTGGTTTGTGTATGCATGTGTAGGTCTCTGTGCATCCTACTATGCAGCAGCTGCAGAACTTGCCACAGAACTCAACTCCTTGCTAAGGAATTGTGGTCTAAATGTGAATGCACAACCCACCCTTGAAAACACAGGCACTTCATTACATAAAGCAGGGGACCCCAGTTAGTCTTTGGGGAGTGAGACACAGTAAAGGTGTGGGTTGGCCCATTTGCCTTATCTAGAGGTCTGAGCCTGACACAGTATTGTGCATGCAGAACATTTCTACACAATGCCCCACATTTTGCAGCTCTTTTGTAGCCCAGTATCTGAAATGGTACATTTGGTCTCCCTGAACTACCTTCCATACCTCCTGCTCACAGGGGAGTTAATGGGACTGCTGCAGCATACTGTTCTGTTATCATGTCCTGCCACTACAACAAGACAGCTTGTAGCCAAATTAAAGAAACAAAATGCTAGTCTGGAATTTCAGTGACAGAAACCAACTTGGCTTCATAAAATCGTATTTCTGAATGAAAATATCAATAGCCTCAAAGGTTATTAGCCTTTGGACATGCACAATGGCCACATATGTGCATCTTTGTACCATATAGTTATGTTCTGTTCTCAGGGAAATCGGCCATCTCACAGCACCTATCTCAGACTCACCCCGATGGCAATGAGGATGGGCAGTCTGATGATCAGCCAGTAATTCATATTATAGTTTCTGGTCCAGCAACTAGTAGGAGGACAAAAAGGAGATGAAGGAAAAGTTTCAGTACATTACTAAAATCTGTTGCTTTTCATTCTGTTCCAGCAATGCAGATAGAAAACAGTATTAAGGACTAGATACCAGGAAAGCACATTATGCTGACATGGAAACAGATGCAGCTGCTTCTGAGAAACACTGAATGCTTTGTACTATTGCAGCTATCATAATCGAACTGGATACTACTTACCAGCCTTTCTTGCCCACTAATGGCTAGCTCTCCTCCACAATTTGCTATGAATTATCATCCATTAATTGTGAAGATTTACTCCATTAAAACCAAGGTCAAATTTGTCATTTGTATGAAAGAAGGGGGGGAATCTGTTTGAGTCTGATCTTTCCACTGTCATTCTTAGCTTCCTCATCCTGCACTATTTTTTATTATTCTTCAGTCTCCAATGTCAGATCATCTTATTTAATTGCTTGTTAGTTTTTCTTCCATTACTTACCATCATTATTGTCATACCAATATTGAAATCAGTCATCTATTTCGTCTGTCCTTATTTTCAAAAAGGAGCTACTAATTTCAACCATGGGAAAGCAATTGCAGCTGCCAACTCCAGCTCCTTCAGTGCATATGCACAAGGTTTAAGGCTCACTGGGAGTTTTTAAAATTATAAACAAGTAAAATCAAAAATGGAAGCAGCAGTTCCTAACGTATGCTGACCTGAGCCTCTGCCAAGTAAGTAGCATGCTACAGCAATATAATACCTAATTTACAGCATGAGTCTCATTTCAGCTTTGAAAATTCCTGTCTCCTTGAGCAATACAGGAGAAAAATGACAAGAAAAGTCATGACGGCCACAGTTTGGGATCAGTGGTCTGAACTGAACCTTAAACTGAGGGTACATCTAGTTCCTTTCTTCTGGCCACAGCCAGACACCAACCACTGTCTGATGGGCCATGTCTGTGTAGGATGGCCCAGGTGTTAGGGCAGCACCCATGTGCCATTTTGCTTGTTGCTGCAGTGACAGCATTCTTAATATTTCTGCGAAATAACTTTGTTAACCTCCTGCTCAGCATTACTCAAAAGCAACAGACAGCAGTAAGCCAGCAGGTTTCTGAGCTACACAGGCTGGGAAACAAACTAGGAAATGGCATTACATCAAACATAGGTTCCTTCCCAGAAAATGTTTCTCTTCATCTCCAAACCTGTTCTGCCAAAACATACATATGCACAATTTTCCCTAAGGCTTCTTAACAGACCTATGAAAGTTCAGCCTGGGTGATGCTGGTGGAGCTGAAATCCTCCCTAGCCTTGCAGTGGGACAGTCTAAGAGAAAAGAGCAAACCATGCAGCACCTAGGAGGGATCCATGCTACAAGCACACATCCACATGTGCTCACTTACTGGAGGGAAAAGTGCAGCAGCTTGGCTGTGGCAATTCCACATTTCCCTTGCAGGGACTGCAAGTCCAAGAAGGGCTTGGGATATTGTTTTTCCTTCCATTTCAGTTTAATGCATACAAAATTATATTATTGCCACCAGCAGCCCCACAGCCTCCAAATCAACTGCATTTTAGGTATTGGACAAAAGAAGTGTGCAGGCTGTGTGCAGTCAGTGTACCTGAGCCAGAATCTCAGTTACAGAACTTCTTAATTGGTACACATGACTGGGAGCCAGCTTCATGGAGCCTTTGAAATTAATTTTATTTGAACACCTCAAGACTGATGGGATAGCTGGAAGTGGAGTTTTAATTTTCTCACTAGCTGCAGTAGATGCAGAGGTCATTAAAAAGATTCTTTATAATAATAGAGGCTGAGAAACAATTCTTTACATTAACTCTGCTACATTTCTGTGCTAATTTGCTTCCTGTGGCACACATCAATTTTAGCTACCTTTAAATTTATACAAATATATGCAATAACAAGACCATTACAGGTCAATTAAGGTGTCATGACTATTGAAGCATCCAGAAAATAAAACTGGTAGATATCTACATGATTTCTTGTCCATCTGTGCTTTCTGTGATTGCCACACTGATAAATACACCAATATCTATTGTGCTTGGGGGTCTATCCGTACAGTTTGCTCAGCACCTCTCAGAAGATGCTTGGCAACTAATAGCCTCAGACCCATGAATGGAGAATTTTTCCAGTGAAAAAAATGCTAGTGGCATGTTTCTGTCTTTGCTTATTCTCCTTCTAAAAGTGAAAACACAGAATTTTTACCTTAAATTGCTACAGGTGAATGAGAAAAAGAAAAGGATTGAAGGCTGACTGTTTTGCTCCCATACTTAATTGCAGACAGAAGCAAAAATGTGTAAGTATCAGCTTTTTAGGCACAGTCTAATGACTAAGAACAACAGCTTGCCTTTAATTGTATTTGTAATCTAGACAAAATATTTTTGAATAGTTCACTTTTTAAAACACTAATTGTGTTCTAAAGGAGTTTATACTTGCACATGTAAGGAAAGAAGAAGCCAGTGTGCAACCAAGTTTTGCAGGCTTCAGTCCTTTAGTCAAATGGCTATGTTCACAGGACTGCCTCAGATTCCTATCCCTGACCACATTTATTTCCAGTTATTCTTCATAGCCAGGGAAGTAGTTAATGAAATGAAATTTACAGCCCATTGCACGGTGACAGAACTATGGCAAACAGCATGAAAGATATCCCTGGCTACTCCAGCAAATGCCTGCCCAAGGCACAGAAATCTTGCCTTTCAGAGCAGCTGCTGCACATGGTTATTTATTGCTGTATTTTACAAACATTTAAACAAGATTTAGAAAATTCAATAATGTGCAAAATTGCCCCTTTTAAGGTCTGCTGAAGGCAGGGAGTGACAGTTTTCCTTAAGAGAAAATATAAATCAGCTCTGAGCCCTACATAATGTGGGAGGCTCAGCATGAGCATTTTGAATACATCTTCTACATCAATGGGAAGATATGCCCATGGAACATCGCCTGTTCAGAGGCTGCACGGTCTCTACACCTAATTTGATAATTTCAACAAAATCTCCAGTACATCACTACAGCTACAATCTTGCTGCAGCATATCAACAAGTCAACCTTGAAAAGCAAAGTCAAAAAATCTTAGCATTGCTTAAGCCAGAAAAGGCAGATTTGACTGCATTGGTTCAGTACTATGAGGACCACACACACAAAAAGCTGGTTCTTAATACTCAGAAACACCAGAGAACGGTTTGGGAGTGGCTCTGACTAAACTGAATTTTCACATTGCAGCAACTCTCCAGCAATAATTATGTCTGGGAAGAAAGAAAAAAAAAATAAAGAAAAAAAGAAAAGAATCCTCTACAAAAGTGTTGGCTGAGTAGTTTGGAAACTAAGTAAAACCCATTAAATAATAAATCTAAAATAAAAATGAAAGAGTATAGATTTACTTATTTTCACAAAGAAAATTACCCAAATATTTCTAGGCAGTCACTATCTCTAAAAAGAAGAAGCCACTTTCCTCCCTTTAAAAAACTAATTAACAAACGAAAAAACCAAGCTACAGTGCTATTTGTAAAATAGCTATTTATAAAGCATATACAACAGTAATTTTTTCTAGAGCAGCCACCATGGTAAAAATGGACAAGAAGTATTTTGTATTTTACAGCAGTCTTGTGCGTGACATAATTGACTTCAGCAAGACTAATGTAAGCAGACAGAGAATGTGCCTTTATTTTAGGAAAACCTAAATAATGGGAGCTTAAACAAGAAAAGGCAATCACTTCTCTGCTCCTAGGCATAGGCTATCACTACAAATTGCAGGCAGAATCCTGTGGGAGGTTGCTGTCTTCTTCTGAAACAACTGTAAAGGCTACTGCCAAAGGTCTTGGTTGGGTAGGATGACTGCTATTGTTGATACTATAAGTACAGAAAAACCAAACATACCTTTCCTCAGCCTGAAAAAGAATAGATTTATTCAGACATGTAGAAAATTCTGATCAGAAAAAAAAAAAACATATTCTCCTTTCTGAAATGTTATGCAAGACCTTCAGACAAAACAGAAGCAATTATGTGAGGTTTCAGCATATTGTCAAAGTAAACCAGGCTGAACAGAAAGCAAACAGAAAGTAAACCAGCAAACTGCTGGTGCACATACAGCACAAATTAGACAGCTATAAAAATCAGAACTAAACCAACCCCTCATCTTCATAAAGGTACTTGACAGTTCCCCAGAGGATAACAAACAGCATTGGCACACCTGAAAAGAGAGGAGACAAGGCTGACATTGACATTGAGACTGGGAAAAGCAGAGAGAAGGACAACTCCCTCTGCCCCCCCCCATAATGATGAGCAACATAATTAACTGGTGTCAGGGTTGCAGCTCCTATCCAACACAGACTGCCATGAACAGTGTGCTCCCACCTAGTTCTCAACAGGCATGAAAAATGAACAACACAAGTGCCCCATAACAGGCATTCACCACTTCTTCTGTGGATATTTTCACAGACAGATCAAGGGAATTAAGTTTTTTGAAGCTCTACTAGCCTCTGTACTCATGCTAGAGAAGGGTGAGCAAAAACCTTTGCGTCTAAATTTCTGCTTGTGGATCACTGTATTCAAGCAGGACCAAGTTCAGGCTGTCTATTGGTGTCAAGGCTGGAGCACACCCAGCCCCACATGCCCCCCATGGCTGAGGGAGCGTGGGCACACCCACCAAGTGTCCTCCCCCACAGAGAAGTCCCAGTTCTGGCTGTGGTACTGGCATGGACTGCAGAGGACTGGAGTGGCTGCAGCAAAGACAGCAGAGGAAGCTGGCAGTGAGGAGAGGCTTGGCCCTACCTCACCTGACAGCATGGGATACAGCTGGTCAGCTCATCTGGGGTGTAAAGGGCAGAGACAAGCCAAGGAAGCTGGCACTCATTACCTGCTTTACAGTACCAAAGGCTCTCTAATTAACTTCTTTCATTTATAAAGAGCCTAGGTCATTAAAAATAATTTTAAAGTGCATCTACCAACCAATACTCAGT
This sequence comes from Peucedramus taeniatus, assembly GCA_013400575.1. NCBI lineage: Eukaryota > Metazoa > Chordata > Aves > Passeriformes > Fringillidae > Peucedramus > Peucedramus taeniatus. Next base: position 20,990 of record WBNO01002673.1, read on the forward strand.
ACAGAGAATGATAAATATGCATACAAGGAAGGAAAGCAGGTTGTGACTCAAAAGGCAGGATGAGGAATTTCTGCTTAAGGACAGATCAAGATGGTCTAATTCCTCCTTGGACAGCATCTGATGCTGCATGTGTATTGAACAGAAAAAGCAACATTTAGCATACTTTGTTACTTTATGCTTAAGAACCAGTAAAGTAAGGTACCTTAAGAACATCAGGCTCCAGCAGTAAATTCTGCACAGGGCAAATCCACAGTTTGTGGCAGCAGAAGCCATAGGGGAATTGGTCATCCCTCACAGTCTGAATACCTCAAGCAGTATCTTTGTTGGGTATTATCAGTAAAAAAACTTCACTTTTGTTGTACTGTAGAATTTCTCTGCTACCAGAACAGCTAAATACTAAGGAGAGCATTATTATTCTGTGTCTGTAATCATTTACTTAGAAAAAAAAAAAAGAGAGACCAAAGAGCAGCGTGGAAAAAATACCAATAATTAGAATAATAGCAAAGATAATGAATTGAGCAGAGATTATTTGGGCAAATAGCTACTGTGTTCCATGGATTTACTTGATACTGAGAATACACAGTATTTTGGGAGCAAAGTTACCAAAAACTCTATGCTGCCTTGATAGTCATATAAAGAGATTAAGAACAGGCTCATTGCATATCACTTCCAAACCAAATGAGACTTTGATTCACAGAAACAAATTATAATTTCAATTATTCTTTTCTTGACTTTGCTGAGTATTAAGACATCTTAATATGAAACTTACAGGATAAGAAACAAACATTGAGAGCACAAAGGCTGTTTGTCAGTGGATATATAATTTGATACATCAAGTGATAACAATAATGATTTGTGGATATCTCAGTCTTCTGGATACATCAGAAATTTCTCCATGTTTAATCAAATCACTTGACATTTGATCTGAGAACCTATTATTAATACTATATTTCAAAAGAGCTTAACTAGAGCGAGACTGATATAATTGCATCAGCTATGCAAATATTATACTAATTAATAGGCAGCAAGTATAAAGCAACTTGTTCAACATTCTCTGCCCACTCCCCCTTGTGATGCACACCACTGGTGTCTTGGTATTGCAGCATCATCAGTCACACTATTTTTCATGCTGGCAATGCACATTTTAGTCTGAGACACCAAGACTTAACAGTGCACACATGAATTTGCACTGATGTTCAAACCTTACTACATGGATACTTCCTGACATCTACCAAATTCACAAAGCCTTGTCCTGAGAAATGGATTGCTCTGGAAACTGGGACAGAGTCTCAGCAGATGGGAACACATGCAGTTTTCCAAAGCTCTAGTGAAGATCTAAAGAGGAGACAAGAACATTTTCTAAATCACTTCAAGCCTGCAGAAGTCATTCCATCACAGCAAAAGAGCAAATCTGAAGCATCTCTGCAATAGCTGCAGTTTGCAAGGATCACTGAGACTCTGCAAAGACTAATCACAGTCTTGATATTTAATTAGCCTGCATTGACTGGCAAAAAAACATATATTATTCTGGTTACTTCACTCAGTCAAGAGAATTCTGTCTGGTTTGAGCAGGCAGTGGCAGTAAACCGAATACAACTCAGTGAATGAACACCACAGATGACTACATTTCATTAACAGCATGAGGGGCTTAACAGCACTTCTGGGCTTCCAACATAACACTTGATGCATTTTAGTTTCACACTCACACTTCTTTCTCCTGCTGCTGCTATTCAAAGTATATCAGATACCCAAGAACAAAACTGCACTCATTTACAGGAGGCATTTATTTAAGGTGTTGGCTGAACTCTTTCTGCTTTTGTTTTTTTGTCATACAGAAAGCTCTGAGATGGATCTTTTCCAGTTTAACTGACCAGAGAAAAGTATCTGAATTCTGGAAATGGTAATGTCTACTTTTTCTTCTGTACTGCATCACTGCTGAAGATGCCAGAAATTGCAACAGCCTGATCATGATAAACTCGGCAACCTTAATTCTTGCAGGTTGATAGCTGACCCAAAGTCTTTGAACACTACATGGTGATTATGAAATCTGTAAAGTGTACTAGAAAATAAGCCTGCTGACAGATCAGCTAATAAAGTTCAACTTCAAATGACTGGGCATCTGAATTATAGGCTGCAATAATAATATATATTATGGATCATGAGAAAGTAATGCAACTAGCAAATCATCATCTTAATGCCCCACTGCATAAATAAGCAGTACAACCTACTTAGTTTCACTCTAGCTTATATATTCTACACCTGGCCAGGTGCCTGCATAGTAAGAAAAACCAAAAAAGTTGGAAAAACAGTCGTATTTCAGAATGGCAAAAGGACGGGGTAGGTAAGAGAACAAAATGTTGAGAAAACCTACACAGGTTGACATTTTCAGACTGCTCTACTATCCCTAATGAGAAGGGAAAGAAATTCCTGCAGCTGCTAATGGAAGCTACCATGTCCTGATAGCAGCGTGCAAAAATCAGTCTCTTGGTAAGAGAACAGAAAAGCTCAGGTTTGTTCTTGCACCCATGGTGTCCCCATTACCAAGAGAGGTGTCACCAGGTGGTGCTATTCCATGCCATCATCTTCCCCTCACCTCCCCGTGCAAGCAAGTTTCCATTCTTACAGACACACCGTATTTGTAGCTTTGTATTGTACCTCACTTTACGTGGAGGCAATTTCAGGAAAGACATATGAGGAGCAAGGAGGCTCCCCTCATCCTCACATGCTGATTAGAGATTCTTCCTGAAGTAGATTTGTCTCTGAAGGACCAGAGCACTGCCATCCTGCTGAAACCCTTAAAGAAGGACATATTCTGAATACAGCATTTTAGGGCTGTTTTCAGTATTTTAGCCATAACCTGACATCTGTTGTTTCCATGTGTGATAAGGTCAACCTCTGAGAAAATCAGGCACATAAACCAGAAGGACACTACTGCTGTCAGAGCAAGTCCATTCTTCTTTCTCTCAGAAAGCACCCAAGGTGCTCTGAGTAGATCAACTGATTGATGAAGGAATGCTAGAATGATGCCATGAGGAACTGAAAGAAATGATAAATAAATATGACTACATGTAAAAAGAGTAAAAGCACTGATGATGTGAGAAGATGATTTTTTTTTTTCTTCTTGAAAAACATGAAAAAGTTTAATTTAGAAAACAGAGACTGAAGAGTATTAAGAGGAATTCCTGACATGCATTTCTTACCAAGATCAGTCTGGGCACAAAATCTATTTTTACATCCTTGTCAGAAGCAGAGTTTTCATTTGAAAATAGAAAAGAAGTGGTCAGTGTAATGAATGCATCCTGTTGCTATGGTGAGTTGATAAGGGGCTTTTGAAGGAAGGTTTCTTACTGGCTCTGTTCCAGTCATATATTCCTTGCAATCAGGACACAGATTTTGATGCCCCAGCCAGGCTTCCTGCTTTTAATAGTTTCATTCCTGAAAGTATTCTTCCTTAGAGCAAGTTTGGATTGCCAAGGCTTGGAAGGAAGCAGATTATTTATTTTTTATGGTGATTTTCCTGCTGCAGGTGCAGCTGGGTGTAACATTACCACAGAAGCTCCGAGAATATTTAGCTGTTTATTAACATTTTCTTCTTAGCCTTTAGTGCTAAAAATGGTCTCCTGTCTGAACATTGCTCAGTCACAGTGGGATGTTTCTGTTATTTCCCCATTCTTCCCTCCTCTCTACTCTTAAACGTGAACAGGTCCCTTTACCACTAAAGTTTGCTGATACAGCAGCTTTACAGTATAAACTGCTCTTCTCCAGAAACTACACAGTACAGTACCGATAGCTGAAAGGCAATGTCAAGCTCAGCAACTCCTGCCTTGGGCTTAGACATGATGAACACTGGATTGGTGTCCTGGACACTGATTCAGACCAGTCTGCACATGCTGAGAAACAAACAAAGCAAAAAAGTAATGATCTTGATCTCTGTAGTGAGGTTGGGAGTTTTTTTCATCCCTTTCTTATAAATGTTTTTTCTTCTCTCTAGAAAGTGAGAAGAAATCTCAGCAACAGATTTTCTTTTCTGCAAGGGCAAATGACTATATGAATTAACAGCTGTTGTAGCTGCTGTTGTGCTGACCCCCAGAGTGAAGGAAACCTCTCACCTACCTGCTCTTCCATTAGCCTCTTAAAATTTTTGGGTTTTGATGCTGCAAAGTGTTTCTGCCGTCTTTTTCTCCCATCAGCATTGAAAATGGAATATACAATTGTTTTTGCAGTAAGCTATGTGGAACTTAAAGTTGACATAAATGTATGGAAGTCTGCTTTGACAAAGAGAAGACATAAGCAAGATATATTTCCCATTAAATAAGATAGGAAAAATTTAACACTGCCAGCTCAAAGCCTAGTATGGCATGAAATCTCAGCAACAAAGTGGCCATTGGGAATACAGTTCCCTCACAAGTAATAGGGAAGGTTTATAGAATCCTGTCAATATACATGATTTTAGTATAAATTACTCCGAATTTATGAAACTACATTAGTTTTCATAGGTCTATCAAGATTTTATGACTTTTCTATGTTTTTTAAAGTACAATAATGCAAGACAGACTTTTCCCTTTATAAACACTTCAACAGCAAAGGATAATTAGTCATTTGAACTGATAATAACTGGACTACTGTCTAATAACTGACTTTAGAACTGACCTGATATTATCATATAACGAAAATATATTTGGAGTATCTTGGAACAACTGGTCTACTATGGGCTGAATCTGACAGAGAAGGGAAAGAAAATCTTTAGTCATAGGCTTGCCAAGCCTGGGAAGAGGGCTTTAAACTAAAGTTAAATGGAGAATGGCATCCTTAATCTATCGCACTCCTACCAGCAGGATGCCAGTGCCAATGCCTGCAGGGCTATGATCTCACTGGCATCATAGAGACATGGTGGGATGGCTCCTCACTGGAGTGTTGGACAACTCCAGTGCCACAGGCTCTTCAGGAAGGCAAGGAAGGGGAGAGCAGAAGGGGGTGTCACCACAGCAACAGCAGCTGGAGTGCATGGAGTTCCAGCTGGGGATGGATGAGGAGTTGACTAGGAGCTTATGGGTCAGGTTAAAGGGAGGGCAGGGACAAGTGACATTACAGAAGAATCTGCTGTAGGCTGCCTGACCAGGAAAACCTTCTGTAGACAGACAGGAGCATCACTGCAGTCATAAACCCTGGTCCTCCTGGGGCACTTCAACCACTCATATCTGCTGGAGGGATAGCACAATTAATCCAGGAGTTTCCTGGATCACACTGACGATAAATTTCTTCTCCAACTGACAGAGGAGCCAATGAGGAAAGATGCCATGCTTGACCTTGTTCTCACCAACAAGGAGCAGCTGGTGGGGAACGTGAAGCTCAAGGGCAGCCTTGGCTGCAGTGACCATGAAATGATGGAATTCAAGGACCTTAGGGCAGTGAGGAGGGTGCACATCAAGCTCAGTAGCCTGGGCTTCAGGAGAGCAGACTCCAGCATGTCTGAGAGTGATCACAGTCTTCAGTTATAATTGCAAGAGGTAACAACATGAAGTGACTATGTTTTTGAGTAATACAAACATGAAATTTTTATACATAAATATTCATTAAATGATGAGAAATGCACAAGTTTAAAAATTATCCTGTAAGAAGACAATTCATTAATGGAACAAAGGGTCAGAGTATCAAATTAGCTCTGGCAATTAAATATTTTTTTTGTTCCAGCTTTATTTTTACAGCTGATTAGCTATTTCAAAGAGCGGGACACAAGTTCAAACAGGAACCTACTGTCTTCTCTCTGAAGCCTCAGCATTACACTGAAGCTATCACACAGCTCAAAAATCAAATTAAATAAAAATCTTCTGAGCATTGCATACAGCAGAAAGTCACCTAGTGAGGAACTCAAGCACCTAAAAAATGGAATCACCGATGAAAAATCAGAAAGAATGGGAAAGATTTTGGTATCTTTCCACTGGTTAGAGATGAAACAGTTATCTGGTATAACTAATTGGGGAGCACTGAAATAGCAGATGCTTCTGCATTGGAAGGTGGAGAATCACTGGCAAGGTTTGCACATGCAGACATATATGGAAGAGCAAGTAGCTGTACAGATAACTATTGAACGGCACGGACAGAGCTTTTCTAGGAAGCTTTGATGAAACCCATGTATCTAGTGCCAAGTTCTTGCATTGCTGCTCATTTCCATAAACTCATATAGAAATTCAATATACAATAGCAAAACCACCTTTGTAAAGGAAGAACAAAACTAAAATAATAATCTGCTTCTGCCTTCTGCATTTGTAGGAGACAAACTCTAAATAGAAGTGATTCAGACCAAAAGCAGCCTAACCCTTTCTTATAAGACAACACAATCCCCTTAGGATTTGACTAGATATAATTTTGTTGCAATTTCTTTTCCATTTTCTTTCATGACCTCAGTCAGTGCTTCAGGATAGTTCCCTCTCCCCTTTTTTTAAAAATTAAATTGAGGGTCTAATTAAAACATATAATTCAAATGTTAAACAAAAAGGTGCTGCTTGTGCTGCATGCCTGACATGAAAGAATATGGAATATAGAGAACTTTAAATAAAACTCTCCCACAAACTGCTATTATTTGCATTTATTTATTCCTATCAATATGCCAGAAAACCTTGTCTCCTTATATATCACATTTCTGTAGAATTGGTAATTCACAATAATATGCCATTTATATGCATATTTCCAGTAAAATGATTTACTAAAATAGTCACAAATGAAATCCATAGAGAGAGCAGGAGAGTCAAAGCACTTTAAATGTTCAAACTAGCATCTGTGAAAATACTTGTAGTATTTATTTGGATTTACTTTCATCTTTTTCCAAAAGTGGCCTGATTCCACCAAAAGGGGAGGGTAGAGAAGAGGGAGGGAGAGAATACAATAAAAGTACATGCAAGATCACTCCAAAACCAGGATTAATCCTAAACTGTAATGTTTTTTTCAGGTGAACTATACAGTGAAATAATCTAAGCTTTACCCTTTCTACAGAAGGTGACCCTTGCTCAACCAGCTGATTTCAAGGCATCACAATCCTTCATTTCAAGCACACACATGCCCATGGCACATGCACCCTGAACTTTTTTTCCCAGCCAATCCTTATTTGACATGCTCTGCACACTTAGCCAACCCAACACCTCCCTGCCCCTTGTTCATCAGCCCCTTTGCATCACCCCCTCTCATCCTTTACCATTTCTCTACTGTTGTCCTCACCCAGATACAAAGCATCACTGCTATTTTGGACCACAAGTAGTTCACATGCCCTTAAATGCAATGGGAAACTTTCTGCAGATGAAGTAGGGCAGTCCAGAAAAGCCCATACCCAGCTAGAACCACCCAGACATAATCTGTCCTGGGAAGCTAATGTCCTGAAGTAAAAGTAGTTTGCCACTGGTTTGGTGAGTTTCTGTGGTGTTCCACAGCCTCTGTGCCATGAGCATCCAGGAGCTGTCTGACCACACCCTCCAGCCCAAACAAAGTAAGGGACTGGGAACAAAAAGGGAATGCAGAGTGTAGGACTTGAACTGGGCAGCATTAGGACAGACACACACGTTCTCCTGTTATATCCTCTGCCATTGCAGCCACAGGACGACAAATGGAAAAATCAACTCACCCCAGCCAATGCAGAGATAAAGGCGGAAAATCCTCTGCTCAGAGAAGACCGAAAGTACTAGCAGTGTGTACAGGTACATGCCTTCCACCAGCAGCCAGTAGTAGTTTGCAGCCACACAATACTGCATCATCACAAAGACCAAACGGCAGCTGAGTGATTCCTGTGACGGAAAAAAGCACAGCCCAAAGTAACCCAACAGGGACTGAGAATTAAAGGATACTAACTCAAAAGACTGGTTCTCTTTACTACTCTTGCTCCTCAAAAAGAGAGCTTGCTGAACTAATCACATATTCTATTGCTGAATGGACAGAAGCCATTAGTAAGTGCTCTACACAACAGACAAATGCTTTTAACAACATTACTCCTTAAAAAAAAAAGTACATGTTCTGTATTTTCCCCTCAATAAAGCAATGGATTTTATTTTGAAAAGCATGAATAAAGATGAAAAGAAAAAGTGAAAGGTACTATATCAACCACAGTCAGTGAATCTTCCACTTTTCTGGATACAGTATTTTGCAGCTGAGAATTTCTCTATTAAAAAGAAAAGAGTGGATACTGTAAGGTTGACTATTTGCCAAAGCAAGGGATATTTTCATAGAATAGCAATGTTGCCCAGTGCACCCCATTCGAGTGCAAATTCTCTCATAGCTGGTAAATTACAGAGATGATCAGTAGGGCTTTAGATAAGTATGAAACCTGACTACCTAATTAATATATCCATCAGACCTGATGAAACCACTATTGAGTAAACTGTGTGTAAAATCATGAAGTCTACGCTTTTTGGAAAGAGGAAATGACTGACAATCCAATATGAACATTTCCAAACCATTTAAGATGTGATGTTATTTTCTGGTAACTGATAAATTGCAGATGAGAAAAAAAATCAACCATCATATGAGATTCACTAAGTTGTCTTAGCACTTCTGCCTTAGGCAGTGTCAGAAAAGGATGGGCACTGAGGATGCATCAGGAGAGTTTATCACTCCAACCCTGTACTGCAGCAGCAAATGCCGTACCCATGTTTTAGAGTCTCAAGAGCTATACAGATAATAAAGCTACTTTTCTTTGAGGTTTCAAGTACATTTTGCATTCCAAATCCAAATGGGGAAGGGCACACTTTCATAACTATTTACAGAAGAGCTGCATATCCTCTCTCATCAGTTAGAAGTATTTAATTAGCCTATTCTTCCAAAGCTTTTCTAAATGCTTTCAAATTTGCATTTTAATCAGATGCTTCCTTTTTTTCCTGTCATCAAGAGATTATACAGAGATGACCAAGAACAAACAGCTTAGCTGGTGGACAACCAAGTTACCAGATGGACAGTTCTATCACGAAAAGTGCTGGCTTAGTAAAATAAATGCCCTCTTGTCACTGTTAGAAAGAAATGAAACTGCAGCATAGAAAGAAGATACAGGCATTGGTGTGTACATACATATATATGTATGCAAAAAGACCAGCTTCTTGTTCCTCTGTCTTGTGGGGGCAAACTTCCCAGGTAGAGAAGCTGAGATGCCTGGCACAAACTTCCGAGGTAGAGAAACATGTAATGCCATCCACTAAAGAATTAGATTACCTGCTGTCATGCAGATACACCACAGTGATGACTCCAAGACCCTACGAACATCCACAGTGTCTGCCCTTACCTGGAAGGCTATAAGTCCTTCCCACTGGTACTCTTGTGTGGCTGTGCTGTACATCCACTTCACCACCGAGTCTTTAATGAAAACAGATATAGCCCGGAGGATAAAAGAGGTGAAGAGGTTCAGGTGAATGTAATTCCTCGTGCAATGCAGGTGTCTGTAAAAAGAAATATCTAGTCACAATCCACTACCTACATAAAAGATGCAACATCAGATACAGGACAGAGAAAAGGAACAATGAGCACTGTAAGAAATCAGGAGGCATCAGGGGAAACCCCATAACTTGAGAATGGCTGCAGGGATTTCAAACTGTCTTTGGGAAGAAAATACTATCAAGGAAAACACATTCAAAACTTCAGCCCTTAGAGCCAATGTTTGGGGAAAGGAAAAAAAGAGGTGCATTAAAAAAAAAATATTTCAAAAGCTTAAAAAGTGTAAAAATAAAGTGATTTTCAGAATCCTTATCTGAAAGGACTGAAAAAGTCAAGTTCCACATAATGCTGAAGCTAATTGCTTTGAATTGACCCCAGTGTCACTGTACAAGTTTACCTTGGCAAAGCTCAGGGCTAGTGTGCAGTACAGCTTCTGGCTGCGCTCAAGCCCACCATGAAAAAACATCCACCTGCAAATCAACCTTTGACAGCAAGAGAAAAATCTATATTCAAATTGCCTTCTGGGAGAATTGTAAATACTTTCTGTAGAAGAAACAGGTTTTTCACCTCTGCATTCAGAATTGAAAACAAAAAAACAAAGGACAAATCCTCTCGAATTTCAGCAGCTAGCTGCAAAGACAATAAAATTGCTACTTGTAAAAAAAAAAAAAAAAAGGCATGTTAAGAGATAGCAGAAGAAACTGCAGTCATGTAAATGGCATCCAATTGCTGAGTACTGCCAATATTTTACCAGCCTTATTCACAAACATTTTTCTAACAGCTCTTCAAAGGTACACACTTTACCAAAAAGGAAGTTACACTGGGTACAATTTTTAAGATGCTGAAAGACAGATGTAACATATGGTAATCAGCAATTATTCCAGTAAAACTTTCAGTGAACTTATACTTCATATGTCTGGTTTTTACAGCTCTATAAATTTTGGCAGAAAAACTAACTTGGTCTGAAAGTTAGAGATTTGCACTGAGGAACGGCTCGTTTGTCATAGGTCACTTAGAATTTCTGTATCACTTTAAAGTCACAATTTATTTCAAAACTTACCTATTATTAATAATTATGTTCCTTAAACTCAAAATTCTTTTGTTGCTACCCTTCAGAACTGCTACACATTTTAATCTGATAGAAAAAGTTATGTAAATTAGGCAATTGAGGAAAATAGGTTGCAAATAGTTACTGAGTATTTTTGCTACAGGCAATACAAGTTATTTAAATTGTTTCAGTCATGAAGTTATGGGTCTAATTCAGCTTCCACCACTGAAATTACGGACGTTCCTTCCATTTTTCTCGGAGGATTCAAAATAAAATTCTAGAGAGATACTGTTTCCTCTGCTGTATCACCTTTAAAGACAAATATAAAGGTTATTCTGTAGTTTAAGAACTCTAAGAAGCCCATCTGAATTAGATTTTGATCCCCATTTGTTGAGGCTGAGCAGCTCTGGGGGAACAAGCAGGGATTCCAGTCAGAATCCAGAAACTGCAATTCACATAGGGTAGGTCTCATATTTCACAAGATCCAGGACCAAGTTGTCTCCTGGTAAACAACTTAGACAAGAGTACACAAAATGGATTGATAGTATAGTTTTAACAAGACTCTTGGTACCTCTGATGTCCCTAGAACCTCACTTTCAAAATGAGAAGCACACACTTGCGTACCATTCTCCAGTCCCTGCTTCACAGTTGAAGGAAAAAATGCCAAAGCATCCCCCCACAAAAGTCAGGACATCAAAATTCCCTCTCTCCTACCAGTCCTTGGTGACAAACTTGCTCTTTGTTCCCTGCCAGAAAACATCCTTTCTTCCTTCCTTCAAAAAGTACACGGTTGTGTTCCTTGACCTTTACATTTGGGCTGCTAAGATTACTCAAGAAGTGTCATTGATAGGTGAAATGAGGAGAAAACAGTTATCCTGGGAGACATTTGGAGCTTTCAAGACCATCTGGTGCTTCTTCAGAAAGGTCCCAAAGTTGCACAGGTACAACACATACAAATCATAATTACATATGGCATTCATAGAGGGTGAGCATGTCTCTGGATTTCTGCAGTCATTTTAAAACTTCCTTGATACTGCCCACCTATGCTTCTCCACTGGAAGGAGAAGGGATAACAGTGCTAAAAAAGTATCGCTCAATGTGAGAAGGCTTGCATCACTTTAGTTTTGGAAATCAGAAGTTAAAAGACATGACTGACCTTTTTAAATACATAAGGGAAGAAAGGAAAGGGACTGCCTTGCTGAAAGTGTAATGCAGGCACCAGAGCAAATGACTAATAACTGGCAATGATAATTCTTCAGTCAGGGAAGGAAGTCTCTTAAGGATCAGAGGATCACTGAAGGTTCCTCACTTGACTTCAAATAAGAGTACCAAGACATGAAACATGATGCTTTTTTAGGAGGCAGCCTCATCAGGACATGAGGGATGGGACCTGGCTGTAGGGATCAGCTTCACAGCAGAGGGAAAACAGAAGAGGATCTCATCTTTCTGTTTTCTAAGCATCAGTTTCCTGTGCTCAGTACCCCTAAACTGAAGGAAAGTCTAGCTGGAATTAAAATACCTCTTGCATTTACAGAGGGGAAAAAAATGGTCCCTATTAGAATCCAAAGTTGTGTTTTGGTCTGGTGGGGGTTTTTGTCTTTTATTTATTTTTTAACCAAATGCACACAGTGTATCTTTGGCATGGGCAACCAAGAGTGTCTACATTTTTATATGCTCTGTTGAATTTGTAGGTGCAAACCTGGACAAACTCAGTATATCACTATGGCCAGCTGACAGTAATTTATTTCATAAACTTTTTAAGTTTCAAATTAGACTCTCTTCCATATTGTGAAAGAAATAAGAATTCCTGAAAGTTCTCCAAAATAAAAAATTTTATCAAAAATCCATTTCTGCACATCTTGCATGCGAGGGCTGGGATGTAGGCCAGACTGAGATTTATGCTCTAGGTAACTCCAAGCAAAGCAAGATGAAAATTTTTGTCCTAAATGTCCTTGCCCATCTCAGACTTGTGCCTCATCTGCAAGGTGAGACCACGAAGGAATACCTGCATCTCTCTTTTTTACCACCTCTTATAGTGGAAATAAAAACTTGCCTAACAAAATATTCCAATTGATAAAAAGTACCTGTTCTACATGTTCATACGGGTAACTGCAAAATTTGGCAATTCTACTTGCATTTTGAGAAGGAAATTTTTTAGGAAGGAACACAGAAGTGACAAAAGATAGAGAAATAATGAGGTGATGGAAGGAGGGAAAAAATAGTAAAATGTTTCTGTATAGAAAAACATAAAACCTTTAGTCCACTCTCTTTAAAGCTTTGCCAGTTACCTGAATCCAAGAAGAATGGCAGTTGCTACTACAAGGGCAGAGAAGGAAAGAGCATATCCAATGGTGTATATGATGGACAAATTCAGGAGCTGTTCTTCTGGTGCATCCTGAGAGCATATAAAGAAGAAAAGAAAAACAAAAAAGTGGAGGGGGAGAAGAGAGAGCTCATGGCCTTCAGTTCTTTTCTCCCAGCTACCTTCTAGCTTTCTTAATGATAACCAGAAATTATTCTCCTACTTTCAAGTTTAAATGCACATGTCAAATCAGTCTTCCATTTCCCATATGCTCTAAAGAAATAAAAATTTAATCTTACTTCCTCAGCTGTTCCCAGGTATTCGCTCAAATAGCTGGGTTTTGCAGCCTGGCTAGAAAAATAGATAATGTGACATTATTTCATAATAAAGTTGGAGAGACATGAATTACCAAACAAGCAAGTCTTAAAACTGATGGCAGGAAGCACAGACACAACTCAGACCTGCAGTAAAAATGGAAGACCTAATCTTTTCAGACTTGAGGACTTCAAGCAAGTCTCCTTTCTGTTTCTCCTTCCCTCTGATAATGAGGGGGGTCCTCATCTGCACTTTGAAGTGCTACATCTACACTTCTCTTCAGATTCACTGAAAACATGATTATTGAGACCCTTGCTTGAAAATTCTGGCCAAAATCCTTACAGAGAAGAGAATTACTTTGAAAGAAACAGGCAGTTCTGAATTTTAACACAGTCCTATTGCTCAGCCTCCAAAGCGCATTCATATTCACTGTTCTAGTTCATCTCTAAGCACTTATCTTTGTCTAAACAGACTCAGGGATTTTAGTTCCCTTCTTCAAGCTGCTAACTCTGCAATTGACTCCTGAGACCTGTGCTATACAAAGAAATACATCCCTTGTACTTCATAAATTAGGTACAGTTATTCAGATGTATTTTGCACAGCCAGGAGGATTTAAGGTGAACTATAGGCTGTACCTCAGATTTGCTAATGCTTTAAAGGGAACACTACAAAAGCTGCCTTATGAAAAGGAAAATCTCTTCAGTACCAAAGCTTAAGCAACCATCTAAAACCAGACAATTTAAAACACGTACACAGATGAAAATGACATCATATACTTAAATTTATAAAGATTCACTAACAGTTTGGAATTTGTTTTAGTTGAATTTATAATACAACACATGACAAACTTATAAAAATAATTTCTTGTTCCCACATGCCAGATGCATAAACCAAAGTTACTATGGGGCTCTATATACATTAGCTGGAAAACCAAACATGGCTGTTCACATTCCAGGGAGTGACACCACGTACAAATGGTTTCAGAATCCAGATCAGTTCATGAAAAATTGAAGGCAGGTGCCAAATGAACAAGTGTTACCATTAGGTATCTCACTCATTGGCATGTCCCAAAACAGCTCTGGAAGAAATCATAATGGCCAACAAGGAAAAGTCAAACAGGCTTATACATAGCATTAAGACAATATGTTCTGCTGGTATAGCACAGAACACAAAAGGGACAAAGGAGTAAGACTGCAAGTCAAAGGAAAAGGTTAAAATTCACATATTTGGAGAACAGAAACTATCTCTTTTCCCATCTTCTCCTAGTCTGTAGCCATTTATTCCTTCTGAAGACTGAGGCACTGAGCAATGGAAACCATAGAGGGCATAGATCCTGCAGCTCTTGGGACTTTCATAAACTTGAACTGTTTTGACCAGGTAATGCACTGGCTCCCAGTACTCTGGGATAGAGAAAGTGCACTCAATTTCTGTGAGGAAAAGTATCACCCTGGGAGGTTCACAGTAGTAGTGGTGTCAAGTGTCATGGGAACGCACACAGTGCACTGGCTGACGCCAATGGCTGTCAAAAATCCTCTGAAAATCCCTGTCCTCCCCTTCATTTAGTGCCAGGCATCTCAGCCTCCTGCAGAGTAAAAAGCATGAGGGCAAGAAAATAACAGTGACAAGCCTAATTCCATTGCCCACAGAAAATGAAGGTATAAAGACAAAAAAACCTTAAACAAACAAAAAAAAAAAAGGCAGGTATTGCCCCATGCCCAAAGGTGAAAAAGCAAATATTCTTCAGTTCAGTTCATCTTAATCACCTTAATATCTGCTAACAAGACAGACAGAACAAATGGTCACTATTACAATGACGTGACAATGGAAAAAAGGCAAAGGAATAACAGTAGGTCACTCCTGCAGTTGAGGTCCTTGCTCAACTTGCACCACAGCTGGGATGACCTGAGTCACTTCTCTTGGCTCTCATGTACATTTAGAAGTGCTCTTGTCTACCCTTCATGTTCCATTTGTTGAAGGGGAGAGACCTGATGTCCCATAGCATTAGGCTGACTGAGGTGAGTCAGCCAAGATAACCCTGACAGGATAAAAATGCGTGGGCATCAACAACTACTTTTTTCCTCTCTTCTGCTTTGCCCTAAACAACAGCAGCAAGAAGGGGGAAAATGGGAAAAACTCTTACCTGGTCAGAGGGCTCACACTCAGACAGGTTTCTCCAGGGCAGGGTCGAATTCTCCTTCAGCAGCCAGGTCCCCTCTGAGGTGCAGAAACGGTACACTTGCCCATGCAGCACTGCCAGGAGCGAAACGAGCCACAGGGTCAGCAGGAGGAGAGCCTGTTCGACCGAGGGGCACGGCTCATAGAGCATCTCCAGGCAACCCTCCTTCCTCACCCACCGCTCTCCTGGCTGGAGGGGGAAGCTGCAGCATGGCAGGGTAAGTGCTGCACCCACACCCTGCCTGCCCCCAACACTGCTGCTTGTCCTCAGGGCCCCAGAGTAGCCAAGGTATCAGACGGCACCAGGACATGTTCCAGGACAGCTGCTGACCATTCCACAGTAACAAGAGACTGAAATAATCACTGCCATCTTTGTGTGGATTTTACAACATGCATAAATTCCAGCTCACTAAAATATTAGATTTTGAAACATACAAATTCTACGAATGTTAAGCTTCAGCTACAGTTTCTACATGGAAAAGAAGGTGCACAAAGACTAAATGTGCTTTTTGTTTTCTAAAAGCATGCAGACCCAGAGAAACACCAGAACAGGTACGCTAACACAAGCTTCCCAAAATGTAAATGCTTATACAAACATCTGTGCTACAAAACGAAGCCATTAAACCTTTCTTAAGCTACCTATGTACTCTATTTCCTCTGTCTACATGTTTGAATAACAAAATTAGCAATAAATTAAACACCTTTCTCAAGCGGTAAGCTGTGTGATCTTGTAAAAGCAAGTACAGTGAAATGGCTTCTAATAAAATTTTTTCAGATGGAAGCACCAAAAGAAAAAGTGCAAAAGGAAAGCAGCACTCAGTCGTAGTGTATGAAAAGAAACTCCCTCTCTAGTGTGTGGAGTACTGGGGAAAACTAACAACTTAGACAGCTGTACACACAAGCAACTGGAAGTGTCCTTGTATGAGTTGCTTTGCAAATAAAGTTTCTCACTAATCACAATTTTGACCCAGTAAACTGACCTGTGTAACAAAGCAACCCCTCAAAAAGCAATGCTGGGTCAATCCCTCAACTAGGGTTAGTCTCTATCCAATGTTTGGAAAAATACACTTACAATATTCTGGGGTATAAGAAGATGAGTTAGGAGGATTCAGTTCTACAAAGGCATCAAAATACCGCCCAATTACAGCTTTTGCTCAAACCCAGCCTTGCCTGTGCAATCCCATCCTGTTGTCAGCTCCCTCATTACTGCAAACTAGAATCATTAGAATTTGGCATTTCTGCTCAATAGGAAAATTTTAAAACTTATTTGAAATTCTAACAACCCAGTAGGTTATTTGCATGTTAACTGACAACTAGTAATCTGTTTGATAATTGTCAGCAGCAGACACCTAGTAGGTACTCTAAGTAATAAATATTTTAAAAATATATAGACATTAATATTACAATAAGCTATTTTTAGTGAGTATGCTAAATGGTAGCTGATAATGGTTCTGGTAGGCACAGTCTATTTGGTTTTGTAATTGCTATACTGAATAAACCAGTAAGAGGTAATATGAAGATGATATAAAAATTAAGCTATGCTTGTGGAGGTTTTTTCTTACTATTAAGGGTATCTTTTCACATGAAAACAGAAGGAGAGATTGGATACAGCATCTGCAACACACACATTCACAGCCACTAACTGCACCTGCTCTCATTATCTACTGCCAGTGACAACCACTTCCTTAGGTCAGTGTATTGCTATGATGTTGCTCAAGAGTAATAAAAATGCTTATTTAGGAGCATCAGGAATAAAAAAATGACTGGGGAAAACATGGGTCTTCTCAGGTAGGATAGGGGAGACCTGGCTGCAAAGGACAGGCAAAGGGCTGTGAGGTACTCTCTGGGTTTTGGCTTCAGCCTGGCAAAGAAAAGGCTCCAGGGAAACCCTAGAGCAGCCTTCCTGAAGGGGGTTACAGTAAAGCTTGAGAGTAAATTTAGATTACATATTACAAAGAAATTCTTTGTTGTAAAGCTGGTGAGTCACTGCAACAGGTTCTGCTCAGAGGCTGAGGATGCCACATCCCTGGGAGAGTTCAAGACCAGGCTGGATAGGACTTTGAGCAATCTGGCCAAGTGGAAGACATCCCAGTCCAGGGCATGGTGGTTGGAACTAGATGATCTTTCAGGTCCCTCCCAACCCAACCATTCTATGATTCTATGTATATTAAGGACCTCACACATCATTTCCCCTCTCACCCACTCTGCTTAGGATTACTGGTCAGCATCTTGAAGGAAGCCATTCAAAACACCTATGCAAAAGCAGCCCTAGGAATCAGTAAGTATTGTGTATTTGGAGCCAATGAACATGAAATCCAGGAGGTTGAGGTCCAGAGACTAGGAAATAGGACAAGGAAATTTCATCTGACTGCCATTAGATGAGCTATAACCAAGCATTACAAGACAAAGTTGTTATGACGAATAATCCCAGAAAACAAGAAATTTTACTATATTCCTGAGAAAAAACAAAAAATACACCCTGCTAAAGGAGAATTAATTAAAAAACAAGCAAGCAAAAAAAACCCAAACCCCAACATTATTTCACATTTTCTAAAACTCTTTGTGAATTCCCTCCCTCCGCCAGTATTTCTTAGTGCCAGGGTCTAATTGGGATGAATGCTTAGCTTCAATACATTTATTTTCTCTCCCAATCATCATGAGACACTTTATTGACACACTCTTTTTATTGATAACACTTTTTAAATAATGAAGAGGAAAATCTAGCGTATCCTGAAGCCTGGCATATATTAGAGAATTGAAAGGTTTACTGTAAATGAAACATGGAATTTGCTATCAGGCAGAAAGATAAGACAATTAATTTAGATATGAAGAAAAAATAATGTAATGCTATTACACTGGATAGGAACATTCCTGCCACATCTAGGAGTCACAAACTCTCACAGTGGATGGCTCTTACAGACTTCTAGGTAGTCACATGGCCACTGTGTCAGGTTGTCATAGCCTCACTGATTGCCAAAACAGTGGTGACTAGTGCAGGACTCAGAGGTAACTAAAGACCAGCTGGGCTATCTGTACCCAGGAAAAGCCTTAAAATGTAAAATAATAAATCAAACAAGTTCCAAATAGATGAGACCGCACATCACAAAGTGAGAGCCTAAACACCTGGTCTATGGAATAGTTTATTAACAAAAATGCTTATGAGATAGAAAAATGTTATAAAAAAATAATGTTTTAATGTTTTAAAGAATGTTTATAAAAATGTTATAAAAATGTCCACTTTGAGGCACCATTGAGATTCTAGTTGTCACACGGGACAATGCTCATGAAAGAGCTGAGAGAGTGCAGAATGGAGGACATGAAAATAACACAGGGCTGATGCACTGCAGGCAGCCAGTTACTCTCAGAAATGTGAAAACAAGTTTCACTGTTGTGGAAATGGAATGTTTTCAATAATGTGTCAGACTCCCCATTCCCCACACAGCATCACTCTGTGGAGCTGTGAAGGGCTCAGAAATTAACAAACCCCACCCACATGAGACCCTTCATGCCCTGCAGCTTGGCCCATCCAACACCAACACCATGCAGGGTACCCCAGGCAAACCCATCCCAGGGGTGCAGCCACATTCGAGTGCTGTGTGATCAGTTGGAGAAGCTGCCCAGAGCCCAGACTTCACACAGCATGCCCATGGAAAGGCGTAGCTTTGAAACAGAACCCTCCCAAACTGCATCAGCCTGCGGTCATTCCTACTTTCTCCATTTCTGAGAAGCAAAAGGCAAACAGCCTCCAACATCTCCTCCCCTGGGTAACAGGCTCAGTCATAGGCAGCCACCTGCTACTGCCCAAACACAAAAAAGGCTGTTAATGACCAACAGCTCAGAGAGATTCACCTGAGCTGAATGCTCTTCCCCAGTCTTGTCTCAGTGACACGAGGGACAGAGAACTCTGCTCTGGTGTTTCTCCAAAATAACCAATAAAACCCTGGAGGCTTTAAATCTTCTCATATACAAAATTCCCATCTTTGTTGTAGGTCCAACAAAGTTCAAGGAATGCACTAGCTTTTAATCAGGAATGTTTTGACTTAAGAATTGCAAGTGTCCTGCCATTCCTTCTGCTCAGAGAAATGCATGTGGCTTGCAATAAATCTACCTAAAAATGTTTTAAAACAATTTTTTCACATTTACTTTTTATGACTCTCTCTTCACAGGTGGTCATGGCAGAGATCTTCAATCTTCAACCTTCTAAAACAGATAAAGGGATAGTATATGTACATATTCTGTCTTTGCTGAGGGCTTGGTCCAAAGCTCACTAGGAACCTCATTTCCTGCAACTTTCATGTGACACCACTGCTGAAAAGAAGATCAGTTATCAATAGACATTGAGACAAACAGTGACATGCTAGGAGGTGGCCTGTATGCCATGACAGAAAGAAGGCACCCACACAGCTTCCCGCACAACTGCTGAGCAATTCCAGCTTCTTGCTCACAGGTGGTTTACTCAGAGGCAATTCACATTTGTCCATGCCTGAATTCTGCAGTGACTCAGGCTTTCTTTACTTTTAATGCAGTCAAAACACCAAGCATACAAAGACTAGCCGCAGTTCTAAGAGACCAGAATGACGAACAATATTTTTTAAAGGTTCAAGGTGGTTCTTGCCTCCTTGCTATCCTGCAATAGTTTTTTCCTGTCCTGTTTTCTCTTACCATACAGTCAATGTTTCAAATCATTCCACTATATTCTAGAATTGGCTATCATCCTCTGCAAATAAACAAATCCACACCCAGTGCATAGGGAATATAATTTTATTTACTTTTTAAGTTAAGTGCAAAAATTGCAAAACCTTTGGAACAGCAGCTTAATGGCATGAGTTTATTTGAACAGTGTCAATCACACCTCATTAGAATTACATGTTAAAACATGGACTGATGCCCAAAACTAAGTCTCTGTAAGCTGATAAAAGGTAGAGAGCTAGCATTGAAGCTAATAACATCTATCTACTGAACCTGTAAATCGAATCAAATCCCAGAAGCAGCTGAATACTTTTACATATTGAGAGCATGGGCAAAAAGCTCACAAACTTTTCCTTATTAGCCTCACTTCCACTAGAAATAAAAACAAATTGAGTATCTTCTCTATTTGAAACAGCCAACCTCATCTGCATTTTACCACATCAGGGTGTCAAGGTCAGTGTGACATTACTCACCCCCAACTGTCCCTGAGGATAAACTGGAACATTTTTCATTGTAAAAATAAATTACAGTATGTCCTAGCCAATCAATTCTATTCAGGCAGAGATGAGAGAATGAGAAGAACAAGAGACTGCAGTTTTGTCTGTCTGCTCTGTGTCAACTATTATAGACTTGTCCTCTGTTAACATCCCTTCTCTACTTCCAGCAGGGAAATTGTTTTAGAAAAGGTAATAATTTTACCCTACCTAAAGCAGGGACCCTGCAGCATGAGAGCATCACTACAGTCTTCAAGACAGACAGGCTTGTTCCTGAAATGAGCAAACTGCCCTTTGATGGGGACAACTTACCAGAATTTTGGAGGTTGCACCCCCATCAGCAGCTCTGTTCAGCTATCACTTGCTGTGACTTGGGCAATGCTCTCCTGAAAGGAATGACTCTTGGCTATAAAAGCTGTTCTAAGTGTCACTCAGCTGCAATCCCCCTGCTGCTTTCTGCAAAGACATCCTAAATGCAGGACTCATGCCTAGGAGCATGCAGCTAAAACCATGACATAAGAGAACAGCCTGATCCTGAAGCCTCCAGGGAGCTGGAAGAGCCCCAGGCTGCACCCCTGTCCAAGAATCACATTTATCAAAGTGCTCCTTTGTGCTGGGCTTACCACCATATCATCTGAAATTATATTACCTCAACAGCCAGTTTAACTACAGGTACTTTATTTAGTATTCTTTCCCACTCTTCTTCTTCCCTCATAATGTATTAGTCATCTCAACTCATCTCAACTTTTGTAATAACAAAAAGAAAAAAATAACAAGCCGGTGCTTGCTTACTTGCATGTTCCCTTGCACCATGGGGTGGCTGTTAGGTGGGTGCAAGCTCAGATCTGTCTCTTGGTAGGAGCGTGAATGCATTTACTTTTCTTTTTCCTCTCGTTACTCTTCTTCCTTGCAGTGTTTTAGCTTCTTTTTAATTGGAAAAGGCTGGAGGGATTCTTGGATCTTTCAAGCTAGGAGCTAGTGATGAGGAGCATTCACAACAGGGATGTTTGAGTCTGTTTCCCCACCTCTGACCCAAACCATACACACTACTGAAAATTATTCTCTTCCCGCAGCAAGAACTTGAAGTGACCACCTGACATGACTTCATGCAGACTGAACAGATACCTTTACATGGTGCAAGGGAAGATCCAACCAAGCACAGGCCACACCGCAGGCTGCACAGACACCCCTGCATGTCCTGGAAATTCTCAGTACCAGAATCCTCTGCTGTGCTATCAAAAGCACAAAGTCACAGACACTGCAGATGGAGATGATGTTGTTTGGCATCACACAAGGAATACTGCCGCCATATAAATTCTTATTTAAAAGTATTCCTTTTGAAACTACATTAACACAACAGCACCAAAGATTCAAGAATTAGGAAGTGTTAAGCTAAAGCTACTAAATGAGTTCTAGTGCCACCCAATAACCTTGTTTCTACATACACAGTCATACATTTTTTTCCCAACAGAATCCACGGTTCTATTCAGGACACAGAACAGAGGGAGATAATTTAATGTGAAATTACTCATTCTTACTACTGTGAGATGCAAGCCATATTTAAGCAGACTGAATCAAGTCTATACCAAATACTGCATTTTCTTATTTGTATGGCGCATTCAAAGATGACCAACAATTCAGCTCCTCAATGAACACTAAAGGCTATAAGCTCATATGCATAGAGGAATTATCAAAAAAATAAAGATCATATTTTGGTAACATAATAAAATCACATTTATACAAAAAAGAAAAATATGCAGCCACAAAATTTGCTCTGCATGGGCATATTCAACTCTCTTAGTGCAGAGATCATCCTTGCCAGCTCTGCAGTATCTTGCCTCACTCAAC
The DNA here is from genome assembly GCA_013400575.1 of Peucedramus taeniatus. NCBI lineage: Eukaryota > Metazoa > Chordata > Aves > Passeriformes > Fringillidae > Peucedramus > Peucedramus taeniatus. The sequence continues at coordinate 43,266 of WBNO01002673.1, forward strand.
ACAACTTTCTCAGTTAATGAGGCAATGATCCTGCAGAGAAGAGCCCCCTTTACTACATCTCACATGCAAATCCATTCTTCATACTGAAGATCATACTGAAGGCATAAGATCTGTGAAAAAGAAAACAATCACAGCACATAGCTCCATAATTAAAAACTACTTCCATAATGGTGGCCAATAAATGGAAGCAAAGAAGACTATATCAAATCACAAAGTATTCCTTAAGTCACAAATGTATACATCACTGGGTATGAGTTAGTATCTCAAAAATTAAAATAGCTTTCTTGAAAAGAATTTTGTTTTTAATAGAGCATTACCCTAAAAAGGACCTATACCCTCCAAGCGTTTAATTTGAGGAACTTGTATTAAAAAAAAGCTGCCATTAACTATGCTAGACAACACTGACACCTAACATAACTTCTTGAAATAAACTTTTAAAAAAATCATAAAAGTGCACGCATGCATGCGTTTAATAAAGAATGTTTATGAACTATAAAAGATATGTGAATTAATGCAATAAAAGAAGGCAGCCTATGAAAAACAAGTATTTATGATAATGGCAGAGCTTTGTCAACATTTGGTAAGATATCAAAAAGTACCATTAAAAGTTTTGTTCAGAATAAATAAAAGTGGATTGGAATACATTTATTCATTTATTGCATTTATTGCAACAACAAATGTGATTGGAAGTTTCATGCAAAACAAACTTGTAAAAATGCTGTTAAGAGGTTTTGTGTTTTTAAGTTACTGGATCAGTTAATGTAATTAATAGAAGCCATCCTATTAGAGGATATTAAAATGACACCAAAAAAAAAAAATTCTGCAGTGAAAAGTTCTCTTAAAAGGCTGCAAACAATACAACTAAAGTTCTTTCCAGGGCAGAGGAAGGGATCTATTTTACTATGCCCATATTCCACGGCTTTATAAAATAAGCAAAAAAACCCTCAAAACAAGCTAAAAAGAAAGGAAAAAACTAGACAAATCATTAGCATAATACTTGCTGAGCTAAAAAAGCAACTTTAAGACAACAGACAACTAGTATGTTAAATATGCACAGCCAGGAGGGAGAGGGATGTACACATGCAAATAAACACTGGTTGGTTGATGCAGCTTCTGCACATAACAAAAAGCTCCAGACCATGGAGGCTAAAACAAATGCCAGGTGCTGCAAGCAAACTGCCAGTACTTGGCAACATGGAAATTAGTGGTATTTGGTTATCCACAAAAACAATGGTGTAAAGAAACACTGATTAAATAATCCTAAATTTATCATCTCTCACAAGATAGGTAAAAAGATCATCCAAAAAATCCTAGATAATAGAAAGCTTTCAGAAAATAGATCAGAAAATTTATCTCAAACAATCAAACTTCATTTAGCGCTAACTATAATTCCACAAGAATTAACCATTATCTATACAAAATAAAGAATGTGGATACTTCAAAGCAGAACAAATGAAATAAAGCATCTCATCCATTTTAAAGACTACAGACACACCATTCTTCTCTCCCCTAACTGCACTCCTCTCCTTGGTTTTCCTCTTCAGGTTCATTCCTTCAACCCTTCCTGCTGCTGCAATATTTAGTTCTATGCTGCTGCTCTACCTTTGCACTGTTGTCCCCTCTTTCCCCCCACACTTTCCTACTTCTCTCTCAGCTCCTACTCGGGGTTGCCATTTTCCAAAGCCACCATAATTAAAACTGCAACCTAACTCCAGTCTCTCACACCTCCTCTCTTGCCAGTCTATTCCTCAGCCTTCCTCATCATATTCCAAGCTCCTCCTGCTCCAGCCAGTAGTGAAGAGGGGCAAAATCAACAAGGAATATCTGCTCTCAGATCTGGACCTACTGCAGCCAACAAGGACACAAGAAGCCCTGCTCAGTCCATGCACCAAAAGCATGTCTGACCTCAACAGTCACACATCTCAGGAGAAAGGAACACTATTCCATACTGATATGGCCTCTGGGGACTGTAGGTGCAAACAATCACACATAAGGAATTCATCCCCACAAGCAGCAAGAGACATATCACCAGTGTCACAGGAGCCATGCTCCTCTTTCTCATCCACATGGTGAAATACAGAATAAGATTTTGACAAAATGTTCTTGGGAAACATCAGCCTTAAAACAGAGTTCTAATTTGCTGAATCTCATTATGCCAAGGCATACAAATCTGTAAGGTACTAAATACAAGCTCTTACAAATAATGGGAAAAAAAGAAAGGACCAAGCAATTTTATTATGGAAACCACCATCTTTTCTGTCAATAGTGTCTGGAGGCCACTAAAGCTGCAGGTACGTCTGGATTTACCTTTCCTTTACGAAGTCAATCTTTACACCAATCTCAGTGATTCTTACCCTCCAATCCAAAGCTGGGTTCTATTCCTGATCTAAAAATCAGGATCTCTTACAGCCTTATATGGGTAATTTTCCCCAAGTTCTCAATTCCAATTTCATTTCTGTTCAATTTTCATTGCTTGAGAGGTATTTGGATGGACATAAAATCCCTTTGACTTAAACTTTTCTTTTCCTGCCAAGAAGCAATCCCTTCCCTCAAATATTCACTGCCGATGATACCTCACATTTAAAAAAACTTAGGGCCTCTGTCATTCATTAGTCACACCAACACAATGTTTTCCATATTTTACCCATGCTTTCATTCTCTTTAAAAGAATTGTTGGTGCCCTGCTTCATTAAGCTCCAGGACCATTACCAGGCAGTTTTTGCGTATGTAAGTCAGTTTTTTGCCTTCAGAGGAAATACGCCATTGAGCACTTGATCCTTGTCTTGCCTAATTCATTTCTGCTTATTCCAATTGTCAAAAAGTAAATTAGAACCAGAAAGTCATATGAGTCTGACCAGGCATCTACCAGCATTATTTCTGTCATCTAATAAGTAATGTACCTAAGTTCTCTCATAAACATTGCCTAGAAAAGCTTTATTCTTATACAAAGAAAAATTAAAGTGATGTATGGGAATCCTAACAGTTAACATTTGGAGCATGTTTGAGGATTAGACACTTTCAAAATTCATAGCAGGGACCTGGGTCTCTCAGGGAAAATCTAGTCTATGACAGAAAACTCTCAAGGGGAAAGTCACCAATAAAACATGTAAGTAGAAAAGAATAATACTGCAAAACAAATAAAAGTGTGTGCATGATTAAGAAGTGTAATCCTTGAAAAGTTTAGTGTATTTTCAAGTTAAAGTTGCATATGTGAAATGGCATGAAAGGGAGGATATTTTATAATTAGACTTACGTTCAGACACCTTTTAGGTCAGTCCACATTTTTTTGCAGGACTACTTTGTCAAATGAAAATATTATAAAAAATTCAACCACAGAGCTACTAACTTAAAGAGGCAAAGATTCAGCTGCCTTTATATAAGGCATTTACATACATATATACACACACACATATATATATGTAGATTGATTTGTATCTTCACCAAAATTTAACTGAGGAAAAAGAAATAACCTTTAAGATTACTACCACATCAGAAGCATATCTGTTATGTGAGAGAACACACATAGGTTGGATGTGAGAGGAGTCTTTCCCACCACCCAAGGTGAAGTGCCAGGAATTCCTGAAAAAGGGAGGAAGAAGTAAGCCATATGGGCAAGCTGCTCTCCATCTATGCTGTTTTAAGATCAGGTATTCATGTCTTAGCACACCTTCTGGGATTTTGGGGGGGGGGGGCCCCAAAACAATCAATATTTTACTAATTAATAACATTTAAGTAAGCTGACAGTTAACAATCTGTTTTCAGCAAGGCATTTAATTATGTAGCACATACAAACAGTATTGTTTATTCAGACCCTTAATTAGTTCACTTTCCTCCTTGTCCACAGCAATTAAAAACTGCAAGTTCTTAGGTTTGAGGTCCCTCTGTTTAAGAGTGCACTGGTACAGAAAACAAATAAAAGCAAGTAGATAATAACTCCAGTTATGCAAGTATGTAATGAGAGCACAGATGAAGTCTAAGATAATTGCTGAGCTCAAACAAACCTGCTAGACTAGCATGGGCAAGGCACAGAGGCAGTCCAGCTCAGCCTTGCAGCTGGGTCTAATGGTGTTAATTCCTCACTGAAAGGCATTATTCATGGCCAGATCAGCTGTAGGAAATGTCTAAAGCACTTACAAAATAAAGCTCAGCTATGCCTTTTCTGAGGTGTGCCTTGACATCCTTGACAGTGCATTTCAAGGAATTACTTTAAACAAAAACATGATACAGTTATAACAAAAAAATTTCTGGAAAACATACAGTCCTGCTAACTGCTCCAACTCCCACAGACACAGCAAGCTGATATCCTACAGCAGGCTCCTCCAGCAGTGCAAAAACCATAATTCCTCCTAGGTCGTCTCAGGCAACCAGATCTATACCTGACATATGAACATCATGCTTCCATCACATATATGTGCATTTCAATGTCTGGCTATGCTCAAAGTTTCCTGTTTTATAACACATTTGATGTATTTTGGTTGCAGCAGGAGAGGAATCAGGGCAGAGAGCTTTTCATTGTCCCTACAGAAAGTCACATCTCAGCCCAGCTGGAAGGTCATAAGTCACCGCTCTATTATATGTACCTCAATCTGAAGTTAAGCAGCATCTTATTTAAGAAGCTGTTTCTTTTGCTTAAGCAAAATTGATAAAATGGAGAATGGCATTGCCACGTGGCCCAAAATAAATGCATGTTAATAAGATCTATCTGTTAATGATTTTAAAAATTATTTCTGCCTACAGCCCCTATATCTACCCTTGAGATGAGCAACATATGCTTGAGAGTTCTCTGGTATACTACCAGATGGAGACTGACAAACAGAGGCAGAGGTGAACTTGAAAGACCAAGATTTTTTTTTATTATTACCTTAAGCAAACTGAAATTGCCAATTAGCTTGAGACAGCTTCTGGTGCAAGGAAATATAAATTTTGAATTGCTTATGGGTTAGCAAATGGAAAGAAACATATTTTTCACTGAAAAAGGTCACACTTTTTCAGCATTATGGAGAACTTTCTGGAAGCTTGGTTTTATTAAAGCAAAGAAGGGAAGAAATTTAATAAATATCTAATCATCTTCAGAGTATCCAATATTTGAAGTGAAATTTATTTTCTTGCATGCAAAAAGACAAGCAGGTACTTAAACTACACACTCACAAAGAAATCTGCTGTCTTGGTTTTAAAAGACCATCTCAAACTCTGAAGCTGGATGATTAAATAAAAAAGTGAGAGAGATGAAACCAGACAAGGCTTAACTTGGTCCCTTGAACCAAATGTTCCTGCCATGCACATAACTTCAAAAACTGTCTGAAGGAAAACTCTCACACAAATGCCTGCTTCCTGAGCTGTAGGGTTTTCCACAAAGCCCTCTAGAAAGCAGCAGAGCTTCTTCGGTCTGCCTTGCACAGGCAACATTTGAGCTTCACCACCACAGCACTGCTATCCATAGGAGGTTTCACAAACAAAATCAAACATCTTTTTTTTTTTGCTTCTTGCTGGCACTATGGCACTCTGTCCCCAAACTCCCTCCCCCTCCGAGTTTGAACAGTGTGCAAACACAGGCAACTCAGGGAAAGGGAAGAGGACCAGGATGTTGGTTTTAATCCTGCAGCACAGCAGATGCCTCAGGAGTGCAGATGCTTGAACACCAGCCCTGAATAATGACCAGAGAAAGGGGCTGAGGAGGGTACAAAAATCACATGTAAGAAAAGATTAGCTGCAGAAGCTTTTCCAATGGTCCAGGTACCCCAGGAGCAATGACACAAAATCCTGCTGAGGCAGAAGTCTCCATGTGATTCTCACCTGGGTCACTGTACAGCATGCCACAGACACAAAGCACTTGTGGCAACACCTTGACAAACACAACAAGGTTCTGTTTGCTTTCTCAGCCCTTCTCCTTGGTGGGCACAACAATCACAGATGGATTTATTTTGGGATCAGATTAAATCATTTTAACACTTCTGGGTTTCCTGCCTGTGTAGCATGGAATGGAATCTTCAATATTGCTGTACGTGATACCATTACATTTGTGTAATTGTGTAAGTACAATTACGCTCCTGGGGAAAGAAATGCACCACACAAGAAGGAAGGTATTAATTCATGATTTAAACAACAGACAGGACTAGCTTAGACACTAATTCTGGGTGGGGACTGTGCAGACAATTTCCATGATCTCTGCTGCATCACAGTAAGGTTTTTCTATATCTCATAACCCTAGGGAAATTGCTTTAAACAATCAAAATCCTCATCAAACTGCTAACCTCTGGTACTTGGGAGTTCCAAGGTAACACACCACTTCTACCCAAAGCCTCATGCAGAGCCCCTACCTAAAGACACATCAGGAAAAGAAGTTCTGCCACCTGAGAGAAAATGGGGAGCACTTGAAGAGGGTCTCAGATGTAGGTTACAGTAGGGGGAAATGAGAAAGATCTGACCTCAGTGTATCCTTGCAACTGACAGTACTCTGGAGCAGCAACCCAGTCTGATCTCTGCATTTCCACACCCTCACGTGAAGCTCAGCTCATACAATCTCTGTGACTGGGCAAAATTATTGTGTGAAGTACAGCTGTGGTGCCAGGTATCACCAGGATTTAATCAGACTGACTCCATCTCCAGCAGCCAGAGGCAGCCACAAGGTTACTATCAGAGGTAATCTGGTATTACTGCTGGGTTAGTCTACTACCAGAGAGACTTTCAGGTCTCTCACGTCACAGGCTGGAAAACAATGTTGTTTCCAAGGGTCCCCAGGCTATATTTTACCTGCTGATCTGGGAGAACAAAGGAGCAGGTGTCACCATTGCAACACATAACGTAGTAAAAAGAGGATAATGCAGATAATCAAGTGAATTATAGGAGACAAGCGATTCAAGCAAAGCTGAATGACAACAAAATTATTAGGTAAACAAAGAAAACTATTTCAAACTAGGAGAAAGGTAGATTTAGAGAGCATAGGGAACTACAAAGCACTGAGGCCACATGGACAACATCAATTAAGGCATATAAGGCACCTGGTCCTTTACCTGGCACAAGAAATATGACAATTGAATGAGATCTTGGTAGTGCAGAAGTCCTCCAAAGGCCTATGTATGGTTGTTATGGAAGACTTCATAGTAGTACAGCCAAATTGTTAGGTCTTATGCCTTCCTCAGGACTGAAAAGAATCCAATGCACTCCTGGGGCACAGCTTCTGGCTTAGTTTCCTCCAAAGAAACAGACACCAAAGCTGCTCAAACTAAATCAGTCTCGGCAAGCTGCCTAGTCAGGGGTTGCATCAAAATTCACTACTGTGCCATGGCAAAATACCAACACAGATACAGACTAGCATCAATCTATTCAGGTGTCAGACCCCTCATAACTAGAGACAAGTTCTAAGCTGAAACAAAAGCACTCAAAGATTTCAGATTTTGAGTGGAGATCTGAGCAACAGCAACATCTGTGTTGATGCAAGTCCACAGCCAGCCTTGGTGCAGTCCAGTGCATACAGCAGCAATTGATGGGGCTACTGTTCACATAACTCTTGTCTGAAACTAGTACCTCTGGACGGTTTTTTTAATTAAAAAGGATTTAGTGCTATTAAACAATAAAATATCAGAACCCCAGAGGAGGCATAATTGCAAGACGAATTGTGCAGCTCGACAGTTTCCAAATCCACATGGTGTTACTGGCAGCTGGCCCTCAATTATGAGAAGGTAACAAGAAAAAGCACACAGCCAGTGACAGTGAGGCAAGGTGCCCATTGTCCCTTAAAGGAGCCCCTACTGCTCCCTTCAGAGCTTCTGCACTGATTGGGCTTTGAGAGAGCTACAGCCCCAGAACTTATCATCTCTCCAACTACAAAGTGGATAGCAAGGTGGGCAAAGTTTACCTGGTGTAACTTCAACATTATCATAACCTGAGTGGGCTTCACATACAGGTGCAAAAGCTTCAACTCTGTCAGCCACAAGTATAGAAAATTTGCCTTCAACAAACTCTGGCTGTAGGTCAAGATCTGCACTGGCAACTTTGCAGAACAAATTCACTTAACAATAACCACCCTCCTGCTACTTCAGCATCTCCCCACAAAAACCTGCCCTCAGTGGGAGTTGCATAAGAACAAATAAAAGCCAAACAGAGCTAGAGTGAAATAGCTATTACAAATTTGAGAAACTTCTATAGTTTGCTCTTTAAAAGATGTATAAGCAGGCCAAAAAAAAGCTTTGCTTTGGTTTGGGTTTTTTTTGCAGGTAGGGAAGCAAGGCATGCCAAAGTTAAGCATGTACTTGTTTTTATAGTCTATACATTTCCCTTCATATTTTGAAAGCATTAAAAAATAACACTTGAAAACCAAGAAATCTTCCCAAAGAGAACATTTAAGAATTTCCCTACAGAGCCCTGAACACAATACTTTGTTTGACCAAAATTAGATTCCCTTCCATGTTCCATTTGCCCAAATGATCCTGCTTCTTGCTGTCAAGAAGCAAGAAAGAGCTCCCTCACTAGATGCACAAAGCTATTTTATACAGCTCTCAAGGGACACAGATGATTTTATGAACTCCTGCCATGCAGTTGCAGCCCAGCAGTGTCTGGGCTCCTCATTTGCTAGGATACCAACCCCTGTGCTGTGAGACACATCAGCCATCTATTTCTCATTCCAGGGACAATGATAAAGCAGAAGCAGAGGCTACTCTAAATCTCAGCTACTTTAGCTTTAGGGGAATACTGATTACCCACATACCCATAATATTCTTATTTCCCCATGTTAAGAAAATAATATAATGACCAAGCAGATGAATGCTAATACAGCGGCAAGCACATCAATCAGGAAACTGATCTACATGAGAAAAGAAAAAAAAAACACAAAACAAACAAACAAACAAACACAAAACTCAAAGGAATGAGGAGAAATCCCAGCATCTAAGTTGGGTGACATTCCCAATCTAATTGCTGCATAACTACAGACGAAAAAATAACAGCAGTGCCACTGAAGAAAGAGAAAATAACCTAACGTTCAGAACATACCTCAAAAGTGCACCCACAAATGAATAACCACTATTTCAATACAACCTATAATAAAAAACTTTCTTTAAAAATTCAGGTTTAATTTATTTGCCTGTCACAAAAAAAGTCCGTAGCAGTACAGGCATACATGGTTTCAACTATAAAATCTTGGTCCAAAGTTGTGATCTTTCTTCTATTCAATTATCATGAACATATTCCCAGCCCTCAGAGTCCATCCTTGCAGACAGCATGCCAATAGTGACTCTTTCAGGGATGCTGACACACCTGCTAGGTAACATAAAAAAAAACAAGTCTCAGCCTCAGCGCTTCTAAAGAGATCGGACGTGAGTGGGACAGTATTGATTGTCTCTGCTGTACTTTATAGACTGCCTTTGCAAGCAGCATTTTCAAAAAGGGCTGAAGATAAACATTGCAATCACAAGGGAAGTGATCTTGTAAGGAAAAATCTTGAAAATGGACATATTCCTTAACACAAAAGACCTGTAAGCCCATCCTGCATGGACTTGTCTGGCAATAGGCTGGTCTTGAGTCTCCATATGCGCACAAGCCTGAATAGGCACACAGCACTGAACACCAGATTAATGCTCAAGTTTCTCAATGAACAGATTCCCATCTCCCTGCAGTTGCTCTTGTACCATGAGATAAATGAGCAATCCAAAGAACTGGAGAAAGCACTTCTGCTGAACCATGCCCACAATGCAGGCAGGGATTCAGAAGCCGCCACATTAAACGAGCAAGAATAATGTCACACCTCAGTGAGCAGCTCTGTGGCATCACGTAGGGACAAGAACTGACATCATGTGCAGTTAGACTACTCACATACCTGCTGGGCACGTAAAAAGTTCCTCATATCACTTTCAGCTTGCCACTCTGCTAGGCAACCTGCTGGGCCACATCTGTTGTTGAAATTTGCAGAAGGGCAGGCTCAAGACTGACAGCCACTAGGATAAGCGTGGTACACAAACAGCAAAAGCTATTAAAGCATAGTTTGCAAAACCTGTAATTCCCTAAGGAATGCTTCAGCTTTCCAAACATTTACCACACAAATTCTTCTCCCCATCTCTTATTCTGGCAGACACCAACAGAAATTTGTAACATCTGACAATAATTGGTTACCAAGACTTATCTTATAAAACAGAAATTAACAGAAGCAGATCACAGCACAGTCAATACTGGATTGAGACTCCGGATATTTCCTAATACAGCAAGGAACAAGAGCAAGTTGTTCAGGTTCATGTCTAGTCAGGCTACGATCATCTTCTTCAATGACAGAGACTCCACAACCTCTTTGGGTCACATGTCCTAGGTATTTGACAAACCTCACCGCAAAATAATTACATTTAAAGGATATCTTCTGTATTTCAATATGTGAGCATACACATTGATAAGATTTCTTCTGAGGTTTCTCTTCTCCAGGCTGAAGAGCACCAGCTTTCTCAGTCTCACAAGAGAGACACTCCCACTCCTCAATAAACTTCACAGTCATTTGCTGGACCTGCTGAAATAAGTCCATGTCTCTCTCATACTGGGAGCCCAGAACTGGACAAAGTACTCCAGATGTGTCACCCCCTGGAGTAGAGGGGAAAGATTATCCTTTTGAATTGCCACTAATGCTTTCCTAGCACAGCCCAGGAAGCCATTAGTGTCCTTTGCCTCAAGGGCACATTGCTGCTCATGCTGAGCTTGGTGTCCACCAGTACCTCCAAGGCCTTTTCTGCAAAAGTTGCTTTCCAGCCAGTCAGCACTGATATACACAACTATTCCTTCCCAGGGGCAGAACAGGATTCCTCTCAGTCCATTTTTTCAGCCTTTTGCCTAATCCACACTTTATCAGTCAAGGAGGATGTTATGGGAGTCTGTGTCAAAAGTCTTACTAAAGTCAAGATAAACACCTCTATCGCTCTTCCCTTAGCCACCAGGCTAGTCCTCTGATCACATTCATCATGCACAATTTCACCTTCATAAACCCATGCTGACTACTCTTCATCACCTTCTTGTCCTTTAAGTGTTTGGAAACCGTTCCCAGGATTATTTGTTCCGTTACTTGCCTGGGGACCAATCATCTGTAATTCCCCAGATTTGCCTCCTTGGACTTCTTGAAAATAGTTGTGACAATTGCAGGAATCTCCCTCAATTGCCTTTCAAAGACACTCAAAAGTGACCTCACATTGGTATTAATCAGCTCATTCAGCACCCGTCAGTACACCCTACCAATTACTCTGGACTTGGGTATACCGCATTAAAGTGCTCCATATTCTGATCCTCATCCAGTTAGAGTAAGTCTTCATTGCTTCCAACTTTATCACTGATCACAGTGGCCTCAGATTGCTGAAAGTGAGTTTTATCAGTAAAGGCCATGATGAAGGCAGTGAATACTTCAGTCATTTCCCCATCCTTTGCCAAAGATTCTCTTGGCAGTGGATCCACGTATTTTTCTCTCATCTGTTCAGAAGCCCTTTTTGTTGCTCTTCATCTCACTTGACAAGATTCTGGGGGGGCTATGGCTTTCCCAATGCTATCCTTTAATGACCAGTGCATGCTTCCTGGATCACCTTTCCCTGCTTCCAGCTCTTCTACATTTTTATACAGAAGTCATTAAGTCATGAAGAGACTCAGACTCAATGTTTCCTCCATTACAGTACCCCATCATAAGCAGCATTTGGTTTCACGTGACTCAATTCAATTCCCAGGGGATTTCTGGGGGTATATCCCAGCAAGTTTTCTACAAACTTGAAAACCTGACTCCTAGTCAAGGGAACAGCAGTCCTAAATATTTGAGTATGCTTGGCTGAAGCACCTCATACATGATGACCTTCCCTGAATGTGTTTTGAAGGTACTTCCCAACCAACATCTCATCTTTTCCTCTTCTCCATTTCCAGGAAATGAGATGGAAGTCCTGCACTGCTAGAATCTATTTCAAGTTCCAAGTAGGGGGCTAAGCAAGAACAAGTAATAAACATGCTCTAGTGACCACTCTAAATCACAGGGTGCTCAATTTTCTATTGCTCTAGATCTTCTATTACAAAGACATTACCTCTTCATCACAGCAGCTCATTAGCATTCACTTTGAACATGACTCCACAAGATGTCATGGAATCCTATCAGGTGATGATAATTCAGGCTCCTAAAATTGCATACCTGGCACAGATACAAACTTCTTGTTTTATATTGGACAGTGAAAGGCCTCCTTGTTCCATTCTTATTCCTTGCTGATAAAACAGAGGTTGAGGTAAATGCACAATTTGCTTAACAAGGGATCAAATCCAAGGGTTTAATGATTTTCTGAAGTGTTTTGCAATTCTCCCTAGCAAGGAGTTTACAAAATGCTGCTCTTCTCACTGAAACAAACACCATTTTCAGGATAATTAATTTTTTAAAAAACTTATTTCCAAAAGTATGAAAGATATTGCACATTCAAGTAATTTATTAATCTGCGGTATTGCATTAAACCATGGCTTTTTCCAGCAGTGGTTTCAAGAGCAGTTGGAAGTCCAGGGTCTTAAAGACGGAAAATAAACAGGTTTAGAGGAAAGAAGTTAAAGTCTGTAAAGAGTTTTAGGCATTCAGACAGAAAAGCATTATTGGAAAAAATTCTGCTGTATCCTGTCAATTTATGTTAATTATGAAGTAAATATTAATTTCATACACTTGAAAAAGCTTGTTTATCCATTCCAAAAGCATAAAATCTTTAATAACCTGAGGAAGATTAGCAAACAGCATTTTAACTTCTTAAGTCACTTAGGAAAGCAGGCAAGCCTGAAGAGGTAACAAGGGTGGCCTCTGCAAGGAGAGGCTGGAGCTGTCTTATGCTGGACATGACTGGTTCCAAAGATCCACTGCAGGGCACAGGTGAGCCCCTCAGCCAAGATCATAGAAACAATTGGGTTAGAAAAGACCTTTGAGACCATCAAGTCCAGCCTATGAGCTAACACCACCTTATCAACTAGACCTCAGGGAAAACGTACACAAGAAAGAACCAAACACTGCCTAGCAGTGAGGGGGTGAGAAAAGTAGTGTGAGAAACAGCTCTGTGCAGAGCACTAAGTTCAGAGAAGATGGAGGTGAGGTGAAGAGATGCTGCAGGCACCAGGGCAGTCACAACCCCTGGGGTTCCATGGTGGATGAGGTAAACTGACTGGTGGGCTGCCAAACACGCCCCCAGCTACTTTCCCTCCTCAACAGGATGGGGGAGAAAAACTAAGACTTAATATCTTGCTGGTCAAGATAAATATGTAACCAGGAGAAGTAATAGGAAAAACTGGGACAGGATGTTACCACAGAGGAAAACAACTACAGGGAATCCTTTGTGGTTGTAAAGCAGCGAAGGGCCAAGGGGTGTAGTAATGTTGTACGCATAAATTTTTAACCTTTGTCAGTGTTGTGGTGACATTTTGATTTAAGTGTGGGGATTTACACACACACACACACACACACACACACCACCAACCCTTCAATATAATGACAGTTTAATAAGTAAAGCAAAAGCTGCACATGCAAGTAAATCAAAATAAGGAATTTATTTACTGCCTCCCATTCGCAGGCAGACGTCCAGCCACTTCTTGGAAAGTAGGGCCTCAGCATGGATAACCATTACATGGGAAGACACCATCATGAATGCCTCTACTCACTTCTTCCTCTTCTTCCCCCTTTCCCTGAGCTTTACTGCCAAGCACATCATAGAGCAGGAATATCCCTTCAGTCAGATCAGATCAGCTATCCCAATTATGTCACCTCCCAACCTCACGCAGACCCCCAGGCTCACTGGCCTTGGGCAGGGCTTGGAATGAGTGCTTTGATGCTGAGCAGGGCTACTGTGAAGAAAGTCACCTCCAGCCCAGCCACACCCAATATCATCTCCATACCTTATTTCATACTATTTGTATTATGCTGTTGGGGGTTGGATCTGTTTCTTTTGTGTTTGTGGAATTTTTTCCTGGTGGTTTTGCTAGGCACTTATGCTGGATACTTATGGGTGCTTGACTGAAACAAAAGGGGACGGCAGGTTTTTTCCTGGGGAACAGCAGTGAACAGGACAGTTCGGTCCAAGGACACCGCTCCGAAAGGACATTGGAGCACCAGAGGATGACCCTGTTTTGTTTTCCATTGGATTTCTTCCCGGAGACTGGACCATCTCGTCACCACTGGACTTTCCTACAGGACCATCTCCACTTCACAGAACTGCATCTACTACTCAAGGAGGATTTCATCTGGACTGCTTTTAACACCTTCACACCCAGGGTGTCAGGTCACATCCCTGACTCTGTCAGGGTATTTTCTGGGGTTTTGTTGTTTTTGTTTTGCTTGTCTCTTAGTGCTATCACATTTGTATTTGTCTTTGCTTTGTCTAATATTCCTAGTAAAGAACTGTTATTCCCACTCCCAAATCTTTGCCTGAGAGCCTCCAATTGCAAAATTATAATAATCTGAGGGAGGGGGTTTACATTCTCTATTCAAAGGGAGATTCCAGCTTTTTGCTGGCAGCTACCTGTCTTTCAAACCAAGACATATGCCCAGGTCCCACATTACATTTAAATAATCTCTGACTATCCCATCCCTTCTCTTCATCATTCCTGATATTCCTCCATACCAACACAACATGTTCTCCATATTGACACCATACACTTTGCACCCATCAATCAGAATTATATATCCTCATTAACTAATATCCTCTGTCCTTTAACAGAGGCCAAAGCCAATTCTCCACACCGCCGTAGCTGGCTAATAAACTGTTCCATTTAGACTTCAAAGCATAGAAAGGTCTTCACAAAGAACAAGCTGTACAAGTCACCGGTTTGAAAGACAGAATGCTAAACAAAATTATCTAATACACCTTGCCTTCAAGTGTACATGCACATAAGGCTGTAAAATCTAAAGGTGCTGTTCAGTTCTTCATAGAAGAAGTTTTTGCAACCACTAAAAATGCCTTCATCTCACATCATTCTGAGAAATAAGTTTATGTCAGGAAGCAGCACAAAACACTTTCAGTTTAGACTTTTCCATCTGTGTTTTCTACAGGATGATGTACCAGTTACCTTTGTTACTTTTATCTCAGTTTTCCAACTAAGCCATTATCATAGTTAGATAGCCTTCAGCAAGCACACAGAGCTAATAGTCACAACTATCAAAGCAGCAAAAGCAGATGAGAGCAAAAAATATCCAAACTAAACACAATCTTTAAGAAATCTGTTCTTTCATTTCCATCTTCTCCTGCTAAACAGAGATAAAGAATGTATAATATCAGTCCCTACTTGTATGTTACAGAGAACTGACTGCACTCACAGACATTTAAGCCAATCTTGCCCTTGCTAAGACTGGGCAAGGAAAATAGGACTGATTTACAGCTGTGCCTATAAGGAGAGGCTCTTACCTGCATTAGCCCAGGGAAGATACCAGGGGCAGCTGACATTCACATAGGTGCCAGGCAGTCCATCTGGCCAGCAGGCATAATCGTCAAATGTTCTGTTGCAGAACTTGCCTTCTGCAGAGAGAGAGAGAAGGGAGGCTCATGCCACTGCCTTGTACTAATACAGCAAGAAGGAAAGGAATGAAGAGCAGAATATAAAAGGAAATACAGACACATGCATTTAAGCTCTGATGTGAAATTATATGACATTATCCAAAAGAGTGAGTTTATCTTCACACAGGAAACCATTGTTCCTGGGAGGAACTAAGGAAAAGATTAGGGTCTTACACTGAATCAATAGACAAGAAAGGAATGGAGTTGTATTAATTTATCTATCCTTTTTTTACACACTTACTTGTCACAGTTTAATTTAAAATCATTTTTAACACTATGAACACTAAAGATAGTAATTCCTCAGAATGGTTTAAATTCATGCAGCTGGAAAGTCTACCCTAATATATAGGTCCACCAATGAAATACTCACACACAACCATAACTTTGCATTACAGCTTAATCAACATGAGAATACTTCTACTTCAGATTCATTAAACTGTCAGTCTTAGAGGGCAGCACTCAAGTGCTCAACAGAATAATGCAGCAGAGGGAGATGAATGTGTCCCTGCCATTGTCATCAGCTACTGCTCCTACTTTTGACATAATAATGTAGTTAAGACAAGGAATATTAACAGTTTTGAAATAATTCTTCACAAGCACAACTTTAGACACATATTCAGTGTGTCACAAAAGCACTGAAGCAGAGGAGAGGCTGCATGGTGTCCAACTGTGAGCATTATTGACAAGTCACCACTTGTCCTCTACATACCACAATGCTGGCACATCACAGGTGCTCTCAGCACACTACAGCACCTCAAACTCTAAGACAAGCTACATTCTCCTGAAGTCACTTGCTTTTTCCAAAGCCATTTTAGCATTTTACAAGGCTCAGAATAGCTTATACCAACTTTACAACCCACAAACTCCTAGTTCAATGTGAACAGTAAGGTCCCAGATTTCCTAACACCTTTACACCTAAAGAAGTTTCAGGTCTATTACATTAGTGGCTATTTGACATGGCACAGCTACCACTTGCCACTGCATAACACTCAGCCTAAGGACAAACATCTTTACAATGAAATTGCTCCACAAAATGCTTTCCCCAGCAGAGGGAAGAGCCCCACAGAGAGCAGGCAGAAGCAAATGGGATAAAGAAGCAATGGACCAGATTGAAGTATTTTCAAGTTCATAATCGCTCCCTTGCTACTATTATCATGCATTTTAAAAATTAATACATCCTATCCCTACCAAATCAACTTACCTGCCACAATGGGGGGTGTCTCATACAAGTACTTCTGGCACTGAAGTTGATACTCCTTCCATTTCTGCACAACCTCAGAGAGGGACCCATCTGAACTCTGAAAGAGAAATCAAGAGTCTCAGACATTGCAGGGATTCAAACTGTAGGGTTTTTCATGCAAAATGAGTGAGTGTGAAAATTACTACAAAAAGCCAGAACAGCACCGCTTGTCACAAAGGGTACAAGATGATGCTGTGTATTTGCCTAATTTGAACCAAAAAAAAAAATCCCCTTCTATTTGCACCCCAAGGAAACAAAAGCCCCACAAACTATACTATGTCCTCACTGAAACCCACGTTGAGCTAGCCTTGCTTTCTTGAACATGCCCCAGTTGTGTGATTTATTACCTCATGAAAAGACAGGGACAGCAATAAGTCCTTTATTATTAGAGGGTTTCTTTTTTTCCATCGGCAGTATTTCTGCTTTCCCATAAACGAAAACAAGTTAATTCACCGTATTCAGTGGCTGTTCCTCAAGCATTCTTCCAAAATATGGATGAAAGCTTTTCCAGCCTTTTTCTTTTTGATGAACAGCTTTTCCCTGCACCCTGCATATTTTTCCTGCAAATGCAGAAAGATTTGGAGCCTCCTTTTTGCACATTTTGACAGGCTGCAGGTTCCACAATCAGATACCCCACGTAGTGACAGGGCAGGGGAAAAGTATGAACAAACTTGATCTGAGGATAAAGGAAACTAGCTGTTATTAGAATGAGCAGCTAACTCAGGGCTGGCTGCTCACTCAGCCCTAGCAGATATTCTACCTGGCTCACAGAGATCCAGCTTTACTCACTGCATTTGAGTAGAGACATTACTCCTCCCCCCTCTTTGTATTTGTATAAACCAATTGTAAATATCCGGATTAGGAAGCTGTAAGTGATTAACAATGCAGGTAACTCATCCTTCTTTTTGCAGAGAAAGCCCCATGGATGTCTCAGACATACAATCAACAGCATGAACCTAATGGTACAACACACTAATGCTGCCGAGTGGAAGGAAGTTCATTTAATCCCAGATGTTAATCAGTTTATTTAGTGAAGCATGAGGGTAAATAATCCTTGCAGTTTTACCCTCCTAGCTTCAATTGCTGATTTTCATTTTCCACTTGTGCTTCTAAGCCTTTTCCAGATGGTTAGAATAAAACCAGAGTATGTAAAGAATAGTTTTAAAATGAGTTTTAAAACTACTGCATTTCAGGAAAGTCAAACTGAATTCTGTCCACTATAACTAATACAACTAAAATTTAGACACCAGGGCAATCACCTTGGTATAAAAGAACAGAAAAGACCTCTCAAGTCCTCTTCTTTTATATCCTTCCAATTAAAAAACCATTTGAAAAGAAATAAACCAAGCACCATATGCATAATGCTTCTGCCTGGATTAACCCACTACATTTAATTACAAATATGGTCTTGCACATGTGATGAAAAGTACAACATTTAGTTAATACCTGTACTGTGTCTCAAGAGTAAGTACCTATAACTTGTAGCTAGGGACTCATGGCTATAATTTTGGAAGAATGTAGTCAGCTCCCCCAAAGTCAAAACAAGCACAAGCCTGTGGATCTTGGAAACTCTGACCCTGTTTGCCTGATTTAAATCACCTTATCTATGCCAATAAATGCTGCAAAGACTGTCCATTGTAAAACAAATGGATTCTACTGAATGGAAAAACAAACCTGCAGCATAGTGATCTATGCTCAACATTCTTGAAGGGGCAAGAAAAAAATCACCTAAACTAGATCTACAGGTGTTTGTAGAGAAACAGATAATCAGTAACTTAAACACCATTTAGGCTGAGTAACGATAGATGACCTAAACACAGGGAAACAATCAGTTTGCAAACTTAAGTTTCTCTCAGGCATCTTTACAAAGGGACTTCCAGGTTATATATCTTTTAGAATCAGAGAATCATTTAAACGTCTTCATTTTACAAGGGTGGTTAATTGAAGTGACACAAGACTGTTTCACTATCCTCTCATCACCAGGTTAACAGTTTAATTAAGGAATTAAAAGAAACTTTTTCAGAATGAATCCTTAAATTACAATTCAGTATAATTTCACAAGCTGCAAAACATCACACATCTTCCCAAAAGTAATTTGATCAAGCATGTTGATGACTACATCAAGATAATCCAAACTTAGCTTTTAAAATCATTACAAGATGCATACAGAGTTTCATTTAAAGACAAAACTCTACCTTTTAAAATATCCTGACAATATTCTAAAAACTGCTAATACTAAGAAAAGTAGCTCTTTTTGAGCCAGGAAGCTTTAAAGTAATTTTTTAAAATAGAGCTTTCATCTATTGCCTTCGTGAATGCAGGAACAACCAGCTTTAACTACAGCTTAAAAGCAAGCCTCTATCCCATAATTTAATGAAAAAGTAAAAGTATTCTACTTATACTGGTTTTTCATAATGTGAGAAGACAACTCTAAGAAGGAGACTAGCAAAGTCTAAGAGTGAAATATTTGGAGACATGCCTTTCTGTGGAGATCACCTATTTGGTAGACAGTTTTCTATTATCTATAGTTTGTTGCAATAAGACAATCAAATATAAATTCTAAGACTACATAATTTGTTCTCTCTATGCAACAGTTCACTGTGATTCAGCTAAATACTGTGGTTTGTTATCAGACAAATTGACTTCAACTCAATTTTAATATATGCTACTTTCTATTTCTCAGAGCTTACGGCCCACACTAACAAGAATCACAAGTTACGCAGTGCCACAGATTTACCATGTAAGCAAATATCTCATATTCAAATATGAGATGCTGTATTTTCTTGAGAAGTTATTTAAAGCCTTCTGCAGCAAAGCGCTATGCATGTATACAAGGCCAAGTTTCCTGGGTCAGTACCTAAAATTTGAGGCAATATGGAAAATGCATAGCTTTATTAAACTCAGAACTGTTTTCATTGCTGAAAGCAGGTAGTTGTGGGTTTACTCGGGGTTATTTTTCCTATTATATTTAACCATGGGTGGAAGAACAGCAGTAGTTTTGCTGTGGTGAAAATACATTACAGAAGGATAGCAGAGGAGAAGATGGAAACACAGCTGCCTGGTTAAGGTGGAGAAGCTAAAATGCATGAATGGATCAAAGACATTAAGGGAGTGATGGGGCAGCCTAAGGAACATGAAACAAAGGAAGAAAAATTAGGACAGTCAAGAGGGCAGAGACTGGGAGTCTCTCAGTGTATGTATGCAATCAAGTGCAATTAATCTCTAGTGAGCACAACCCAAATGAGCACATTTAACAGTCTGAAGTCAGAATTTTTTACAAATCCTTCACACCTTCATAGCCCCTTTCTATAGCCATCATTTGTCTTCACAGGCCCTACTGTAAAAGTAGGCATTTTAATCACATTTCGACACCTTTGAAACTATTCCTGCTGAAACAAAAATCAGCATCCACACAGATCCAAGGTGATCAATGCCACAAAATCAATATTCTAATACAGTGAAATCTGAGCACATAGGGTATAAAGCCTCCAGACAAAACGTACCATGAACTGGAATTAAAGTGGAAAGGAGAGTTCTCAGAGCTTCAGAGGCAACTGGTAACCCCTGAGATTATCTTCTCTTTTCTCCCATCACCACATATAAGGTCTCACATGCAATAGAATGAGAAATTCCTCCTTACATTTATATTTCTTTTGTGTTTACTTGTCTGTTTTTAAACTGAACCACTTACGCTACAACTTTTTCATGTTTTTAATATTTCTGGATAACAAGCAAGACTTCACCTTGCTGCTAAAGGCTCACATGTAACCTTACAACCACTGGGACCTCCAAATTGCTAGTCTTAATCTCCAAAAGCAAACAATAAGGAACCTGGCATCGAACAACAGTTTGGCATGGCCTAGGTACTCTTCCCTTGGACAGTAATACTGGCATATCTACCTCGTGAGAGAAAGATTCAGATTATATTTACTGCCTTTTAGCTCAGAAGGGCACTAGTGAGTTACTTTTAAACTTCACTGCCTTTTTTTGAAAAGCCCAATGGAAGACATTATTTCAAGGCTATTATGCTCAGGATCAGCACAGCAACTAAGTCCAAGATAGGTGAAGATTACATATTAGAAGCCTTATGCTCGTTCTGACTCATAACATTTTTTCTGGTATAATACAGATCTTAACAAATCATCACTTAGGTAATATAAGCTATAGGTTTGCATCAATACACCAGTGCAGAGCAGGACAATTCCCTCCCTTGCCTGGCTGGTGATGCTGTGCCTGATGCTCCCAGGACACGCTTGGCCCTCCTGGCTGCCAGGGCACTGCTGACTCATGTTCAGCTTGCTATCAACCAGGAGCCCCAGGTCCCTCTCTGTGCCACTGCTTTCCAGCATCTCATTCCCCAGTCTGTCCCTACATTCAGGGTTGTCCCATCCCAGGTGCAGAATCCGGCACTTTCCTTTGTTGAACTAGATATGGATGGTGATTTCCCAGCCCTCTGATTTGTCAAGGTCTCTCTGCAGGGCCTCTCTGACTTAAAACGAGTCAACAGCTCCTCCCAGTTTTGTACTGTCTGCAAACTTAGTACCTCTTCCAGTCCTGTGTCCAAGTTGTTTTTGAAGTTGTTGAAGAACATGGGGCCTAAGACAGAGCCCTGCAGAACCCCACTAGTGCCAGGTCCCCAGTCAGATGCCAGCCCATTCCCTGTAACCCTTTGTGCCTGACCCCTGAACCAGATCACCCATAGCATGATGTGTTTATCCAGTTGTGTGCTGGACATTTTGTCCAGAAGGATCCCATGAGAGAAAGTATCCAAAGCTTTACTGAAATGTACTGTACTGAACTTGGTATCAACAGAGTCCTTTGACTCACTGCTCATCCCATGATAAAACAATCCTGTTGAGGATCAGTCCTTCAAGTGCAACACTTCTTGAAGACCCAAACACATTCTGAAAGTGTGATAGTATGGGAAAAGGCTTATTGCTCAATCCTCACTCTCCCAAAGAGATGATATTCAACCCAATTTTGTAACTACTTAGTTCAACTTCTGTGTAATAAGTTAATCTAAATCCATTATATGCAACATCTCACAGTCCAGTTACTCTCCTTTAAGAACTGAAGCTATGCCAAAGGAGGAGAAGGTACATAAAAAAATTATGTCTCTACTATAGATAATTCAAAAGAAGTATCATTAAAGGTACCCTTTCACAGAGATCATAAATTAGATCATACTTCAGGACTGACATTCCCCAGATTTCTGTATTTATCACATTCTCTTCCCACAGTACGTTGCCCAGTATCAAGTTTAATGCAGTCATTTGACATTATGCAACACTAAGTGACCCTCTAAGATAAAGTCATTACTCTCAGTCCCTTCTGTAGGGCTGCTTGACTGATCAGATGATATAATATTAATTATGCTTCCCAACTCATATTTTACAAGATACTTCGTCTGTGGTTGGATCATTCTGTACAAATTCCTCACCCTTCAGAAAAAACAAACAGGATCAAAACAACTTATCCTTCAGAGGGAAGCCAGCTTCTAGGAGCTTTTCCTGTAAATGCTTCTGTTCCTTACAGTTACTAATGAACCAATTAGTTCAGAAGCTGAGGAGTGTCAGAAAAAGAAATCTTTCAGCATCTCCCTTGCTAGTGAAAAGCAAGAAATGAGTTCCCTCAAAAGGAGTTACTGAATTCAGGAAGAAACTCACTGGTGACACCTGCCAGCTCTTCTTGCCCTTAGGCTACAGCAGCTTAGTACTTTTAAGTCCTACAAGAAAAACAAAAAGTCTCAGGACTTGGATAAAGGCAAATCTTGAGAACAGTGTTTCACCATCTGTCCAAGCATGGAAAGCCCTCTGCTCTGTCACTGACTTCTAGTTCCACGACATCAAGCTTTTGAACTCAGCTGCAAGAGGAAGCACTCATTAGACACTTACATATGATCAACACACAGAAAAGACATTCCTCTGCCTGCTTCTTCAGATCTCCTTAGCCCAGATTTCTTTTTCTTTTGGTGGTATTTATAGGTGTTGTTCTTTTTGTTTGTTTTAAACCAGTGGCTGAATCTCAGCATTCCTCTCTCTCAGCTGAAAATGATCACTGCACCACACAGTCCCTCATCCTGGCCTTCCTGCTTTTTTCTTTTCTCTTTCATACATCTGCACAGCTAAGGAAGGAAGGTTTGGCTAGGCTCAATCCCACAGCAGCCTACAATACCACCTATAAGGGCACTTATCACCACCACCCCATTCCCCTCTCCCACCCCCTCCATTCTTAAGACCCGTTCTTACTAGATTAAGGAAAAAAGGATAAGCACAGGGCTCTCCTAAAGGTCTAGAAATGCAGAATGCTTCTGCACAGAATCTCAGATAAGGCATTTTAAAGAACAAAACCAAAACTGATTTGAGGCATACTCCTATTTCTTGGTACTTCTGCACAGGGAGCTCCCAGTTCAGCTGACTGATTGTTCTACCAATCATTCCAAACACATGAACTGTCTGAGCAGGCAGGAGAGTCCAGCCCTAACCACAAGGGCTTCCATTCCAGGACCATCTTGGGATTTTTCATTTGTGTTTTAAAAATAACCAGTTTTCCCAACCCTGAAAATTTTGTTTGGACAAGGTGCATCTCAATGAGAAAAATATCCCTTGGGCCTGTAATTTTCTGGATGAAGATAAAGTATTTGGCATTCAGAGGGATAGATGTCAAAGCAAACTTCTGAAGACCTAAATCCACTAGCATAGTATACAGTTTCAAAATAAAGGGAATAAAATAAAGCCTAATATTTCAGCATGCTATAAAATTCAGCATCACCTTCTAGAGAAATAAATAAATTAAATCAAACTCCCGTAGGTCAAATAAGATAGTCTGAAAATGTGGTGCAAACCTGTGTTTACAGGGTTCAACTTTCTAATGTTTGTGTCTCCAGTGATGGAGAGATCTGGGACAAGAACAGTTACCTGCAGAGTTTTTTTGTCCCATGAAGAACTTCCCAAGGCTGGAAAGATTTTTGTGTTTAGTGACTGTAGGACCCATGAATCCACATGCTCACTGTTGAGGCAGGAACACATTTAGATTGGCGGTTGCTGTTACCAATTTAAATGTTATTTTCATTACAATGTACAATGAAAGACATTACAATGTCTTTCACCTGTTCTAGTAAGTGTTCCTGTAAAGGATGTATTACATGAGCCACTCAAAAATGCCAGAAGAAAACGAGCAACTGAGCAGTTATGCAGAGGGACAGAAGAAAAATGCAAAATTCAAAAGCAACTATAACTCACAAACTCTTGGAGAGAAAAAAGCAATCCAACAATTTTAGTGGGAGACAGCGTATAGCACTCATGAGAATTACATTTTCATACAAGGAGATTTTACTGTGCATTGCAAATCTAGACATATGCTTTCTGAAGTGCTCTTTAGCAGAGGACTTTTATTGATGCAGTTGTACCACAGAGCAAGCAAAACATAATAGTTTAGCATGTATTTTTAGACAGATACACAAGGTATAGCACTAGAAACATCAAGGAATTAATAAAGGCAGAGTTGAAGAACACTACAGGAGGAGCAGAAGCTATAAAGCTAAAAATGAGAACAGAACTTCATATATACACTCACAGATTTAGAAACAAAATTCAGCCTACGCTACTAGAAGAGCAACTCAGCATTTCATTCATTAGTAACACAGAATCATGGAATGATTTGGGTTGAAAGACATTTAAAGATCATCTGTTTCTAATATCCCTGCTATGGTCAGGGATATCTTTCACATAGATCGGGTTGTTCAGAGCTCAATCTAACCTGGCCTTGAACACTTCCAGAGATGGGACACGCACAACTTCTTTGAGCAACCTGTTCCAGTAGTTCACCATACTAACTCTCATACAAATTTCTTCTTTCTATCTAAAATCATTCTAAGCTCCTTTAGTTTAAAATCTTGTCCTATGACACTACAAGCCCTGGTTAAAAACCTCCCTCCACCTTTCTCACAAGCCCTATTTAAGTATTGAAAGGCCAACTTAAGGTCTCCTCAGAACCTTCTCTCCTCTGGGCTGAACTACCTGAGGGCTCTCAGCCTTTCTTTGTAGAAGTCCCAGATCACTTCCACAGCCCTCTTCCAGACCCAGTCTAACAGGTCTATTCCTTTCATTTACTGGGGACTCCAGAGCTGGATGCAGCACTCCAGGTGGGATCTCACAGGAACAGCAGGGAAAGAACCCCTTCCCTCACCCTGCTGGCCACACTGCTTTGAATGCAGCCCAGGATACAATTGGGTTTCTGGGCTCTGAGTGCACACTACCAGCTCATGTCCAGCTTCTCATCTACCAGCATCCTCAAGTCCTTACCTGCAAGGCTGCTCTCAATCCACTTCCATCAAGCCTCTATGGATACTGATGATTTTCTTGATCAGGTGCAGGACCTCACACTTGGCTTTGTTGAACATAGGCCCACTTCTCAAGCCTATCGAGGTCCCTCTGGATGGCACCCCTTCCCTCCAGTGCATCAACTGTACCATTCAGCTTAGTGCCACGTCAAACTTGCCAAATGTACTCAATCCCACTACATCCACTAATAAAGATATTTAAAAGTACTGGTCCCAGTACAGACCCCTGAAGGACATCACAACCATGTACTATCAAACAGAATAGAAGAAAAATTAGGGATATATACAGCTGAAAAAGCTGAGGTTTAGGCTAGAATCCAGATGCCTGATCACAGGTACCTATAGCTCCCTTTAACATAGATGTGTCCCTCATGCTGTCTCCTGCCACATCTACAGAGAGGTATAGGATTCCCCTATATCCTACATCATATCAATTAGTCCCATACAGGTCTTGAATACTCTAACAATTTTGAGCAGCTCTAGATGCCTACATCTGGGCAACTGACTCATCTCAGCTGCTCAAGCAAAAAAAAAAAGTAAACATCTGTCAAAGCTGGACTTCTGGCTCCTCTTGCTGAGGTTTAAAATGCTATTAGTTAACCTGGTTCTTTAGGACACACTGAACCAAGTGCATTTAAAAGGATCTTTATCTTATGCTTATAACTGATTGGTTTCTTTGTACCAGCCAGCAACTGGACAGTCCCAATGCTGGCTGAGCAGAGGGACAGATTGAGCTGGCAGTTCCACAAGTGCCATGGAATTGCAACATTTGAGTTTCCAAATTAAAAAAAAGTTACCACAAGAAAAACATATGAACATCATTTCATTGTAAATAATCTGTATTTTTACTAGGCAGGAAAAACTCTAAATCACTTTCCATACCAAAACATCCTAGCAGAGTTAAGGCCCCCCCAACTTTTCAAATTACTGTTTAACAGTCACCCTTCTCAAAGAGCTGTGGTGCAAAGTGCAGCTAGTTTTTCCAAGATCACAAACCCTGAAGCACTGTAAGCCTGGTTATCACCAATTTGTCATCTCATCACTGCAATCAGCTCAACAGCAAGAAAAAAAAAAAAAAAATCAACCAAATAAATCTGACACACTAATCTTCACAAACATTTTCTCACTGAAAGCATTCCCATCTACACTTTATTTGTAAACAGAGTTCTCCAGTTGAAAAAATGACTCAACAGAAAAACAATCACCACAAAGCTATTTAAAAAACAACACCACACACAAACCCAAAAACTTCAGTTTACAATTTCATGGGTTCTGCATCTACTATCGTTTAGAGATTGCCAGAGTAAAATGCAATCAAATCTGTATGGCTTTTACCAGTCCTAGTTGAGGGTAGCAGTTTATTTTGGTTTTAACAAATGCAAATTAACTCCCTCAGCAGCTCACTGTCACAGCGGCTCAAGGTTCACTGTCCGAATTATCTGCAGTATGGCTTGTCCCTGCCAAGGCAGTTATGTGTAGCACCTTTACAAATGGCCAGTGCTTTCATCCACAGTTACTACACATTTGAGAGCAGAGCACACAGGAGAAGTTCCGCCAGCGAAGTTCATTCTCCAGACGTCATCTGTTTGCCTTCCAAATCCTAAAAAGTAAAAGTACTTGACAAATTAATCCAGAAGAGATTTACTTCTCTTTCCTGCAATCCCTCTGAGCCAGGGAGCTGACAACAGAAGTACAAACAGGTCAAGATGAATCACAGACCTTCCTTACTCTAGGACTGCAAAGCAACTTATGGACCACCCTATTGCTACAGGAATCAGCTCAGGTTATTCCTCCCATCTGCTGCATTACCATGCATACCAAATACTCAAATACTAATATGCAGTCCCTCTTGTGCAGTCAGTGCCAGAACCCCTGGCTACAGTTGAATCAGTAGCAAAGGATGTATGCATTAGTTCTGCAAGGCAATCCCACAAGCTAAAATGATTCTGTCCCCAAACAGTAGCAGAAGAGAGGAACTCTGAGGCAAGACCTAACTTCTGTTTTTTCAAAAGTTTATCCCTACCCCATCTTCAGGCCACTTCTAGCATACTTTGCTTTTCATCAATTGGGATATCATTACATCATTCTCTCAATCCATGGGAAATCAGTGTATTCTCTTCATTCATGATCCTCACCAGCCCTGGGGCTGGATTGTTCTTTACTTCAGTCAGCACAGCCTTCAGGCCAGCAGGTCTGCTGTAGGCAGCAGCCAGCTTGAAAGACAGTCATAACTCTCCACAGATATCAGCCTGCCTCCACCTTGTTATAGGTAAATTAGTGATTCAGCCAACTTAGTAATAATAATCAAAAAATCAAAAATTTTGCAATCAAGATACAATTTGGATAGCCACAATTAAAGGGACAGCACCGAGCCTGGGATCAGCGTTGGGTGAACTCTGGTCTGACTTCTATCGTGTTAGAGCCCCCTCTGTTCACCAATGCTGCCTCCATCGGGTCGGTTTTTATACAGTTTTTTTCTGCCTGAGGCAGAGGTTCTCCTATTCTTTTGTTGCTTCACGTATTCAGGAGGTTTCCTTTCTCTGCGCTGGACTTGGACAAAGCCGTTTCTGAGAAGTGATGAGATCAGATGCCAACTTAGGGGAAGCTGGCATTCAGATGCGAAGGTCTAACAACCCTGGTTATCTCCATTGTGGGCACTTGTCAGTCCCAGGAAGGGGTTCATCTCCATTGGAGCCATGTCTTTTAGTTTGTAATTCAAGCTCTCCTCCGCTGCCACTCGTGGTTTCCCAATCCTGTGAAGCAACCTTCCCCCTCCTCTGCTTGTGGATTTTAAACCTTTAGAGATTTTTCATACACGCACAAACCATTTATGAACATAAGTTTTATTTCACCATTATTCTTATATTTCATAGGAGCATGAATTAATCCACACCATCTATTACAATCTCATGCCTTCTTTCCTTCCCTTACTCTCCCCAAGGTAAAGAGGATTGTGGTTTAAACTACAGAGGTGAACTGCAATTGTGTTGATGTTAAAGCTGATGGGACTTCCATTTCTTGCCACTTTTCCTTGGGGACACTGTCAAAATAAAGGGGAAAACGAGCAGCAGAGGATGACTGCTGTTCAAACAGTAAGCATACTGGTTTTCAGAAAGCAAGAGACAGGATAAAGCCCAAGAGAGAAGCAGCTTGGTAAGGCAAGCAAAGAAAAACATGCAGAGAACTTCAAGTAAGCTGGACAAATAGAAACACAGAGAAGAGAGCCACCCCTCCAGTCAAGTCTCGAAATTACTCATTTTGAGGAAGGTGAAGTTGTGCACAAAGCTTCCCCTCCACCCAGCTCCAATTTTAAAAGCACTGAGAGAAGCAGTGACTATGCAGTAATAATGCTGAAAATGGATAGGTCACTTAAAGGAATTAAACTCATTCCATGTTAGTAGTTCCACAGCTACCTGTTTCCCCATCTGACACTACCTTAAATCAAACAGCGCTTGTAGGAACAGAACACATTCACAGAGAAGATGCTAGAGAAAAAAACTTAGAAATTCAAATAGCAGAGGCTTGGCTTGACATGTATTTTCAGAGGACAAGTTTTCTCTCTGAGTGAACCTGCTTTGCAAGACTTATGTTTTCATCTCAGTTCACCCTTAAAATGTACTTTTGAAGCGAAGCACTGAGTTATCTTAAAGCATAAGTATCAGCATTTAAAGCAGCATAAAGCAGAACCACTGTTGAAAGCAGTGGTTTCTCTGTGCCCAGCGAAAGGTGGTGATTTTCTCCCCCATGCCTCACTCCCCTTGTCTCCCTTATGCCTTAACGATGCACTCACATCAGCACTGCAAGCCAAACAGCCTGACTCTCAGAGGTAAAATTAAACAGGAAAAATATTTGACAGGCTAAGTGTTGCTGTGAAGCAGAGACAAACGCAGCACAGCTCCCAGTGAGACATAAGAACAACCTTAATTATCCACCATCTTAGAAGTGAGTAGTAAGTAAAATCCTATGTAGCCCATAAAATGAATTACCAGTATCAAAATGTTAAGCTAGGAGTCAAATGTGTTACTCAAAAGAAGCAAAGACTTGAGGACTTCAACAATTGGAGAAACAGCTCCTAAATTTTCCTCATCTACACTCCCTACCATACAGTTCATGATTTTTCACCTTTTGCAACCATGGTGACCTTGAGGTCAAACGACTCGTGATAAACTCATCAATTTTCCACATAGCACCTTCTAGAGCTTCCCACCAACTGCTGCATCCATCTCACATACGCCAGCTTGACCAGAAAATAGCCTTCAGAAACAGATCTAATCTTGACTTGAAGACTCCAAGTGACTAAGAATTCACTGCACTCTTAGGCTAGCTGCTACTGTGGTTTATCACCCACAGTATTGAATTCTTCACTTATTTCTGGCCTGAGTTAAATTAACCATACAAATGACTTTGCTTAAAAGTAACTACCTTGCAAAACATGAAGTATGTCTCAATAGTTTTAATTAATAAATTGGATCTGAAGTAATAAAAATTGTATCTGACTCAATTTTCCCAAGATAACAGGTTGGTTAATATTTATGAGATTAGGTAACTTTTCAGTGTTTTCACAAAACAGGTGGATGCATATCAGATTAAACAGTTAAGAGTTACAGTGAAAGCAAATAGAAATTGAATTTTTCATAGACTGCAACCATTACGTACCACCAAACTGTGTTGGAGCCCTGCAAAGGAGAGTCCAGGCTCCTCTACCCCACTGCCACTAAGTTGGTTTCTGATAAAGAAGCCAGTTGCCCTTTAGCCTCAGATTATGCAGATTTGTTAGACAGTTTTATCCTCATTAGCATTTTTGAAACTGTTGGTTTGTACTTGTTGCCATCAGTTTCCTTATACAGAACTGTCGGAGTTATTTTAGCCACTACTTCCATTTCTTACCAGAACAGTTTAAGTTCTGAGAAGACACCTGCAGAGCTGGAGGTATTGGGGACACTATCAGCATCACTATCTCCTCAAAGTTAAAAATACTTGTGCTTTTTATGTGATAATGTTTTCTTTTCATGCAATTTTTACTCTTTCAACTTTGCAGCTGCAGATGGTACCTTACAATCTTTTTTTTACTTTTCCAGTTTTAAGGAATTAATAGGGTAAACAAGTCAAAATCTGTAGATGGAAGTGCTGCAGTATCAGGGCAGATGTGTAGATCACATCTGCTTTTAGAGATTGGTAAAAGCTTTCATGCCTGAACACCTCGCCCAAAAAAAATACATCTGTTCCTTGCAGCTACCAAAGTAGCACACTGCTGTACTGCAGACAAGAGTGCCATTTTCACCTCAGGCATCTTTTTTGCTTTAGCATTGTAGATTATGACAGCAGAAAGTTCACTGAAACACTTATATTTAGAACAGGTAAATAAGCCTCTGTATGTGAAATTTCTGCTCAAACATCACTATGTAAGTAAAAACACTAATTACCCAAGTAGAATTACAAGTACTAAGTGGAAAAGAAAGTAAAAGGTCAGCTCCAAAAACACGCTGGAAATGGCAGAAACATAAAAACCCTTGCGCTCTTAACAACCTGCAGGAACAGCTTCTGTTCAGGTCACCGAGATGCATCCTCCTCCTTTACAGCAACCAAGATTTATTCAGATGCAGTAATTTCTTGTGCATGAAAACCTCCTGCAACATCCTTCATACAACAGTCTCCAAATTACTGACATGAGCAAGTCAGAAAACAGTGAGGTTAGATCCTTTACTACTCCAAAATGATAGATCATTCAGATATATAGTGTTTAAAAAAGGAGGAGGAAAAACAGACAAAAGGACATTTTTATCAGCTTTTCAAAAACAAAAGAAACAAATGCTCATCACTACAATATAGTAAGGTTTCAGGTGATCCTAGAATCCCTGTAGGCTAATCAATATATAAAGAAGTGGGGGTGGGCAGGAACTTTCTGAAAATCTCCATCTTAACTGAAGTTGTTCAGAAGTATCCATTTTATGGAATTCAAAGGCAGAAACAACACAGCCAAAAAAGGCAGTAACTCACTACATGGAGGACAGGAAGACAACATTGGCCAGAGCTGGGACACGGTCCCTAGAGGGGCCCACTAGATGAGCAGCTGGGGCAAGCAGACAAACACACAGCAGACAGGCCAGCTTGTCTGCTTTGTTTCTACCAGTACTTTTAATGGAAAGGACACTAACCCACAGAATATTTCTCTTGTCAGATTCCTTGGACCAGAAATGGTCAAAAACTTAAGAAGGCGCCAGGGTGGAGGAAGACAGATGAGAGGGGAAAGGCAGCTAAAGAGAAAATGATTTAGTCAAGACCAAAGTTGGCTGACACTCTCCATTCCCAACTGTTCAAATAGTTTATTTTCCAATTTGGATCATAAAACTAAATAAAGATAAGCATTGAAAAATAAGCACGATGCATTTAGATCTCAATGGTAGTGAAAGCTGAATATTTCCATGTCGGCTGCCTGTCATCCCATACTTGACAGTGTTCCAAGCTTGCTACAAAATTTGCTATGGAATGATCTTCTCATTTCTCAGTGACACAGTCTGCTGCCCGTGCTGTCTCTCACATAACACTTTTCTTCTGTGCCGATCCCAGCTGTCCATTGAGCAGGATACAGATACTTTGGACAATATAATAAATCTGTTTTTTCCACCATTTGGTTTTGCTCCAAATATTTCCAGCATGACCAAAAAGAAGAAAGAGGGAAGAATAAGAAGAGATATAAATTAAAAGCAAACCAAAAATGTCCAGAGGCCATAAAGTACCATCAACATAAAGATCACCATATCAGACGTAGTTTGGGGATAAGAGAAAATATGCGGAATTCAGAATTTTTATCCAAGTTCTTTCCAGCACACTAACTGGAAATTCAGTTTCTCCTTGATCTGTCAGTACAAAGCTCTCGCTCTTCCCCCATACACTACAGGCATATTAATGAATTACTCAAAAATGTGAATTTTCTTTAAGGCTTTAGTTAAGCATTATGCTAAGCAGCTCAGCCACAATGGCAAAGTCATGATTAAAGAGAACTGTAAGTCCTTCTGTTGAAGAAAAACTATAGAGTATTTTCACAGACAACAGAGGAAAGACACAACACAGCAAAGCTTAAAGCCAAGTTGTGAACCAAGCTGCTGAACCTCAGAACTCCACACACAACAGGCAATACAAAACATGGACATGAAAGAAATTAATCATTGAAAGCCTGAGCAAGTAGAAAGTTAACCTCATGAACTACAAATGATGTTTACATTAGCTTTGTTCTCCCAATATTACAGCCTTCAAGCTCCCTCAATAGCATGTATAGTACCGACTGACAGCTTGGTTTGTTATTAAGTGTCTGGCTCTGAAGAGTATAGTGTTTAATACTAAAAATAGTCTCATTGATGAAGATCTCTTCTGTGCAGCTGTAACCCCTTCTCCACCAGTAATCAATTATACAGGAAGAGAACATTTTCAGACAAACACAGTCCTTCAACCTCAACTCAATATGAAAAGCAATTTTCATTTTCTACTGCTTTCTGTAGCTATTACAGATAATTCCAAGGCACCCATCATATTAGTATTCAAACACACAGACTTGGTGAATTTTAAGTGCAGATAGAAGAAAGCACTACCACTCCTTCCCCAGGAGCAGTATTTGGAAGGAGTCATCTTACCAAATGCATTATCTCCACACACACACATTTCTAATAGCAAGTGTGACAACAGCTCCTACTTCCTATGCAAAATTTAAGTCAACACTGTAATCCATTTCCCTACTCAATAATTAATATGTATAACCACAGGAATGTTACTCACCTGACTCAATCTCCCTAGAATGAAGAGACCAAGATAATAAAAGCCTGAAACTGTAAATCTTTCCATGCAAGATAGTAAAAGAAAAAACGAAACACTTTCCCAAGGCCCAAATCTGGACATTTCTTATCATCAGCTACAGGATGTTCCACTAGATTTGATGAGGGACTACAAAGACATTTAACACAAATCCCGAGACACCTTTGCTTCTTTTCTGACTATTCCTGACTATTCCATTCTCCAGTTCTGGAAGAAAGCCTTTATTTGAAAGCACAAACACCATACCAGCTAAAAAGAAATCTTGTGAGTGAGCCACAAGCTACAGTTAGGCAGATTCTTCGTCACCAACAACCACTTTTTTGGATGGCTCCTCTCCCTTGATTGCTCAGACTAACCATGACTACTACAGCAACAAGATGGACAGCTTGCTCCCCACATTCTCCTCTCCCCATGTAAAGAAGTTTGAGTCCTATCCCCAAAGAGGACCCCAAGCTACTTTCTGCAGCTAAAAGCACATACTTCCCACCCATACTGACACAGGAATTAATTTTCTGTTGAAAAACATTTTATTCTGACTGGGTTTTCAAGAGTTTTCTACAATACACCACACACACCCCTCAAGACAAAACAAACAAATTAAAAAAACTCCAGAACCCCTCTCTATCATCCTTCTAGGAAGAGGAAGAGCATCCTGGAAGATCACAGTGAAGGTCCAAAGACGAGACTGCTGTTCACATTTCAAAAGTCTGTGACACCCTTCTGCAAAAACCAAGCAGAGTCAAAGCTGCACTAACACAAGGCTTCTTTTGCAGAAAATTTCCAGTCTACTAATAGAAGAGCTTCTTCTAGAATTAATATGTAGGGGAAGAGATTAATCCATGTACTCATTTGCCTATCTCCTTACTCAATGTTTAATTGTTGGTGTGATTTTGTAAAGGTCTATTTGAGTCCAATCCAAGGTGACTTTAAATCTACTGGACAGAGACTTTCACCTAGAGTTTTCATCTCAAAAAAAAAAAAAGCTGGGATTGGTGAAATACCACAGTCAATTCAGTTTATAGCTAATTAAGATGGATGAATGGTGGCAGAATGCAAAAGAAAGCAGAAGCCAGGAACAAGACAAAAGCTTCATTCAACTATTACAGGATGTCCCACCAATCATTTAGTATAAGCAACAAGTAGGAAAACAGATCAGGAAATACAGAGCTCTGACAGCTCAATGACCCATCAGCATTGAAGTTACCTTAAACAAATAAATAAGTGGCCCTGCTTGAGCAAGAAGGTTGAACCAGATTATCTCCAGAGGTTCCTTCCAGCCTCAGCCATTCTGTGGTTCCAATGACATTTATGTATCAAGACAAGTAAGAAATCAAGAAATGCAGTTTCCAACTCCAGCTTTGTTTCCTGCAATTTAAAACCATTTCTACTACTGCAAGGCCATTAAGTTAAGAGTTCAAACTATCAAGCTAACATTCCTTTACCACTACATCTTGTTAGTAATAAAATCAGTTTTATTTTACAAAGCTTAATAGCCTTATTCATTACCACTAGGTGTCTTAATCTCCAAAGAGCAATGAACAAATACAGAGCATACTGAATAGTTATAGAATCATTATTCTACAGTTTTCTTCTAGTACACATTTCTCCTCTAACTATAGTTAATTAAAAGATAAAATTGCTGCCCCTTGGAAGTCTATAGGGAGCAAAGCTGAGTCCAACTGAATGCATGTTTTTCAGGTTTCCTGTGTCAATTTTTACTCAATTCAACTAATAAAGAGGATTGCAAACATCTAGGCTCAAAGCACATCTATCGCAACAATAAATGTGTTGGAATTTCACTTTCTGAAATACTGTTTGAACAGGATGTTTCTAACTACCTTTATATCTGAAAGCCATCCATACCATCTGTGATGCTCTGTATTTCATTTAGAGAGGTTATACATATTAAGGATTTATGGCTTTTTGAAAGAAGTCCATTGCAAACACTATTTATTTGCTGTGCAATTTATAACAGTGTCACTGTAAACAGCACATAATAGCATCCTGTCTCCTTTTTTTTAATTTTCTCCACAGTGTACTCTGCCTGCAGTGTCGCTGAGTTTAAAAGCAATGGGATCCTTTTGTTATTCTTAAGAATTATGCATTTCAAATGGTACTTGATGAATTTGTCTTCATTAAGGAACAGTAATGAAAAGGGCAGTATATTAGAGAGCATCACAGCATCTGACAAAAGCAAAGACCAATTGCTATTTCAAATCATTTAGACCAAATACTACACCTTTAATTTTCCCATCCCAAGGGATAAAAACTAAAAGCTTAATTCATTCTGCAAAACACACTTCGGACAGTAGAACTATTTTATTTGGGAGGAATAGGACTGAAGGAGGAAGATGGAGACTGACCTAAGTGATTATCACTGATCTAGTGATACACAGCTGTATATCTTAGTTGCAACCCAGCCACTGCTCTACCAATGTCCTTTTAGAGGTGACTTAGGAAGAAGTGGAAGTGCTTTACAGGGTCTGGCTTCTTCCACAACAGCAGTAGCACCTCTGATAATTTTGGGGCATAGGAGACAGGCTGTGACCCTCCTAGATATTGGTGCTCCCATAACACTTCATGCTTGCCATTCAATTTCACATACTGAAGCAGAGTAAAAAATTCAAGCACTGATGCTTATGTTCTCACTCTCTCTGAAAGGCACAAAATGTTGATTTCTATGTACAGACCTCTGCAGCACAATGATCAGTCTGTAGAGAAGTCACAGCCAGCCATAATGGCAACATATTCCTGGACTTAGCAAACATGACAGGTACTTTGCTCTGACACCCTATTCCTGCTCTCAAGTGCTACTCTGAGCCTGAACAACACAACAATGACAGTGGCATGAGTAAATTATTTCATAAAGTAGCCATTGAATAGAACATTCTGTAACCTACAAAGCAAGCCTTTTGAGTTTCCTGGTATTCCCCCTCCAATTAGACAAAGTAAGACATCTGATATGTCTCAGGTTCCTTCGGTACACCCAACCCTTTCTATACATCAAAACAACTTACAGCAACTCTTCAGTAGCTTCTGCACAACACTCTAGACATGTCAGAGAAGAAACAAAGTTATCAATTTCCATCCTGAAGAAGATCTATGAAGAGGATACTGCATTGCCAGGAGCCTGTGCACATCAGGAAATGAATCTCATGAAAGAGGACTGCAGATACCAGGCACATCAGTCTCTCCAAAAAGATTTGAAAAGTAACAAGAACTACTTTTTCACACCACATCTGAGAAGTTACATTAAGCTCGTACTTCAGAATTTCTACCGGGCATCTGCAGAAGCAGCAAACACCCAAAGGGAGAAAGTCTTCTGCCATTACTTTACCTGCAATAGTTCAGAGACAGTCTCCTTTACAGGAGAGAGCCAAAACCACCTGCTGGGTTGCTGACAACACACATGGCACACTGTGCCTAGGATTTATCACCTGCTCAATGAAAAGCTATGAAAGAAATAAATATCACAGGAGGATACTAGACAGAAATCAAGAGAAAGTTATTCTAATGTCTCCAACCCTTCCCCAGCATTGGGGCTTGAGAGATGAACTGCAGCACAGAACAAAATATTAAGCCACATTCACCAAAGCTCCTCCTAACTTGAGCATCATATGTTTTCCTGTATGCTTTGTGCATACATGACCTCAAATGTAAAAAGTGAGTTAAAAAACAGTCTCCCCATCTAACTGAGCACAAACCCTTTGTCCTTTCTGCTCCCCATTAAAAGCTGACTATGCCATCTTGAAAAACATTAAAGACTTGGACATAAGATCTTTGCAATTGCAGGGACATACCATACCCCCTCACCTACTATACTCCTAATGCCTAATACACTTATAGCAAACTTCAAATTAAAAAATATACATTCTAGAATGCCTTAGAAGTCCAGTTCTGTTTAGAGTGATTTTCAACTTCACTTTGGTTTGTTTGGGTTTTGTTGAAGGTGGTCCCAGATTTCGACACCCATCAAAGGTAATAAGGTAATCCTCTGATTTATTTGCTCTATAAGGTTTTTAGAGAACTGTGGCCCCGTTACTGCAGTTGAGAAGTCACCTACTTGTCATCTGTGCTTTATGCCCCCAGTCACACCCTATATTGTCATAAAGTCCAATCACACTCATTTTATAAGGGCTTCTTTCAGATGTCAAGAAAGACTGAATTGCTAAGAGATGAGCACATGCAAAATTTAACTTAATCTGGTTATATGAGAAATAAACTCTCTGAAACTCAGTTGTAAAAAAAGTTGAGCTACAATTGAACAACTGGAATATGCTTTGAGCAAAAAAAAAAGTTCAATTTTCATAATGAAATAAT
This sequence comes from Peucedramus taeniatus, assembly GCA_013400575.1. Taxonomy (NCBI): domain Eukaryota; kingdom Metazoa; phylum Chordata; class Aves; order Passeriformes; family Fringillidae; genus Peucedramus; species Peucedramus taeniatus. The sequence continues at coordinate 80,479 of WBNO01002673.1, forward strand.
ATGTAAGGATGAATATAGAGGAGATGATGGTCACAACATGAGCAGTGCTGATACCTATGGAGCAGAAGGGGAGTAGGAATATTAGCAAAAGAAAGAATACGACAGTTGTTCCCTATAATATGTAAAAGTTTACTGTTAGCAGGACTCAGAGAAAAAGGAAGATTAATGCAACATATCATGAAATAACCTGGTTTTAAGAAGTGCAATCCAGCCATTTCATTGGAATGACTTTTGTACATCTCTTGAGTGCTTGGCAGACATCAGAGTAAAGCTTGACATCCGTTCCTCAACTTGCTTCAGCCCATACATCATGCTCACAGGTAGCTGGACTGCCTTTCAAAGCAACAGAGAAATACCTACCCTAAGCAGAGCCAGGCCAGCTGGGAAGGCTCTTCTGGCAGCTGAACTTCTCATCTGCTTTTGGCTTGTCCACAGCAAGTGGACAGCAAGTCTCAGCTACTCATGCTGCCACAAACACATGCTCTGGTGTAAGAAGACAGTTCCATACGCTTCTGTCCTGCACCAGAGACACACTCAATCCAAAAGTCTCACTGGTCACCATTCCTCCCATTTAGAGAAGGATTTACAAGACAGCACTGCTCTCCCTCAGGCTGCTCAAAGTGGTATCAGTTTACCTGATACCAGGCCCTTCAGAGTGATTCAGCTTCCAGATTGAGGTACTGAGCAGCACCAGAACTCCAGATGTCAGAAGAGTTACCAAAGCATCCTAGTCAAAAATGAAAGTCTTAAAAAGAGCAAGACTTCATAGACTTGTCCTATGCAGATGCATCCATATACACACCCCACATCCCCTTTCCTGTTTGCCCTAAACTCATTAAATCTAACAAAAAAACTGCTTCATGGGGAGAAGGGGCAGCTGGGGAGGTGGGGGAGAAGGAGAGAAGCAGTGCAGTTTTATAGAAGGGACAGGGAAAAATGAGCCCGAACAAGGGTAAGATGTGAGCAAATATGTCCCAAGTACAACAAAATTTAGATGACAAGCTAACTCATGCTCCCTTGTTCTCTAAAGATCCAGAAAGTAGTGGAAAAAGGCAGGACACCACAAGAGTCACAAGCTTCTAAGTTGTGCTCAAAGGATTCATAGTTTCACACATGCAAAATGGTTCTTCTGCAAAGGCTTCAACTCTTTAGCTGCTTCCAAGGCACAAGAAGAAAGCAGGTTCCTTCTCCTGAACTTGTACAGTACAGCAGAGAGCACATAGGTAAAACAGTATCTATCAATAATAGAATGTAAGTTTCAAAAATTATCCTGAAACTATCAGAGAAGGCACTAGGAGAGTGGCAGGGCATGTGCACAAGTGGGACATGGCAAGAAGAGAATGGGTGAATGCAGATGAGCTCAATGAACAGACAAGCACAAGATAAAAAAATATGATAGTTCTAAAATCCAGCATAAACCAACTGAGGAAAAAAGATGGCAAGGCGGCAAACTAATAATGAAATGCAATCAATTGCAAGAAAAATAGCAGTCAATACCAGACTACACTAAGACAGAAATCTATTAACAATCAGTTATGGTGAAACAGCAATAAAATGTAGTCAGTAAAACGACCAGCTGAAGGAAATATTCTTTTTCACATGTCTAAACTACAATTTCCTCTACACAGTTACCACATTTTTGATTGTTCATTCAATTAAATTAAGCCTCTGTTTTCTCTATGCAATATCTGCAGTATTTACAAGACTATTAAGAAGCCATACTTGAGCTTAGGGCAGGGGCCGCTCACAAAGTTTCATGTAAACTTGGGAAAGAGCTCTTCATGTTATCCTGGCCCCATTTCAGCAACCTGCATCAATTCATGCACATACATCAGAGGCAGTGGCAGTTGTTTGTCTCTTTGGGAAGACAAGACCATAAAGACTAAGGAGAGAACAACTGGTAGCAATCTAATCAGGTTCCCCTCCACAAAGATGTGCTACACTGTATCCCTGACTTTAAGACTTACTGAAGTCCCAATCAAGTGCCGGGAATTTCCTTTGGCATGGATCCGTATCCCTGGCAGTATGAGTAGATTCATACTCATTCCTTCAGCAGTGGAAGTGGTGAGCTTTGCATGTTTATGCTCACAAACCACAGATCATGATGCTGCTGCAACTTTGCTGGAAGTTTCTTGTCCTCCAGCCTGTGAAGATCGACACATATTTCCTAAGCTCCTCGACATTCACACCAAGGGAAGGGATCACTGGAATGCAGCAATCATAGCCCTGTGTGGTTGAAATTCCTAAACACCAGTTTTCAACACGGAACAAAACAAGGCATCAAAGAACAGTATTCAGCCACCACCATCAAACTTTTTTTCACCTTTCCCAAGCTCAAATTTGCTGTATATGACATTTGAAGGGGTTACCATCTATTTGGCAAGCAAGAGATCCTTAGATACTGCTTATCCTATCCCTCTTCTAATGGAAAGCACTGGATGCAAGCAATAAACTGTCTTTTTTCAGTAGCTAGGTTAGGAAGTTTTATTTAATGAAATTAGTTCCTGCCTGATGTCTTAATTTGGGCTCACAAGAAAACATTGTAGAGCTTAAATAAAAGGTCTTTTATCTACTTGGCTGACCTTTTTTTTTTTTTCAAAACTGAGACATACCTGGTATTGTGTACACTTACCTTTGTTAAGACACAAACTAATAGAACTGATGTACTGCACAAGGAAACTCAAGCAGGCAGCCTTGGTGGCAGTACATACACTGTTTTATCACAGAAACGCCAAAGCTGCTCATGAAAGAAGACGGTAACAGCTTTCATTTTCCTACAGCACTGCTGAAGGAAATAATCAGTTTTGAAAACTACTATTTCCAAGTTAAATACTAGTGAAGGCACTGTGATTTCAGAGATAACAGCTCCTGGTGTGTCCTCTCAAGTAACTGGAAATCAATCAATGCAGCAAATTAAAGCCCTATTTATACACGCTTGCAGAAATAGGATATGATACAATACCTTTAAAAATCTGACAGACAACTGCTTATGTTCTGTATATCAGGCCCAGTTTCACTGAACTTTACCTCAGCTATAGAGCCACAGCTTTAAGAGTGCAGGAGATTTAGTTTTGCAAATCTCCATCACATCCATCTCACTTTGAGAATACAAGTTCTTCTTACAAAGGAGAGCTACGTGTGCTTGTACAGCCATAATACCTGTCCTTCCATGCCCAGCCATCTCTGCCTACACTTTTCCTCAAATACTTTTGTCTGAACTCTCAAATTGTCTCCTAGTTTGGGGGGTGGGGAAGTGATGGTGGTGCAGTCACATCTACAGAAATAGGGGGAAGGATTTAAGAGCTGTTTCACTAACTTAAACTTTCCTGGAACAGACATCAGAGCTTTTAAACAATGCCAAGGGCCAAGTCATTGTTCTGTTTTGTGAAATATAGTCCTTTCCTTTGGCCCTTGGAGATCACAGAACCATGGAATGGCCTGGCCTGGAAGAAGTTTTTAAAGACCACCTAGTTCCAGCCCCTCTACCATGGGCAGAGACACCTTCTACTAGACCAGGCTGCTCAAAGCTCCATCCAGCTTGGCCTTGAGCATTGACAGGGACGGGGCATCCACAACTTCTCTGGGCCTGTTCCAGTGTCTCAACACCCTCACAGTAAAGGATTTCTTCCTACCATCTAATCTAAAACTAGTTTCTTTCAGTCTGAAGCATTCCCCCCTGTCCTGTCACTCACTGTATGCCCTTGTCCTAGGCTCCTTAAGCCTGAAATGCCATGAGTCAGCTCCACCCCCCCCAATATAGTTATGTTTGGGATATTGTAACAAGTATCTTATTAATGTCTATAATCAGATTTGCTATGTTAGGCCATCTGGCTTTATAGCACACACACTATAACTAGCTTTATAAAGTTTCCAGAAAATCAGAGTTCTTTCTACACAAAACAAACAAGAAAATCCCCACATTATTTTATGAATACATAAAGGTTTTAGTCACTTGGGATAGCAATTTAATTTGCACTGAATTATATAATACAATCATCTAACTTAAGTTTTATATCATAACAATATAGTAATGAACTTAAACAGCCTACAAATATTACGTTTTTAAGAACCTGGCCATATTCCTGGGAAAGCAGCCCATTACCTAGAAGCCACCCAAGTATCCTTGAATAATAACTACAGCAAGATGGCCCAGTGTCAGACCTTGTCCATCCTTTCCTCCACTGCTTTCTATACCTCTGCCAGTATGTGCAGCTGACACTGGTCTAGCACATTTTGATTTTCAAAGTGCGGGCAACAAAAAAATACCAGAAAACAGTTTTGCAAAGCTTTTGAGAGTAGAAAATGGAGAAAAGGAGTAACTCAGAACCTCCAGCCAACCTAGTAATGGAGGGATTTTTACCCAGGTGGCATAAAAATACCCCAAGTAACCCCTTGGTTATCCAGCTAACCAAGATGCAGTCCAACTCACCATCCTCACTTCTGCAAGGAGTCACTAGTTTACAAGTTCACTTCTCTTTCTGTTTTTCAGACAAGCTCTACCTACAGTCATTTTCTCAATCTAATGACTTCTAAAGAAGTCAGATCTACAGGACAGTGCTAGTCAGGATCTATAGTTCAGTTTTCTCAGCATTAGGGCATGTAACAGAAGACAAGAAGTCAAAACAGGCATGGTCCTGCAAGCCTGGGCTGGGGCATGCAAACACTCTGGGGACCTCCATGCCCTCAAGGGCAGAGTACAGATTAATAAGGCATTTAAAAATCACCCCCCTCACACTGCATCTTTTCCTCAAAGTTTATTAGGATTCAAAACTAGCCCTCCTGGAGACAAATATCAAATCCTATACACTCTTGGTTAAAGAAGCAGATGCTGCATGCAGAACTAGAAAGCAGCCACAGCAGGCTTTGGAAGGGTGAGCAAGTAGCAGTAACTAACTAAATGTGCCCCTAGCACCTGCAACCTAACAAAGTCCAGGTTGTTGAGCAGAACAGCTGGCTGCTGTACCTAAATAAGCTTCAGTAACAAAATAGTAACTGAGAACACCAGTAACATACACACACCCACACTCAATGTTGATATTTACCTGTGTGCTTTTCTATTCCCATACCAGAGCACTTCAGAAATAAGAGGTGAGGAGAGCAAAATATCTATTGCCTTTCCACTGAATTCATCTGTTTCTACTCCTCCCCAGACCACCTTTATTATTCCCATTTAGCCTCAGAAACAAAAGCAGGGGTAGTTTGAAAAACAGGACCCCCCCAAATCACAGCTGTGACACAGCTCTTTCCTGCTCTCCACTGACACTTAAACTACTTCTTTGAGATTAACTTATCAAACCTTTGAGCAAAAGTACTACATAGAAAAGCAGGATCTGAAATCCAAATCCAAGAGAGGGCTAGATGGCAGTGAACCAGTGGCCAGCTGCCTGTCAGCTCTCTCAGCAGCAGGGCAGCACTGCTCAAGGCCAAACAGAGAAAGGACACGAGCTTGTCATTAGTAATGAGATTCTGCAATGCAGCCGTGTGTTACCAACTCTTGGTCATTTTACTACCTTTAATGCTGTAAGGAAGAGCTAGACCTAGGAATTACCCATCACCCTGCATTTAAGATGACAGCATGTAAGTACAGCACCACCTCAGATAAAAACTCTGGACTAATTTTTTTTTCCTTCTACTTACATTCTCGGCTTTCTCTTCTTCCTCTTCCCTTCCTCGCTTGTTTGAAGGGGTGAGGGGACAGAGAGAAAGTCAAAGTAAAACATTAGAGCACCAATAAAATTTTTCTATTTTTCTTCCCTCAACTCTGTATCCCATTGTTCTGCCTTCCTCTCACACCTGTCTTTCACAGATTTTACTACCTGCTGTTGCCTGTGCAGTGCTATTTTCAGTTTCCTCTAAGTATCACCTTTAAAACTATTCTAAACTGAACCTGAGAAAATAATTCAGATAGCCAAAGTCTCATACTTTCGCACACTAACGACTGAGCAGAGTACTTCATTCAGTTTTTCAACATACAAAAGCACAATCACTGCTCTAGAGAAGTTGTCAGATAAGACCCTTTAGTGTCAGAAAAGGCTATAAAAGAACTTGTTTTACTGCATGACGGAAGTTATAGTGTTGAGGCTATGGAAGCCATTCTTCTCACCTACTCCCAGTTCTTCATCCAGGAAAAGAAGGCCCCTTGGCTCAGAACTATACTTCACTTTGATTCTCTACCACTGGCAGCTCCACTATTAGTTTGCTCTGTGGTCAAAGTGCAAGTAGCTCTGGGATTTATCCTGTCAAATACCAAATACCTCCACAGATGGAAGCTTCCCAGCCTCTCTGGGCCTATGTTTCAGTTTTTGATCATCTTAACAATGAAGAAATTTTCCTAATCTGAATTTTCCCTACAGCAAATTGTGCCTGTTGCACCTTTAAGGGCCTCAAGTAGACAGCAAGTAAAACAAACCCACCAAGAAAACCCAACCTGTTAGACAAGCCTACAGACTTATACCCTGTTTGGTATTAAACAGATCCTCTTAGTGCTGTATTGTAGAAATCTGTAACCCCAAAAGCTTTTAGCAACTAGAAACTGGATATTGTATTTGGTCCATCATCAGATACACTGTCCTTTCCGTGACCTCTGCAGCCCACAATGCTAGCTTTGAGCCCATCCTTGCTCTCCCTATAGCAAGAGTCTCCTGCTGCCACCCCAGCGCTGTAACCTCCCTCAGTCTCTCTTGCCGCCCTGTCCCCAATTCACCAAACCACAGCCAACCTTCTCCTTCCATCATCCCTTCCCTGGCCCTTTCCCTTTCCCCCACTGCCTGCTCTTGCTTTTCACACAGATTATATTTTGCTTTCCCACTCTCAACGCTGTGTCACAGCCGACCCTGCCATCCCCCGCCAGGACCCCGCTCTGGTTTTCCCACGGCACTACGTTTGTTTGCCATTGCAGACACGCGTGTTATTTCCTGTGGGTGCCGGGGGGAGCATTACCTCGAGGGCATTACCCTCGCAGTAGCAGCGTCTCCACTTCCTTCCTCCGCTCGCCCCAAGCCCCCGCCCGCCCGCCGAAACCCCCGGCGAGCCCGCACGGCTCTGACGCGGGACCCACGCACAGAGAATTCCCCGTGCTCCAGCCCCACCGTCCCCGGTAGCCGCCGCTTCTGCTGCAAGTGCTAGCGGGGGCGCCGAAAAAGTGACGGGTTTAAAACTTCTGAGTTCTCTTCGAGGCGCGCCGGGAGCCGCGGCCAGAGCAGCACCGCAGCGGTGCGCAGCTCCCACGGGATGTCCGGGGAGCGCCCGGCCGGGCCGGGACAGCCCCGCGAGGCACCGTGCCCAGCGCAGGCACTCACCCGCCTCACCGGGAGCGACCTTCCCGCGNCCCGCCCGGCCCCGCCCGGCGGAGATGAGGAGCTGCCGCAGGTGGCGGTCGCTCCGCGGGCGGACGGGCGGGTGTCGGGAGGTGGCAGCTCCAAGGGGTGTGTCGGGGAGGGGAAGGGAAAGAAAAAAGTGGAGGCAGCGCCTCTGCGATCCCGTCCCCCACCTTTTCAACTTCTTATTTTCTTTTATTTTACTCTGAATCTGTTCAGGCTTGGGCATTTTGGTGACCTTCATGCTGTTCGTGATGTCCAAGTTTTATTAGCTTTAATAATAGTGAATGCAATTATCCATTTATAACCTGAATTTGTAGAACTGCACACAGGACAGATGAGAGCTTGGTTTCTAAGTTAAAGACAGGGCACAGGTCAGTCCCGGCAGTAGTATGATGTGTAAATCTCAAGGATTTAGAATACTTATTTTCCTAGCAAAAGAAGGCTCTGAATCTGCTTTGTGCTAAATTCATATTACTGTTCTTATTTGCTTTTCACTGACTGGTAGAACTAAACCTGCATTAAAGCACCTATATTTGGTGATATCCTACACCAGAATCTGGAAGAACAGCATAAGAGCTAGAAGGAAAGCTCAAAATTGAACCAGGAAGTGGGGAAAATATTTCACATTGGTCATTTAGATGCAGCTAGAAGATAAACAAGTTAATAGCTTAAATATTAATGATGTGTATTAATTTCACATACAACACAGCATCAGTCTGATGCTTTGGAAATGTAACTAGTCAGAGAATCAATGCTGTGAGATCATGAAATTCCTCAGAGTGTGAATTGCCAGGGCAGCGCTTACATCTCAACAGCTAACTCCAGACAGAAAGAGCCTGCCATGGTGGTTTGGTTGACTGAAGGTTGAAAAGATATTTCCTTCAACTTTTCTAAAATAAAATAAAGATTTAAAAAAAATTACCTACCTCCAGGCCAGGCAACAGAAAGCTTTCAATAACGAGAAAGAAACCTCTTCCAGCTGGATAGCACCGCCAGCCTTAGCATGGTGCACCTATTTCACATGCCAGTCTTTACTGCTCTCTATTGTTTCTGCACCAGGCTTATTACGTTTTCCAGTTAAGACTTCTGCTCCCATGATTCCCAGGACCTGTGTGCAGCAGAGGGCCAGCTGCTTTTGCCAGACCTTAGTGGAGTCATGCCTCCATTGAAAAACCTCATCAGGGCTACACCGGCAACATATATCCTGTTGGAAGCAGGAATTTTACTTTGGAAAATAACTCTGCTTTCCAGAAATAATCCCAGGTAGCTCTTCAGGCATGATGACATCGTACCAGGGGATGATGACCAAGAAGCCAGGCAAAGACTAAGGCTTAACTGTCACAGCCTACACTGTGTACCATCTACATTATCCTTGTGGATGGAAATGTGCATGACTGATGTCAAGAAAGGATGAGTTGATTGAAGGAGGAGGTGCTGTGGAGATTGGATGGTTATGTTTAGGCTCCAAAGAACACATAGAATAGAGAAAATTATATAACCAGAACTCTGAGAGACACCATGACCAAAAAAGCCACTCTTGCCTTAACTAAGGGATATTTAAATATTAACAGGCAAACTCTGCATATACTAATAAGCTCAGTGAAGTACATGCTGCCACATACAAAACTACATTACTCAATTCCCGCCTTAGATCATGATATACGGAAGGAGGAGAAGGGATACAATCTTATGCCATTCTTATGATTGGACTGTGTACAAGCAGGGTAGAAATGTCACCTGGTTAGGAAGAAGACCCATAAGGACCTTGGAGACCATTGATGGTCTACTCTCTTTTCCCTCCTCCCAAACAAGGATGCCTTTTCTGGTAAGCTTCTGCACACAATTATTATTATTGCTACTATTAATATCTCTATTGCATCAAGTGAATTTATCTGCCTTGCTTCTGAATCTGGATTTCTATTGCTTCACTAAACTGCACTGTTTGTGGATCTGTGATTGCAGAAGTTCCTATTCACCACAACCAGACCTACAGGGTTGAAACTTCAGTATTTGTGAATCTGTGCTCATGGAAGTTTCTATTGAACATGATCAGACTTAGGGCCAAGTTGGTTATAATCAGAAATCAATCCCAGCTGCACTCAGACCCTCTGATCTCCGAGGACCTGCTGAAATACAAGGGAGTTTATTTTCTTGCCAAATTTCTATACTCTTACCAAAATACCTACACTAGTGTTATTTATATGAATAGAGGAAAAAAAACAAAGTAGATCAGAGTAAACTCTAAACATGTGCATTTTCACTGTAGCCATTAAGAAGCTATTATCACAAGACTAAACAAATCCCGTTGACTGAAATGACGGTCTAAAAGGTCATTTTCCTAGAGATGGAAAAGTATTTTTTCAATAAATTCAAATATCTTTTGTGGGGAAATACTGTTGAAAGTTGTCTCTCAAACCTTGGTCTGTTGGATTTTTGTTACATTTATTCATGTTTTTAATAATATTAAAATTTAACTTGATCTTTTTTCAGTGATTATGCAAGAAAAGAACAGTTTGAAAGTAAGTGAATCATTAAAATGACCCTATCGAAGTTTGAAAGGAGCTAGGATCATTTTAGTTTGAAAAATACAGTGCAATGAGTTGACAAAGCTTTGTTCAGCTTCGGAATTTTGTTTGTTGAGGCAAGCACTTCTTTTTCTGTAGCTGAAGGACTGCAGATGCTATTTAAAATGCAGGACTTTGTAACTGCTCTCTTGTTCCCTTACCTTCCATCTGGACCAGACCTCTCATGTATTAAAGAGGAAATGCCTTGCAGTTACACTGCAGCACAGGGATTATCGTCCTTCTATGACCATTAAAGCATTCTTAATGCAACTGACTATGTTTTGAGGACAAAACTGCATTTTGAAAAAGTCCAGTGTCTCTGTCAATAATCTCCCCTGATAATCCCTTTCTGTGGAGATGGCATAAACGTAACTGTAGGCTATACACAAAGCCTTCTCAAGGGTTTGGGCTCTCTGCTATCTGAAAATTATCACCACTGGACTCGTATATCGCAGAAAGTAACATCCCTGTCCCACAAGACAATGCTTTGCCTCTGAAACTTTCTGAAAGGAAAAGTCTGTGTCATGGTGAAATTCTGTGTTTCTGCTGTGACATTTGCTGAGTAGCAGACATTTTTCTTAGGAGCCATAGGCAGTATCCTAAGGAATATTATCAGTTTCAACTGCAAGTTATGTACTTCATGCTTTTCCTTGACCAGTAACTACTAGTTCTTATAAACATCATCCTTCATAATAACTTTGTTTGGGATAGAGATATACTCTTGGATCTCAGTGCAAATAGATCTGAACACCTAGTGGATTTTTATTCCTTTCTACCTTGTACACGTGTATTTAAAGTTACAGGGTACAGGGTTGCTGACATCTGGAGAATTAAGTGTTTTCTGAGACTCGGGATCTAAAGGAAAACTGGAGGGAGTGGTTGCCCTGTACAGTGGCTGTACAAGTGTTGCCCAAGAGCCTGAAAGGCAAGAGCCATTTGCTGTTGTGTTTTATACCTGTAGTGTGCTGCAGCTGAATGTGCTTTGACTCATTTTTTCTCTACGAAGCTAAGAGGAACTTTCAGTAAAGATCTTTCCAAGCTCAATAAAAGCTAAAGTGTCTGAGCTGAGAACTATGAAGTAACTCAAATAAATTACGTAAAAATTCGGAATACGTGCTAAGGAAAGGAAGAAGAAGAATTTCAGTGTTGAATCATTTAATTTGCATGATGTTTTTGAATTTGTAACACATATCAATACCTTCTTAACCAAAATAAAAGTTTATCTAAGTGGAATCATTCTGTGGCGCTCCTGGGGAAAGAAAAATGGTGTCTCTGAGCAGTATTATGCAAATGAGAGTTACAAACATATAAGCCACAACTGTGATTACAGCACATTGGTGTTTAGAAAGAGCATTTAGTCTTGGAGCTATATATACTTCGGTATCTTTGGAGATACTAAATTACATTAATTGCACCTTGAAACCTGAACTCTGGGTTAATTTATACTTCTTAGTAAAACTCAAAATTATCTTATTTTGAATCAGAACATGACTACAGCAAATACTTATGTGACACATCACTGTATAAAAATTCTGAATGTTTTTAAAGGGCATTAGGAAGCAAGAGAATTTCTTCTGGTTGACCATCATACATATTTTGCATTAAATCTTGGTAATTTTAATTTGGTGCTTTTAAGTACTAATTGTTCTGTTACTTAAGTTACCTGCCCACACGTAGGAGAATGTGCTCAGTTCATGAAATGTCTCATGGCAGCTCTGCAGGGCTGGAATGTAGGTGTTGAAATCAACCAGCTTTCCATAATTGTAGATGCAGGCTCAGAATGAATGAATGTTGCTCACTTGTTTTTCCAGACATAAGGGTGTGGTTGTAAGTAACAGACAATTCCATTTTTCAGCTGTCAGACAGTATGGCTTGTACACTTTGGGCTATACATTTCTTGATGACAAATAAGAAATGAGTGCAAATATAATTTTTTTTTAAACTTAAGTTTTGTAAACTACATAATGAACTGAAATAGTTGTATCTACTTCTGGAGTCTAGCTGCCTTGCAGAATTTATTCTGCGTAATGATTGTATGGAGGGAATTATTTAGATGGGTATTTAATTTCAATACAATACAGTTCTCTGTCTTATAAAGAAGAAATTGATTTAAATAGTCTCCTTAAAATGTTGCTGAAGAATTCATATGATTGTGTCAATTTGTGAATATGATCCAATCATTCCTATATTTAAAAATCTTAAAATTATAGAATTAGAAATGTCAAAGCTAGTTGCAGTCTTGTAATATAATAGAAAATAACTTTTTTATTACAGTTTGAATTTCTTAGCAAAATCCCTGACTCCTATTTAAAATTTTCATATTAAAAACCCTTGTTCAAAAAACTTTGTTAAGAATTGTATTTTGGACTACTCAAGGCTGCTAGGATGAACTATTAATAGTACAAAATCCTCAGCAAATAATTCAATTTCTCTCCTCATTTTTTTACAAGAAAACAGGAAGCAATGACCCACAGAATAAAGGAAGAAATGATAAGTCTTCTTACTTTTTATTAAGTAAAATTGACTGAAATATTACTCTCCCATCTCCCTCTTTTGTCGTGGTAGTTTTTTTCCATTAGGAAATTATTTGGAAATGTCTCCATTCAATGTTTTCCCACCAAGGGAAACCTTAGTACAGAAGAGGAAGACTGCCTTGTACATCTTGTGCAATGATCTAATACTGGCCTTTTCCAAAGAGACAGAGAGAACTTCTGTCTACTCTGCTGCTAGATGTCTTGTAGGTAGAACCTGTGTCCCCTGAGTAAAATGCTTCCCAAATGCTTAGACAAACATTTAGTTGCTTGTCTGCAGTATCAAATGGATTTTTGAGAAAAATGTCATTTGAAGAAGGACAGGATGTGTCTCTTGAGAAATAAAACTTTATGATCTAGCATTTCTTATCAAAATATTCCCCTCATGAATGAGTGAAATTTGGAACCTGTTTCTTGGATTTCCTATGTGTTGTCATGGCTGTGACTAAAGAGAGAGAAAGGTACTCTTTAGATTAAATTCTCTAGATTGTAATTATACAGGTTTAATAGCTTTCATTTCCATTTACGTTACAGTATTTTGACTTTTTGTGCCCAGTGAGAAGGAGATCACAAAGTGCTCATCGCAATGTCTTTGAGGCTGTGGCTTATCACATCATAAACATTCCCCTAAAAAGAAAGGGTGATCCTAACCATCCCTCATTTCCATTGCTATCCAGCAGCCTGCTCACAGGTCATCTGAAGGTGCAGGGACAAAGAGCAGTTACCTGTTGAACACAGCTCTCTGAATTACTGTGTCTGTAATGCAAATGATCATTCTGTGTCTGAGTGGCTGCTCACAGAAATCCCGCTTTGGTGAT
>WBNO01002675.1:0-122151 GCA_013400575.1 Peucedramus taeniatus
TATAAAAATAAATAATAATAAATAAAATCAATTTGAAATTTTATTTTGTACCTCAGAAATTTAAGTCTAACTCTTAAACTGATTTAGTCAAGTCTAATATCTTTTGCCTAACTTATGCTTAACTTATCTGGTATGGGCATTAGAAACAAGGCACTTACATGAAGCAATTCAGTCTGCTGAAGAAATGTTCTTTTAAAGATGCCTGTCTGTCAGTTTGTTAATATCAAGTATTATAAATAAAAGGGTTAGTATGTATATTTAAAGTAAAAATATGGAATTCAATTCTGCAATGATTATACATGACATACCACATGTGTTGTCTCATAGTTCAGTATATGCAATATTTTACATTTTATACTGTTCACTAGACTTACACATACATTTATGATACACATATAAGTACCATTTGGAATTGGAAATTTGTTATATGAAAATAGCAAATATATATTTTAATTAAATGACTAAAAGTACTGTAAAAACTTTTATTTTACATCAGAGTTAATGAAGTCATTGAAGAAACATTTGTGTAGAATAAAAACAAGGTTGTAACTTTGCTGAAAGATACAGCAGATTGGTCTTTTGGGCTTGTTGAAGCATGCAAGTCCATGGAAGCAGACTGCCCCAAAACATTCAGTTTAACTGGCAATTTTAGAGTACTTCTAATGAAAAACAAAACAAAGCATTTTTTATGTGCTGTGTTGTTTTTCTTCAAAATTATTTTTTGATATAAATAAAGGGAAACTGTTAAGACTTGTGGCATGCCCTGTGCTCCTTGGACATGTTATATCTAATCATACTGATAAAGTCTAAAGTGGTAATGTTTTCATGTTTATTTATTTACTTAAACATGATTTTAAAAATAACATTGTAAAGTACATACGTAATGGTGGTTTTACGTGAAAGAATTATATATTTAAAAATAGCAGTGGTAATTTGCAGCTTTGGAGCTGCATTAAAAATGCATTTAAATCAATTTCAATTAAACCATTAAATTCTCAAAGTGTAAGCCAATTCTGTGGTAGAATAATTTTGATCAAACTGGAATTTAAATGCCATGTTTTACTATTTTTGCTTTGCTGTGGGTCTCCCTCTCTCTCTTTAGCATCACTCACTTTCTCTTGCTACCATTTAGCTCTGGAGAATGAGGTGTATCGGAACCCAAAGCCGTCGCTCGTCGACCGCTCCGTCCTCGACTTCCTTGGAGACAGGATCGTGCCCCACGACATTTACGTGGATGGCGCGTTCCCGAGGAAGCTGCTCCTGCCCGACGTGGGCACGGCCAGCGCTGGGCCAGGGCCTGGCTGTCACCAGCAGCTGCAGCCACGCAGCGCTTCCCCGGACTCTGACCTGGACTGCATCGCACAGGCCCAGGCCAGGGTGAAGGAACTGGAAAAGGAGGCCAAGGACTTGGAAGAAGCCTACAGGAATTACCAACACAGAGTCATGCTGAATGCAGCTGCAAGCAGAACACCAAGGAAGGTGCAGTCTCCTTTAATTCTGCAGTGTCCTCTTAGTAGGCACCCTTTGACTACCCAGCAGGAACTGCTAGAGGATAATCCCAGCTGCCCACATTCCCCTCTGAGAAGTCCAAGAGGTGAGGAACTCATCAAGAGAACTGGGCAGGTCGATATCTTTGAAACTTCCTTCACACCACCACACAGAGGAGCATCTTCAAGGCGCCTTTCTTCTACTCCCATTTCCAAACCAAAGAAAGACCTCAGTAACAAGAAAGTTCCAAATGGTAAGTCACAATTGTTAATGGGGTGCATAATGGGTTTTACTTACTGTTCCTCTTGTGCTCTGGGAACAGAAAGATTTAGCAGTGTTAGTTAGTAACTCATTATTTGCTAAGATGCAGGAGAAATCGGGAGATGTGGTTTTGCAGGAGACAGGATATACCAGCTGCTTGGAGTATTGCTTCTTCCTGGAAACAAGTACTGGAGAAGTATGTTGAGGGAAGTTAAACACGCTCTAGGGAGCTTTCAGGAGAAGACTATACCATATAAATCCCTACAGGTGTAACTTTATGATATACAGAGTTTAATTCAAAACTTGCTAGTAAGTATAACTACTTTGAACATTAATTGTAGTTTCTTAAGCCTCCTATATTTCTAACCTTTTATTTAACAGTTGTAGTTAAAGTGTGTGGCAGAAGATTTCTTTGGCTTGTCTTAAATCAAGCTTTCCAGTCTGAAAGGTCCAGATTTCCTTGTGTTTGTTCTTTTTGCTGTAACATCTTTATAAAATACTCATCAGCAATTGTAAGGAGGAAGGATCTAGTGTTGGAAAAATTTTAATTTGCTATTAATATCACAGTTTCTAGTAATTGCTTAGTCTTTTTTTTAAGGACAGTATTTAGAAAAGCAAGCAAAATAGAAACAAAATGTAAAAAAAAATCTGTTATTTCAAACCTGCAGTACATCTACTTCTTGAGTGATGCAATTTTTTTCACCTTGGCTCGAAGTGAATTTAATAAGATAAAAAAAAAGACAGTTACAAAAAAAAAAAAAAAAAAGATAATGATCAGCTGCTCCATGAAGGAAGGTTAAATACAAGGGCAGCTTAGTTTGGAAGAAAGATGGTTGTGGGAAATCTGGAAAACAATGAGCAATGTGAAAAAGGTGAAAAGGGATCACCTCATTACTGTTTCATAGACCCCAGAATCCCATGACATTGAAAGGAAATAAAATTAGATGCTTTTTCATACCATGAGTAAGTGTAATTCAGTGCTTCTGTGAGAACAAGTACAGATGCAGGAATACAACTTCTCTGTCAGGATGATCCAAAAAAGTATTGACTGGAGAAAGGTTGGGATGAGTGTTGCTAGAAGTAAGATACAAGTATTCTCCTTTTTCAATTTTACTTTAGTTTTGTTTGGTAATGGGCACTGTTAGAAACAGGTTACAAATACTGATTGATTGTGGCTGTCCCTGTGTTTCTCTGTGTAGAGCATCATACTGTGTTACTAAAGACATCTTTGAGACTTGAACTTCCAAAGCAATCTTTCATGTTGTAAGTTCTCTCTGTCAGCTTCTATATAAAATATCCATAGACTATTTGTTTAGCACTACACATGGATAAAATCTTTCATAATACTAGGGTTTTGTTGAAAAGTTAGGAAATGTTAAAACTATAATTGTGTGCATAACCTGAATAATCCTGCCTGTCTTTGTACTGTTCAGAAGCTAGTTACAGGATGGCAGATCTCTAATGCACAAAACTGACTGGTTCTGGAGAGGGGTAAGAATTGAATAACAAAGGAGTGCATTACCTGACTCTGGAGTTACAGAAATGGGGTGGTGTGGAGTGTAGGAATCCAGGCTGCAGCTGGGTGATAGGATATTAAGGTTAGCTTCAATGCTAATGGTACTGTTAGTGGGATTTGTCAGCTCCCACTTAGATTGCTTCCCCACTGAGATGACACTTCTCTCTCATGAGTCTTCTGAGGAGTGCTTTTATACTGGTGTATATATATTATTCTTTTGCTGCTAGAGATGGCTGAAGCACTAGGTGTGATTTTGCTAAAAACTCTTAAAGTCATTCTGGAAGCCTCTGTGGGGCTTTTTGGTGCTGTTGGAAATACCAGTCTGAACAACTCAGGGTAAATTTAAAGAGATAGAAGATACCATGCATGTGAGTCTGAGGTTTGTTTTTTCCTTTAAGTGAGGTTAAGTGCAGCTCAGTTGTCAGCACTTGTCTCTGGAGAATGAAAGGAAGAAGTCCTCCTCTTAAATACTTACAGTTGGCAGATCCAACAGCTGTTTTACTGCATAATCTGCAAGTGGAAGGTTTATGCAGTTTTTTATTTTCTTTTAAATTAGCCCATGCATTTGACTGTTTTCCTTCCTAAGGCCAGGCACGTTGAACCAATAATGCATGTGTTGTACAGCCAGCCTCGTCTGAGAAACAGTAGGACAAATTGCTAAAACAAATTGTGGGATTTTTATTCTGCAGACAACAAGAGCTCATCCCTTACCTCTTCACAGCAGAGTGTTGACCAGGTTCTTTCTCCTATTTCAAAGCGATGTTTGCTTTCATCTTCTGAGTCTGCTCCTTCCTCACCATCCAGTCATGGCCAGAAAATCAGGTAACATTGTTTACAAAGCAACATTTTTAACCTGCTTTTTAAAGAAACATTTATCTAATTGCTCAGTGATAGTTGCTTTTGCAAATCAAGCAAGGCACTGATTTTATAAGTGAAAACTTTTCTAAAGATGAATAAGGATTTCCATTTTAAATAGCATGCCTCAAGTGAAACCTAGTTATAAAAAAACCGAAACACTTTCGGTTTGCTCTGAGCAAAGCCATGTCTCTTTATTGTGTCTCTATTTTTCACATCTGTGACCTGACTGATGATCTTTTGCTAATTGAAGCATTTGAATTTCTGCTTCCTGTTTGAGAATTTAAATCAAGGCAATTGTACATTCTCACTTCATTCATTAACAAGCTGTAATGCTAAATTTATTACTCCTTTTCTCTCTCTGAAGAGCTTGTTCACATGCCTGTTTTCAAAGTAGGATTTTCCAGTCTCCTTTGCATGTGGGAGTGGGATGGGTAGCACAACTCTTCTCTTTTCATGTTGGCTTTTTTTTTAAGATCTTTTTAAGGTAAATTAATAACTTGACAAAATTAGGCTGCATTAAAATTACTTTTCTTTCATCTCTGTATCTCCTGTTTCCATGTCTGGAGTTCTTCTGTTCTTAATGGCCAGTGTTGCCTCCACTCTCTGAAACTAAGAATCCTGAATATGTGTCTTCAGAAGCAGCTTTAGGATTTAACTTCAAATATTTTTTTCCTAAGAAAAGACAACAGAATTGTCCTTAACCTGCTAGGCATCATTCCTGATTTGATGGCTGAAGAAAGACAGCTTGTCCTGGGGCAGCTCTAGCAGGCATTTGTAAGCCTTTCTTATTTTGTTGTTATCAAGGCCTCAGCATACATTTAATGCAGAGAGGGTCTCTTATCTGGTTAGAATTTTGGGAGAGCCTGTATGTTTTTTGTCTTCATACTTAGCTGTTGGGATATTTAGGGACTGTGAGGTCAGTTTTCTTTAAGTATTCCTTTGAGGTTGTGTCTCCTTTCCCTACCTGTTCACATTTTCTGTGGTATGTCTCAGATTTCTTGTACTTCTCTGACAGACCTTAAAAAGTGGAGGTTGAATGTTAACCTGCATGTTAAGGTGATAGGGGAAAATGCTCTAATTCTGTGAGGGACTGCACTTCTTTGAAGGATTTTGTAGACTCCATCCTGCTTGAAGAGTGAATAGTATGAGTGAGTTGTATTGCAGAGGACAGACCTGGGTTGGGGAAGGCAATTATAGTTTGTTGTTGCTTTCTTGGGTTTCTAATGACAAAGCAAGGGTATAAGGTCCCAGTAATTGTCTTGAACTTGCTGCTTTCCCAAGACTTTCTCAAAAGAAAAACATTCTTTTGTTGTGTATTTTCTAATTTCACGTGCCTTGGACTATTTTCTGTTACATGAAATATTTGAGAAATGCATGTGTGGGCTTTTCCAGTTATTTACTCTTATTATTAGGCAAATGCCACATCACTGATGTGTATTGTGGAGTTAGTTTATGACCTGTCCATTTTAAGTGGCAATGGGAACTTCTTTGAAAAGGCAAGAAAAGCGAATATGACACTGTAACATCCGTGACAAGCCGTTAGAAGTCAGACCTCAGACAGCGGGGAAGAACAATTGCTTCTGCACCTACAGGAGCTCCTTGATTATTTATGTTCCAAGATATGAGTGGTATGAAGGAAGCCAGTAGACACAGACAGGAAGACTAGAGTGATAAGGCATCAGATTACCTAATTGTTTGTTTGTTTGTTTGCTCGTTTAGGCCAGAAGAAACCAGTTGAGGGTTGTTACTGAGGCAGTGGGTTCTCTTTCTTTCTGGCAGTGTTGCAGGACATAGTATTGAAGAAAGTGACATGCATGTCCTTGAACTTGGCACCCTTAAGAATTATTTAGCACTTAACCATTTCTGTGAAGAAAAGACTGAAAACAGGAAATAGATTTCCAAAAACTTGAAATTTCACTTACTCTGTCCTACTTTAATTACAGGGTATTTTTCCCCACTGACATCACTGAGCTATCCTTCTGGCAATGCAGATTTATTGGTCTGTGCCCAGAATCACTTTTTGTTTATGAACAAATCTCATTGTTTGGGGTATGTTTTGTATTGTTTGTATTGTTTGTTCTCTATCTAAATACAGATCTTTCACTTTTGCCCCATGAAAGATCTGTATTCCTTAGAAATCGTAAGCACAAACAGGCTGTGATGAAGAGCACCAGCTGGTGTGAAGTAAGCTTCTTTATGAAGTGCTGAAGCTGAATTTCATTAATGACCTGCACTCCTTTTGCTGTTCTGGTTCTGGTCAGAGTTTAGTGGCTGGGTCACGTGGGAGACATTGTTCTTTTACATTATCTTTCTGATGAGATAAACGGGGATTTAGAATGGGGGCACTAACCCCATTTCGATAGAACCCAGATTTTCACCCCTGCATCTCTGTTTTGCCAGACATCTAATCCTAATACATTTCAAACACATCTGTTAAGATGACATCAAAATGGGAATTAAACTGTAGCACAAAGCTTAAAAAGGCAAATTTCTTAATTTCAGTTGACTGTGGCAATTCATTGTATTTCTCCTTTTTTATGTTTTTTCTTCCTCCTTTTATTTTGTTTTAATGTTTAATAAAACCATGTCATGTAAAGACTTTGGGGGAAGGCTGAAGGGGAATGGAGTGGACTTTTGGTAAAAGAGAACTGGATTGAAGTACCTTAAATTTCAGTCAGAAAGTTTCATGGATTTTAGGTTTGGTTTAGTCTGTTGCTTAGCATGTGAGTGAATTTCAGATGTCTATTAGCTTAAAAGTTCAGCATTTATATTTATTAACTTATTTATATTCTTCCTTATTTTTTTCAGACTTCAGAGTCAACAAAGAGATAAACAAGATCTCAGTGATATCCACAAACCAGAGAAACTAAGGTATGAGGATCTTGAAGAACACATTTATACTCTTGAAGGTAAGTTTTAGTGCATTTCAGACAGTTTGTTTAACACCTTAGGGCTTAACAGTTACAGGATAACTGTCTTCATAGTTTTAAGACTAGTAGTTGGAGAGAAAAAATTCTGATTTTGGAATTAGGGAAAACAAATGTCTCAGATTATGGGGTATTCATTTTCTTCATTCTTGTATCTTTAGGTAAGTGTATATAGTAATAAGCAGACATTAAATTGATTTTTTTCTGAAATTTGTACCATAAATTTGTTCAGGAATCTTGCATAACCTTGTTCTGATTAATGCTGTAGGTCTGACAGTTGCTTTGGAATGTTTTAAAATTATGTAGAATTTTTTTTTAACAGAAAAGTGTATTAGTATGTGAACTAAATTGAGGCTTTATTATATTTGCTGCATAAATTAGAACCAGGTTATAAGTCTAAAGATAGGTTTCTGTAGCTATTGTATGCACTCTTGATTTTTCCTTCAGTAACTGAGGCTTAAATAGTAGTATGAATTAGAAGTTGCTTTAGGTTTTGTGTAAATGTGGGAAGAAAGATCTCTTGCAATTATGCTGTCATTAATGTTTCCTTCTCTCTGTATGCTGTAGGGTGGGTTTTCAAAAATCTTTGGTGTAACTAAGGTAGTGTAGAAAGAAGAGGGTAATCAAACTTGATGTCTTTTATAGGCATTTGTATATGGAGTGAGAAATAGAAGCACAGTTACTGGCTGGCCTTAGTTTTGAGTAATAGCCTAATGTTGAACCTTAGCAGCCTTATCTCCCATGAAACTGTGGGTTTAAAGTAAATTAAGTTGTCAATGAGAAAGATGTGAACAGCCAGCTAACCCTTCCTATTTCCAGATTTCATGAGGTCCCTAAAGTCCAGAGGCTTAGTGGACATGTGGCATTGTGTGGTGTAATTAAACTCATAGTTGGTGAAGAGATTGTGATTGTTGTCTGGGACAGTTAGGGGTGTTTTCTTTGAAATCAGTGATTCTATCTGGTGTGGCTTATTCTTTTGGTTGTGGTTAGGTCATATGGAAGATGGAATGGAGCCCTTGCTCACTCTCCTAACCTTGTGAGAATATGGCTTTTAAAAACAAGCAACCAAAAAAAATGTTTGTTTAAATAGCAGATGTGCTGATAGTGTTCAGGGATAACTGGCAGAAGATAATGCCTTATCTGTGCATTTTGCTGTGAAGCTTTACTCATTACTCACTTGGTTTTATTTATCTTATTTATCTATTTTATAAACTTTAAATGCATTATTTGAATGTGAACCAAGCCTGTAGCCACTAATAGTTTCTACTCATCTCACATTTTAATTAGACTTATATTTATTTGTTTAATTTTGTATGGGAGACTTTTGGGAATACATTACATATTTCACTTTTATTTTATTACATATGACAACAGACTGGCATTTTCTTGGCAATTAGGGCTGAGTAGATGCTGTGCCCAAGTAAGGTACTAATGAAACATTTGGTGGTGTGTGGTGGTCAGTAAGTGTAGGAGTTCACATATGCTGATGATTTCTCAATCAATAGTGCTTTAGTTGGGTGAGCCTACATCAAAAGACAATCTCAGTATGTAGGAGGAAATCAGATTGGCTGAAAAGGGGAGGAGGTGGCTCAGGAGAAATTGCAGGGAGAGGTGGGTAAGAAAGTAAAATCTAAGAAGTAAATACAGAAGAAGATACAGTGGAGGATGAAGTTGATAACAGTAAAAATCACAGTGACTTAAAGGAGATACTAGAAAATATGGAAGTCTTTTAGTCCTACTATGAGTGAGTTCTAGAAAGAAAAGATCAGCAGATTATCTTGGCAGCAAGTGCTTTTGGGTGATGTGCTCATCTTAAGGGAGCATCTCTTGCTCTCCACCCTTAAAAAGGGAATGAAAGTGTACAGAGTTACCTTTTTTCTCCTTTGCAGAGTAGTTAGTTTAAGAGGTTTTTTACTATTAATGGTCCTGGTTTGGGTTTCTTTGTTTTTTTATCTTGTTAGCAGTAATTTTGAAGTCAGAAGTAACATTTAACCAGGACAAATTTATAAAGGATTTTTTTTTATATTTAAATACACCTGATGCTTATTGGTGCCTCATATGGAAATAATGTTGTTGTTGATAGCTTTATAATTAAGAGAGAGCAACAAAACAGAATAGATTTCCTTTTGAGTGTGATATCCCATTATTTTGGTCTTACAAAACACCCCACATATAGAATTTATTTTCCTAGGTGAAGCTGGTAGGAATTCCTATTGCTTTGGTAAGAAACTGAAAACATTCTCCTAACTTAGAATGACAGTTTGACAGAAATTTTCTGTTATGCTTTCATCTACTATGTTCCTTTAAAAGAGTTTTAATTAAAAGAAATTCAAACCATTCAGAGAGAGAGATGATCAGTTTGGTTGATTTGGGTTTTTTCATGTAAAATATTTCAGTTTTATTATTATGTGAAAAAGAAAAAAGTTTGAGACCTTGCTAGTATATGAAGGATGAAAATTGATGTTTTCTAAAGCTTTACCCAAAACTCAAAGAGATTATATAGAGAGTATCTGTGCTATGTTACACAAAGGGAGAATAGTCCTGTGTATTTCAGGTTTCCTATCTAGAGGTAATGGCCACATCTTGTTTTATCTCTTTTTTTCTGTCTCCCATCAGATGAGATAATAGCAGTCTGCATATATGCAAATCAGTAATTTAAAAGCAGTTGAATATCACAGCAATGATCAAAGAGGAAGGACAGTAATGGTGTTTTTGTGAATTAAGAACCAACCGTGCACAGGGAAAAGATAGTATAATGTAGAATAGCTGAATTAGCAGCATCCATCCTGTGCTCTGAAGAAGGCAAGGACCCCATTAAAGAGTGTGTGACCAAATAGTTAAAGATTATTTTTATATGCATAAAAACAATGAGCTGAACTTGGACATACAATTTTTTTGTTACTTGTATCTTGATTATGTAAAGAAATGAAAACATCTTGAGTTTCTGTTGTATATTTCTACAGTTTTGGCTTTATAAACAGATGTGTTCCAATAGCTAATTTCAAAACTAACAATTCTGTAATTAAGGAAGCAAGTACAGCCTATGATAATTCTTAATTCTCAGGGAGATGATCAAGCTGAAGGAAAAATACTCAATTAGTGCTGATATTTTTGTGTTCTAATTTAGCCATTCCCACACTCTCTGTCCATTGCTGTGCTCCACTTTTGCAATTATAAAATAATGAAGCCATTGTTCAAATTTCTTCTCCAGATCAGGGGGACATACCAGAGGAGTGTGAAAGTGATGTCTTGCATCCATCTGGGGACATTGCTGGAAACTGTGTCACAGCCCCTGTGCCAGCAACAGCCACTTCACTGCAGAACTTAAGTGAGTTCTCAGCTCAGACACAAAAGAAAGTACCCTTTTTAAATGTCAAATGTGTAACACAGCCAAATATTTAAGAGTCTGTAGGTATGTAGGCTGGTGTGGTTGAAAAATTTTCCAGAAAGTGCCATTTCTTGTAATAAAGAAAAAGGAGTGTTTTCCTTTGCTTTTCTGTATGAGGATGACTTTTTATCATCCTGGTTTTAGTTAAACTAGTTAAAAGATGCTTTTAATTTAAACATTCTTGCCACCCATCCCACCCCCCTGTCCAGCCTCTTGTGAGATGATTATTTTTTATTTAGGATAATTACTAAATATAATTTCTGTTCTGGATAGGAATGAGACATTAAATGTTTTGAAGTATTTTATGTACTGCTTGTCTGAATTTTTAAAAATTTATTCTTGACTCTCTTGGTGAACTGTATTATCACAATGCAGTTTTAATTCTTTGGCTAGATGAGAATAATGTCTAATATATAGTCAGCATATGCTGCTATACTAGTTGTTCTAGATGGAAACATTATGGTTCTTTTTATTTAGAGAAGAGCTTTCTAGCTTCTCATGATTCCTAGTCCTTAGTTTGCCCAACTCACTGCTATCCAATGATGTTCTTTGTAGACAGTTTTTTTAAATACATTGGTCATATCAGCAGCATGTCCTGCAATAATTTTCCAAGGGGTTTTAAACTCTTTGCTTTATAAATATAAAGAATTGTATCCAACCACATTGCAGAGGGGGAAAGAATACAGTAACATGGACTTTAGGATAACAAAGGTTTGTTTAATAAGAATGCCCATGAAAGGAATGCACAGATCTGTCTAATCTCTGGCCTGTACTTTGGCTCTACTCCTTAACTCTTGGTGAGTCATTTATCAGACTAAAAAATGTTTAGAGGTGGGAAAGCACATTACCCCATACCCAAGAATAAGTTTGGTGTATGTATAAACAATATATCCAGTTGTTTTTCATTTGCTGCTAACGTTATACAGGAACCTGGTACTTATTTGTATGCTCTTGTAGTGATTACTGAGCTACATAAATCAAATTACAAATGTTGAAATAATTTTTCACAGCGGTGCTGGATCAAAGGCAGATTGAAGAACAGAACAGAGAAGTTGAGAAAAACTTAGAAGAAGAAGGGAAAGCAGGAGAAGAAAGGAAAGAGAAAGAACAACAGGAAGCTTTGGAAAACGAGCAAAAAGAAGTGGAAAAGCTTAGCAAAGAGGTGGTAATTTAATTTCTGACAGTAATGCAGCTTTGTAGTGGCTTGCATTTTAGGATTGTTACATGTGTTACATGGTTAAAAGTAGATTTTTATTCCGTGAAGTAAAAGTAGTAGAGGCTAAGTAATTTTATGTATTTGTGTGATTAACCAGTCTCACTAGAGTGTCTCCTTATGCCAAGTTGCTTTTTCACTAGAAACAGATGCCTTTCCTTCCCTGCTTCATGTAACTGGAAGCTACAATTTTATGGCCACTGTCAGCATGCTGTTGGAACAAGCTGAACATTTGCTGTCTCTGTGGTGTGGCCACTGCAGGTGGGGACACCACCAGAATATGTTAATGTCCATCTGTTCATTAGCCTCTGTTGGGACTTCCAGGGTACTCTGGGAAGCAGAGGATATAAGGAGACTGAGTTTGCTTAAATCCCTTTGAGCTTAAACACTTCGTGTTTAGTGTCCTGGATTTTTAGGTCCTGTTTAATACTGTTTAGACTGGTGTGTTTTACTGAGTTTAATGTGAAATTCTGCATCTACTGGAGGTAGTAAGGTGTAAATGTATTTTTCTAATCAGTATTTATTTTTATTTTTGTGTCTTAAAGTATATCCAAGACTCAATGAAAACAAATGAAGAAATAGAAGATAAAGAGGGAGTAAAATCTGAGCATAGTAACACTGCTGCTGAAAGTAATGTAAAGGATCCTCCTTCCAATCCATTAGAAAAATACATGAGAATAATTCAGCTGAGCAGAGAGCAGGAACTGGCAAACAAGGTGATTATTCTCAAAACATGGTCCCCAAAATATTATTGACCAAATTTTTGTCTTGCTAGGAATGCTTAGAATGAATAAAATATTCACATTTTAATTTTTTCTTATTTCTTAGCTTTATGTAACAACTTGCACAGCAGAGTGTTTGGATTTGTATTAAAAAGCGTGATGATCCAAAAAAAAAACAAACACTGAAAACTTTGTTCTGTAAGGGTTACTGGTATCCTGTGGGTGGGAGGTTTGTTTGTTTGTTTTTTAAGGTACTAGGAGAGTATTTAAATGTCCTCAATTTTTAGCTTAAACTGCGTTCAATTTTGAACCTACACACATCAGGTTGTGTTCCTCTAACACAACAGAATTTATTCCAGCAAAATGGAAAATTGGACTGTTAAAAAAGAGGTATGGATGGACATTACTTCAGTGAAGGAATGCAGGATGCTTTTGTTCAGACATGATCCCAAACTAAATTTCCAGAGTGTTATTATTCTAGGTCCAATGTAGCATTTGTAGAAATAGGGTTGGTCCTTCAGAAGATTTTTATTTTCAGTTATGAGCCTTAAAAATCCAGATACTATTATTAGGTCACTTTGACATTAGAACTGGTTAGAGAAAGTGTATTTTCCTCTTGGTTACCAGGATTCAAAAAAAGAAGAAATAAGAGAAGAGTCACCTTCAGAAGGACTTCTGTCTACTGAAAATGATGACAGGTGAGGTTCATGTATTAATCAGTTCTAGTACTCCATATTAACTAATAATAATAATAATAACAACTCTAAATCAATATATAGTTTTAATAGATTTAGTGTGAGGTAAATGTTAAGAGACATTTGCCTCCTTAGAAACCCAAATTATTTATCAAAAGCAATTGTGTCAGAAAAATTGAGGATCCTTCCAATTCTTGTACATGCAAGCACTGTATGTAACTCACATCTGAGCTGCACTTTATGATCTGTTTCAGTAGATGTGGCACTCACAGCTTTTTATCTGCAACTGAGCAGCATCCAACTCCCTTCACAGAGAGCTGGAGTTTGAGGGATTGTTCTTGGGTGATGAACAGCCTGGGTGAAGGTTTGTCTGTGCTGCACCCCACCTACAGTCTGTTCCTAGCTTTGATTTTTCATTAGCATTGTGGACTTTCAGGACACTTTTTTCAGAGATTTGTCTGCCTGCACTGAGTCACAACAACCCAGGCATTTCCTCTGGTTCTCTCTAGGCATTGATAAATACAGATGTGTGTTTTAGTTGCTTGCAAGAGAAAAACCAAACAATCCTCCTCCAAATCTTTCAGTTTATTCCAAGATGTAGAATTGAAAATAAGCAAAAAATGTGGAGCAGTTAGGAAAAAAAAAAACATAAAGGTTCACTATAACCATAGTAATGATTAACTATTATCTGTGCTGTTAAACATAACAGACCCTACCCTGCTGATCCTGAATTGGCACCAGTTGTGTTGTTTTCACTTGGTGAGCACTGTGGAAGATAGTTCTGCTTTTTGAGGTATAGGTGATGGCTTTCAGTTAATGGAGGCCCGAATCCTCCTCCTTTTGGGTTGGTTTTATTGCCAGCAGCTCACTGAATCAGCAAGAGAATTGCAGCAAAGGCTTCTGTTTTAAAATGAGTATTAAGATTTAACATAAACTACATTGGACTCACACCACTTTATTTTCCTCCCTATTATAATCAATACAGTGTTGCAGACATTTCTCATGGAGACATGGATGAAAGCTTCTGGTGAACAATATCTACTGATTTTTTATTATTATTATGACAAATATATTTTTAAAGTAGTTTTGTGCCTTTAATAAATGTTAGGCACCAACACTGCAGGCTGTGTAATTTTAAAATAATAAAGCTGATTTTTTGATCTGTTTCATCACTTCAGTCATTGATTTCAAACAGGGTGTCCTGATGTGTTACTAATCCAGGAGGAAGCCCTTGGGTGGGGTGAGAAAAAGAACAAAGCAGGGAACAGAAACGGATCAGTATGTTTGGGTACATTTGTGCTGGCACTGAATTCCTCTAAACTTTGTCAGTTTTGCCAACCCCCGCCCCCCAACCCCTTCTCCAAATGGTTCAAAGTGTGGATGAAAGGAACAAAAAATTCCCTCATCATCACCTGCTTTTAAAGGTGTCCCGTGGAGGCACTTGGCTCACACAGCTTCAGAGCACTGAGTGTGACAGACCCAAGCTAAGGTGTCCCTTCTGGTGCACAGCAGGGGCAGGAGCCACTTTCAAAAGCAGCCCCTCTCATGTATCACCTCGTTGGTATTAACCAGCCCAGAATGGAGAGATTAAAATAAAAATGCTATTTAACTCATCTTTATTTAAGCTTTGTATTTTGTAGGTAGATTATAGGCAAGATCATTAAACTTTATTTACAGTATAAAATACAGTAGTTTTTATCAATGAAGTAATTTTGGGTGGCAGCATATATTACAACTTGCACTGCATTTGAGGCTGCTCATCTTGATCTAACTACAAGAACATGAAGCCAAGTTTGACAGAATTTAGGGGCAAAAAAACCAAAGTTCTGTCTTGAATTTGCTGGATGTTTAAACACAATGTACCAAAACTGTGACAGATACAAACTTTGCTTTTTGAAATGAAGC
Organism: Peucedramus taeniatus; assembly: GCA_013400575.1. NCBI lineage: Eukaryota > Metazoa > Chordata > Aves > Passeriformes > Fringillidae > Peucedramus > Peucedramus taeniatus. The sequence goes on from WBNO01002675.1 coordinate 14,974, forward strand.
TAAAATGTGATGTGGTGGTTACTCTAATTTTGCATGCTGCTTCATTTGCTGTTGCAGCCACTCTGGCCTTTACAGAATTTCTGAGTGACTGCTCCAGTTGGATGTTGGGAAGGGATAGTGCTTGTTGCATTATGCTGGCCTGGAACAACTACCACTACTGCATGCTGCACACAACAGCTGCTGCAGCTGCATCTGCAGGGCAGCCCTGCCCCATGCAGGAGGGCAGGGGGCTCTGGAGCAGAACGTGTTTCACCTCAGAGACATAAAGCCTAGAGATGCACTGCCATGGAGTAGCTGTGGGTCTGGGTTCAAATAAGCATACACAAGTGTTGTCTATTATCTACAAATATTTATTTTAACACTTGGATGTAACTACAGGAAGCCCTTGGCACTGATAGAAAATATTGATTCACTGTTAGGTTACAAAAATTTATACATAGCAAAATTTAATGCTCTTTACATAAAAATATTAGACTACTTAAACAAAACTTCAAAAACTCCCAGTAATAGCTACACTGAATTAGAAAAGAATTAGGCTTTAAGACACTGCCTCCATTATTACCCTTATGCAAACACTGGGCTAGAACATCACCTGCATTGCTGTAGAAATGTCTCCTTCATGCAACAGGTAAGAACATACACTAGGCTATTTTGTCGTATTTGCTCTACATCAATCAACTTTGCCCCTTTTTTGAAACTGTCAAATTAGACTTCAATAGTTAAGAAAAGAAATTATATTTGAAGTTAATACCCCCCAAAAAATGCCTTTTCTCTTAATACTGATTTGAAGGAATTTGTGCTTCCTTTGATGTATATTCAGCAAACAGTCAAAACTACCAAACCACACGTCAGCTTAGCAGGGGTATGACTTGACTTGAATATTTAATTTTTTCAAATGAATGATGTATTTTTACTTTTCCCCCCCAACATTTATATATATATATATATATCATATAGAACAAACACCAAATATACCATCACTAATACTCAAGATATCACTGAATGCTTCTGAAAAAAAACATTAATTAGAAGGCAGACTTCTATGGGAAATGACTTTAAAATGGCACCAGTTTGTTCGTTGTTTTTTTTCTGAACACCACGTTTTCTTAGTGTGCTAATTAATTTGTAAAAAGGAAAACACATAAGCACTGACTATAAATTTGCTAAGCACCAAGATAGAGAAAGGTGGACATCCTGTATTATTTTTATGGCTGCAAATTTTATTGTTTGTGTAAAACTCTGCAAACTTTCTCATCCGCTCATTTGGAATTGTCAGATCAGTGTCATTTTAATAAGGTAACACTTTCACTTACTTAAAATGTAGGATAATGGTCTCCTGCCACTATATAAATGCTACGACATTTATAGAAAATAAATATTAAGGCAAAGCTGACATTTATTTTCAAAGAAGGGGATCATTATCCAGATCCAGGGATCTACATTCCATTAAATAGTTAATAAAAAGATTAGAACTTGGGAGATCTGCTCGACCCTCAGGTGAGCACAGGGACGCGACGGCTTCATCGTGGCAGCGTGTGGCACAGGAGTGGAGCTGCTCCCATGGCCCAGGTGTGGGGTGTTCCCAAACAGCCCCCCTGCAACCTGGGAGGTGCTGCAGCTGTGCCATCACACACACACACACACACACACACACACGAGCTCCTCTCAGAAATCCCAGCTGGGCACGGGTTCCTTAGGGAGGTGCTCAGTCACACCATGCGCGTGCCTGAGGTCTGCACAGATCTACTGCCTGCTCAGCTGGGGCACCTGCCACCGTTGTGTGCAGGGCGTCATGCTCTAGAACAAGTCAAATATTAAACAGCAAGTCTCAAGAATAATTTGGTCACTTTTTGTAAAGTGTTGCCTTTTAAAATGCCTGGAATAAACCCTCCATTCTCTTTTAGAAAGATGGAAGATTACCAATGGGACAATTTCCCTAAAAAAGTTTTCCAGGAGCTGGAATGTGAAGCTTTTACACTTCTCTCTAATTTTGTTTGCTAGACACACATCTGTACTGCAGAGCAGCTATTTGCTGATTTGTCAGAGCTACAGAACTCTTCTGCTGAATTATTGTGGCAAACATTTATGTGTAAGAATTGAGTTGCTCTTTTGACCGAGACTGGATATCCTGAAGCTCCTGCTCTTCTTTTGCTTTGATATCTTGGTAGGCCTGCATTTTGCTTGCATCCTTTAAGTAGGCCCAGTTAGAAGACAGTATCATGAGGAAGTGGATCTGGAAGAGAAGGGTGAGCATGATGGCGAGTGAGCATGTCAAGAGGCAAAGCAAGCTGCTAGTCAGATTAATAGACGCTCTTTAAAATAACGACCAAAAAATAGTTATTCTACGTTAATAAGCATTCTGTTATTAAAACAAGCACAGAGGCTATTTTTCAAAGATCTCTACAATTTGGCATGCTAATAATTCAGTTGGTTATTCACAATTTAGAGAAAGTTAGTACAACAATATTAAAATGAGCTACAGAGTTGTACGGGTCAATTAAAATGCAGAATGGGGGGAAGCAGGAAAACAGTTTTGTACGTGGAAATATACGGAATCTGTAAACTACGAGGTGCTCAGAAGAACTGCTCTCTAAGGTCGTGGTGTTTATGCATATCCAAGCCCAGAGCCCGGCAGGTCTTTTCCCCCAACAAGCAGATGAGAATTCCACCCTCCCCCTGGAAGAAAACCTGAAACTGTGAACCGTTTTATTTACGCAAACAAGGCTACATTAACACATCAAAAAATTAAACATCAAAACATGAGTCCAAAACTAAGCAAAAGCATGCAATGTCTGGGTTAAGAAGTCTTAATCCTGTATTTTTATAGCTACATTTAAACTTCCATTGTCCAACCTCAGGTGAAGAGTTGTATATAGCAAACGGTTCTCTTTTTTAAATTATTGTGTGTTTGTTTTTCTAGTTTGTGCATTCATCTCTTGCCAACTTCTTTTGCCCATACTTCATGCAAAAACATCTACATCTGAAAACATTGATTCACTTCTCCTTCTTTTCTCCCCCAACACTGTGAAAAGGTCCCTGTGATCTATGCATGGTTTTGCTTCCTGTGCAGTCATACTTACATTTTTGAGATCTGGCTACTGAGAAATCAGTTACTAAAGTGCAGCCATACAAGAGCAGAAGCTATTTATATGCTGTTTCTTACTAGTTCAGGGTCCAAAAGAAATAATGTGATTGTTTTACGCAGAGCTAAGACAAGGATTTATTTTCTTAGAGAAAGAGTATCATTTGGCATGCACTTAAGAGAAAATAATTGATTTCATCATCCATGGAATCGCTTGGAAACGCAAGCAAATCAATTCATAATAGCTGGGCTTCTGACCTCTGCCAACATAGACTGGCACTACTTTATTTTTCCTTTTCTTTCACACCATATATATTTTGTATGCTTGGGGCTATTTGTATTTGGTGTTCATGGCAAAGAATAAATTAATGCATCTGACCCTGAACTGTTCCAGTATTTGTTTGAGATGACTCTTAGAAATCAAGTGGAGACCTGAAATGAAAACATCCCCTTTTCAGAAGGATGCTTTATAAACACCCCTGCAGTAACTGAATCCTCTCAACATGAAAAACATAGCCAGATCTCGTCCACATCATAGTTCATATACAAGAAGTCATTTCATTAATTTGATAAGCTAAACGATGCTTACTGAAGCTATTTACAATTACTGTAACAAAATTCAAAAAGCTAGACTTTTAGTCTAGGGTGTCAGTGGTATTTCAAGCTACGCAATGCAGCTTTTTACTGGGCTTATACAATTTAGAATTTAGTGCAGCAATCTTCCCGACTCTTAAACTTCAAAACAGCATAGTTATATGTAGTAGCCATCATGTAGATCAGCTGGTGGAAGAGAACAAAATACAGGAGAGTAAGATACAACAAGGTGACGGCTCAAGCCCACTTGGGCAACTCTCGATACTTTTACAACAGATGTTACTCTGAGCTCCTTCCAGGGTGAAGATGCAAATAAATAACCTGCCATTTCTCTGGGGAGGATAACCCAGTACAAGCCCCAGTTTTGTCAGCCAGTTGTGAGTATTACACCAGGGCTTGGCTGGCACAAGGTTAGAAGCTGGTCACTAAAGGAAGCGTTAGACATAGGAACGAGTCATCTTGTTAACGTCCCTTTTCCCCGCCGCTACCTGGAACGGGCACTGCAGGGTTGGACCAGTCAATCTGCCTGGCTCCAGGCAAAGGAAACCAAGAGGTTATAAGCAGCTGATCAAATAAAGTACAAAAATGAAAATAAATAGTGGAAATAAAAGCAGAAATGGTGGATAGAAGTAGGATTTTGAAAGGACATGCAAATAATTTTTTCCTAAGTATGGGGGAGGCGGGTTAAGATGACTTCCTAAAGCAAAAGTTGGGGACCTGCTGACTTGTGATGACCAAACCACAGCAGCAAATAATGGTGATTACAGCTCACCCCCCTTCATAGCTAGTATCACTACCTTTAATATATACAAAATTTAATCTTAAAGCATCTTAAGCCTAAAATGAACATTTTTAATTATAAAACAAAAAAAATACTACCCACCAATGCTATGACAGTGGCACCAGCTCCAGCACAAGCCACAATGAACAGGTGATAAGACATGTAGAACTAGAGAAAAAAACATGTTAAAAACATTGAAGTAATTCATTAGGAATAGCATAAAATGCATTTCAAGTGTTCTAGGGAATAAGGATAATAAAACCATCTTTGTAGCATGGTAGCAAAGCTTTAGAAAATAAAAATGTGAAAATAATTTTCTTTTCTTTTTGGATGATGTAACAATTACTTAATTGTTACTGTATTGTAAAATTATTACTCCTTGTTCTGTTAAGCAATCTCCTTATACTATTAGCATGAGTTCTCTCCAAAAACTTTCATCAAATATTTATTACATGGTGTCCAAGTGACTTGTAGGCAAAAGCTGCATACAGGTTACATTTCTGTACCTCATTCGTGTTGCAGATGTTCTCTAAAATTGGGCCACAGGCTTTGCCAGGTACAGCATTCCAAGGGATAATACCTGAAATACCACAGAGAAGAAACCACTAATTTTAGCAATCAACACACACTTTCTATTCCTTTCACCTTTTTCACCCACTTGCCAGTTGTGTTCCCCTTCTGGGCATCCGTGCATTGACCAGAACAGCTTGGAGTTTGCAGCAGGAATTCAAACAACTTTCTCAGGTTATGCTTTCTCCTCACACTGAGGGCTGCTGCTAAGGCATGTTCTCAGATGTGCTTTTCCCATCTGGCAACCAAACAGTTGGTTGAGTTTTTGCACTTTGGGTCCAGTTGCACACTCTGCCTACTCCCCCACTCAGCACAGAAGAGAGAATCTGCATCTCAGAGGTACTTGGCACCTTCCAGGGTAGCACTTACTAGATGAGGTTCTACTTGAACAAGAAACTACTGTGGAAGGGTGTGAATATAGAGCTAGAGGGAAGAATTACAGGATTTTTTTCTGGTTTAGTTCCAATAGGTAAAAAGCATCAAGTGAACACTGTTACAAGAAAGTTCAGTCTGCCACACCTCATATACTGCCAATGACTTTTCTTAAATGATTGCAAGTCTGAAAAGTCAACAGAATGTAGCATGTTTTAAATAACATAAAGTTTTAGACCTGTAACAAATGTAAAGCTTAAGCTTAAACCTATTTGAATTAAGAGAAACCGTTTGTTTCCCCATACAACTTTGCATTTCAACCCAGCTGGTTGGAATTAGCAACTCTATATGCAGCAGGTCACTGAAATTATCTCAGGATGGCATGGCTTTCAAAAAGATTTTATAGGATTTTCCTCCAAGTCAGCTTCTTCTCTGCAACTGCTACGTACAATTCCAGCCTTTTAGCTACTGCTTCCACCCAAAAATGTGAGGAAAGTTCAGTGACACGTGTTGTCTGTTAGGGAGCTGCTCTCTCCCATGACCCACTGAAACCCAAATGGTTTTACTGATCAGGGGAACAATACAGCCCTATACAGCTCCAAACAACCAGGAGAAGCAGAAAGGTGGAGGAGCACATCTCCCTTCACTCCTAAGCTTTGCTGCTGAAGAAAATGTCTTCCCAGCCTCTTGCTGTGAGCTGCTAAAATAGAATGTATATGTTTAACTGATTTGAAGACTTGCTTTTAAAATTAGTTTATCTTTTCATCTACTGTACATACCTGGACAGGAGAGCAAAGCCAAGCTTTCTTACTTTTTCACCTTTGAATCCATTTTCTCAGCTTTGACTGACTTAGTCCAAAGAAAGAAACATTCCTAGAAAATGCTAGCTAGAATGAAGCCAAAAGTAATGGTGACAAAAGTTCTTCTGCACAAGGGAAGCTGAAAAGATTAACTTCAGGAAAAAACTCACCTTAAGAATTGAAAAGCCTGACCTTATTTTAAGCTATTGTCCCAGCTCCCTCAGATTTCTGTGTGTCATCAGAAAGCAGTATTAATTCATTATTAGTTATGGCAGACTTTGAATTGCAGGTTTTTGGTTTTTTAACTGAAAGTAATTGTCAGAGCAACATACAGACATTTACTTCATCTTTAAATGTAAAACAGCTTTCTGAAAGAACAGAATATATGCATATGGGTTCAAAACTCACAATCTGGTTATCTGTTTCTCAGCACTGTTTCCAAGCAGTTTATTTTGAGGTTTATCTATTTTCAAACATAATATTACAGTATTGGAAACCACTACAAAATCATTTCAGATAAGTGACTTGTGAGTTCAGTTAAATTGATTGCATCTGGAAAGAGATCAGTGTAATGTGAATTAATAAGAAAATTAATAGCACATTCAGAGATAGAAGATGCTTTTGCATTTGATTCATCTGATAAGGCTGAGACAAAACTACTGAAGACAGACTGAGGAGAATGGCTTAAGCATTTAATCAGGATTAAAACAAGTACCATATTGCCTGATGTCCACGCAGATCTGGTCCCCTGGAACTGTCACATTGGTCTGAAAAGATTTGATGACTTCACAAGTTGACCAGATGTTATAGAACATAAAGACAGGCACAGCAGAGAAGCCGAAGACCCCGAGCCAGGCCACTCCAAGCACATAGGTGAGGAAAACAAACTGGGCAGAGAAAACAAACACTTTGTGTTTATTCTTTGAAAATGCTACTTAAATTTTCCTTTAAAATGCTTCAAAACAATCTTAAGCATACTTTCAGAATTCAAGTAAGAAAACATTTGCTTTTCAAGCACACAAAATCAGCATTCTCATTGCTTACAAATACTTTGATAGTTTAAGTGCTACAGAGAAAGTAATTCAGACATTTCCTTTTTCATCAGCCTACTTGAGTAAACAGATTGTCCTCATGAAAGAGCAGCCCATTGATTTCTCAAGATTCTCAGCTAAGCAGGGATGCTGGTTGTAGGCTAAAACCAATAAATTCCAACAAAAATCAATTTAAGGTTTTTTTTTAAATTAACTATAACATACTAGCATTTCTATACAACTTGCAAATCAAAACCATGCAGTGAATCAATGCTCACAGAGCTCCCCCACACTCCCTGATGTATTGGAATCAATTTGGAATGTAACATTTGAAAATACCTATTTTTGCAACCATACCATGACCGTTAACAGCAGATCAGAAGGATTCAATTGGTCTAATACACAGTGCCAAGCAGAAAATTAATTACTTCACCTTAGAAAATAATGGATTTATCCACTAAAATTTGCTGGTTTGGGTTTGCTCTTTAAAAAACCCACTACATTATATGCATTTTCTTTGGTTAGATTAAAAGATATGGCACTGATTGCTTCGAAAATTTCCAGCTTTTTCCTCCCACTAAGCTCCTTCCCTTTTCCCTCCTCTTCAAAGTGTTATGGTGAAACAGTAGCTCTGGCATCAGTTCCTAGCTCCCTCCTCCTGGTGAGACCAGGGTTTGGATCCCACTTGGAAGGTGGGGGAATGCTGTTACATCTCCTGGGCTCCCTTTTCACCCTTAGCTGTGTCTCTTCTCTCTTAGCTGTAGGTGGACTGGAAAGGCTTTACTTTCAGTAAAGCACTGGTGCCCTACTATCTCAAAATCTGTGTGCCAGAGGACAACAGCAAGGATGGGAAAGGCTCTTGGGGGGAGGATTCTCAGCCTGACCCAGGACCAAGGGACTGAACTAATGCTGCAGTGGTGGAAGTTGGCATCCCCACAGTTTTTTTCCAGAATAGCCCTACAAGTATTCAAGCAAAAGCTGAACAAATGGTTAGGTTTCAGTCAAGGGAGGTGGTGTGTGGGAAGGTGGAAGTTCTTGCAAAACTATGGCCTATAAAACCCCAGCTAGACTTTAACTTACAGACAACTCAACTGGAATACCTTATTTCATATTAGATAGCACCATACACCAGACCTGTATGTTTTGTGTGAGAATTGAAAATCCTCTCCTTGGATTTTGGGAAGGACCAAATGGTCCAGGTTAAAGGATATCTGTAGATACTCTACAAATAAAACATGAGTTTGCATGTGTGTATGTGAAAGTGTGCATGAGAGGAAGTGCACAAAGCCTTTAAATCCTAAAATAGCCAGGAAAAAATACACTCACTCTCACATTTAATGTGATAACTGTGGGAAATGGCTATTTTGCATTACCAGAGCCAACACAAATAATTTAGGGAAGATGGAAGTCTGTCTTCTGTAGCAACCTTAGGGAAGATGGGACTGCCTTTGAGGACTTTGCTCAGTAATGCAATTAAAGAAGTAGAGGAGCTCTTGATCTAAATGGCAAAAGGTCACTGTATGTCCAAAAGCTTGTTGCCTGTACCCAGCTGCAGTAACTAGTCTGTTAAACATTTTATCTCCTCACAAACCTTGTTCTAGCCCTAAGGTTTTAGACAGCAGCATACAGGCACTTTTCCTGTCACCACCAAACATTACTGCAGCTTACCAGAGCTCCAAGCCATTCCTCAGCTGGTAAATTCTCTCCTTCATTGTATGGACAAATATGGACAAATATGAAAACACCTTTTTCTGCCATATTTCCATGTGTCACACTGGTGTTTGCATAAGCAGCTGACAATCATGTGCCTGCAACTACTCAACTGCACGAGCAATTGTTGCACTGATGAGATGCACGAATGTGTATGTTTCTACTTTATTTTGGATCTTTTGAAAACACTGCTTTAGATCTAATTTTGCTCCTTGGTGAAGACCATACTTGCTAGAAAAAAACTGAACAAATAGCTGCTTAACTGGAAAATTATCAGATGCCTTATTTTTATTAGCTCTTGAAAAATTCAGTAAGTACCCAACAGCACAGTGGAAAATTGCTAACTCTCATGAAAATAAACATGCATCTCTTTTGTATTTAACCAGCTGAAAGTACATATTTTTTAAGTTCAGGATATAGACTGTATATTAAAATGCAACAATCACATCAAAAGCCTCTTCTCTTTTCACCCACACTTTCCCGTGGGCGATCTGTCATACTGCTTAGCTTCCTCCATAACTACGAGCTTTGAATTCAGATTTTCAGTAATAGCTTTGAAATCTTCTCTCAGAAACATAGTTATGGCTGTTCTTGCAGAGTGTGCCCTTGGGGACAATGTGGGTGAGAAGCTGAAGTTTTATTTTTAGTTAAACTTGCTTACAATTTTGTTCTAATGCAGAAGTGTGCTGAAGAGAATATGGCTGGTAACTTTAGGGCTTTAAGTGTTTCGGCTTTGCGAAAAAGCCTCACTATTCTGTCTGCCTTTTGCCATCTGCAAATCAATACTTGATTCAAGTGCAAAGATGTTGTGAAGCTTCATTCATTCATTACTGTTTGTTGAAGGATTCAGACACTCAAGCACAATTGACTATGGAAGTCAGAGCCATTACAGTTTGATATTTAAATAGCTCTGCAAACCACAGCCATTTTACAGTCTGCCTTTAAGCATCACTCAAGTGTTCCATGTTTAAAAGCACAAATTTCATTCTGGCTCACATTAAGTGTTTTAAAATTAGCAGTCTCCTTAGTTTAGTTTAGTCCAGTGGGTTCAGCTTTATGACAGGGGAGGCCATGGCAGCCCCCACCCAGCCCATCTGCAGCGTTTTGATTTAACCAAGCACCCTTGAAGATCAGAGAAGAACCAAGACATGGATTGGCCCTGATCACCCACGAGGAGTTAAACAAAGAAGGCAGCAACATTCTGTTATTCAAAACCCAGGAGTCAAACCAAGCCCAACAGGTTTTAGCCAGCAAAGACTGATGTTCCTGTTTCTGATCCCACTCACCATTCCACTGATGCAGCGGCCACAGGCTGTTGTTTTGAACTCTCCATGCAGCTCCTTCACAGCACTTGTTGTATAAAAACCTTCCGCCAAAAGGATTATGCCATATAAGAAGAAAAATGATGCAATGCCATAAATTACATACTGCATTAGCTGTATTCTAAAATGGAAAAGAAAGAAATTATATAATTAGATTTCAGTCCTATAAAAACAAAGTCAGTCCTTTCAAATTATAATAAATGAGAGACAACTCCTAGAAACAAAGTTCAAGGCTCCTTAGCATTTTAAGCAAGCAGACTTCAGGAAAACACTGTTACAACTGTGCCCTTCCCAGGTAAGCAATCCTGATGTGCATTTGCTGCACCCACCTGAGCATCCCCTGGTTGGTGCTGCAGTCCTTACACTGACTGGTGTTAGTCACCATGTTAAAGTTGCAATTTCATGCCTCCACTGTGGAGGCATGAATTAACTTCTTCTTCTTCCTTTTTCCTCTTACTGCTCCTGACACATAACTTGGGAATGGCTGACAGGGACAATGCAGGGCTTTGAAGTGGCAAAGCCTGGAGCTGCCCCCCTGACTGAACTACCAGGCTCTGTGGTCATTCCTTTGGCTTAGGGAAAGGAAGCAGTCCCTGAAATGCACCATTTCCACCTGTGAAATCCAATTAACTTAAGTTTGGAAAAATTTCTGAATTCAGCAATATTTGTCTGATACAAAACTCAGCAAACATGCAGTGACTTCTCCTGAGGCTGCTCTACAGCCTGGAAAGGTAGTTACCACTGAGCTGGTAGTTACAGAGCTTTAAGTCACAGCAGTGTTGAGTGCCTCAAAATGTTAGGTTTTTTTTTAATGGAAGAGTTATTTAGGAAATGCTTCCATTTTAGGTACTCTGGAACCACTTCAGAGGAAGATCATCTCAGGGCACATGGTATAAGCACTTCCATCAGATGCTATTTGAGAAAGTTCTTGATTTCTTAAAAATCTACCATCTGCAATGACACTCTAACAGTATTTTTTCCTTTAGCTAGAATAGGTAGATGAAAAGAATTAGTTCTGAATATTATCAACCAGATTCTGTATCCAAAGCTAATTGTTTTGGAGGACCAGAATTCCAGATTTTCCATACAACACTTCTGGTCTTCAAAATTCATATTTTGTTACTAGCATGATTTTCCCCGGAACTCCTTAAAATTAATTTGATTGTTGGGATGGGTATTTTGGATGAAGTTATTCACAGAACCAAGAGGTTAATTTTATACATCCACACTACCCAGTTTTCTGAGGATAAATATGCTTTGCTCAACGTATTTTTTCTGATTCTTGCCACTCTCCACCAAGTAGCTGCTGGCATAGATCTCCAAAGAGCATATGAATGTTTTAGCTTAAAGAAAATTGATGACTACCATTCATATAGTTAAATGTTACCCTTGTATCAAAATAGGATATTGCTCATTTAAAATTTTATGTGGGAAGTGTTATCTTTGTTTTCCAAACTGATTAAAAATAACTGGATAAATCTGTTGCATCTCTGCTGTAAAGAACAAAAAAATTAACTCAGGATTTGAGACAGCATAGAAGAAATCATTTCACCATCATTAATAGTCCAGGAGAGACCCAATGCATGCTACCAGAAATTAGTAGCAGGAAAACAGGTTAAAAAAGTCTATTCCAAAGGGTGTGTTACTAACATATTTTTCTTTCTTTTTTTAATGTTGCTGTAGCCTCAAATTTGCCCCTTTCTAACACCTCTCCTCCCTTGTCACCCCCTTGGCTCTACAGTGGTGAGCCCTGAGCTGCTTTGGTAGGAATTATGCATTTCCCCAGCTGCTGGTGCTGACATGATAAGAAACACTGTCAACAACTCTCCAAAACTTGCTGCCTGTGACTGCTGCTTTTGCAATTTCTTCTATTTTGCTCAAATGGAGACTGATGCAAGCACAGGGTGTTTTGTTACCCAGTTGCTGAAGAACAGCTGCTTACATTTTCTCACTAAATTTTGTGTCTAACTGCAGGGCCCTGGTGGCTCATGCCCTGGGGCTGGGGACACACTGCCAGCCACAGCCAGGGACTGATGTGGGCAGTGCTAGAAGGGGGGACTCCAGTGGAGAGCAGTCCCAGAGCAGGTCAGGGTACAGAGGGTCCTGTGGACAGGGGAAGCCCTGTAAGGGTGCTGTGGGACCAGCACCAGTGCTCAGAGGGCATGCAGCAAACTGGCAGGTCTATGCCTGCAAGCACACACAGGGAGTCAGTGACAACAGAAATTAAAAAGAAAATAAAAATTAAGTGTGCTGCATAGAGCCCTAATACCAGAGTCTTCAAATGTCACCTGTCTGGCTTGCTGGCCATGCACTCCTGTATGTGCCATGCTCACTGTGCTCATCACAGGGGCCTCTCATCACAGCCATGCATGGCCAGGCTGGCTGCCCAACACAGGACCCGAGACAGCACTCCAGCCCTTCCTCTGACCTCACAGAGAAGCCTTGGGAACATAAAAGACCCAAATATTTCACCTGTGGTTATGTCCAAAGGCTACATTTGCAGATCTTTCTAGTTTTTTCTCTCTTTTTTCTCATATACCAGTCCAGCTTCTTCTGAAGAGGAATGGACAGAACCATGCTTCTTTGTTATTCCTGACATCCCTTCCAACTTTATGTCATCAACAAAAACTAAATCTACTCTTAAAATAAAATTATTACTCCTTGTTCTGTTACAACAGGCCCTGCTACAAGCTGCTCTTCAGCTCTCTCTTCTCCAGGCTAAACAGCCCCAACTCCCAGCCTGTCTTCACAGAAGAGGTGCTCCAGCCCTCTGATCATCTTGGTGGCCTCCTTTGGAGTCACTCCAACAGGTCCATGTCTTTCGTGTGCTGAGCACACTCAGAGCTGGATGCAGCACTCCAGGTGGGGTCTCACCAGAGCAGAGGGGCAGGAACACCTCCCTCACCCTGCTGGCCACACTGCTTTGGATGCAGCCCAGGATATAATTGGCTTCCTGGGCTGCGAGTGCTCACTTCCAACTCGTTCAGTTTTTCATCCAACAGCAACCCCAAATCCTTCTTGGCAGGGCTGGTCTCAATCCCTTCATTTGTCAGCATGTATTGATACTGGGCCTTGCCCTGACCTGTGTGCAGCATCTTGCACTTGCTGCTGGTGAACATCTTGAGGTTCACACAGTCCCACTCCTCAAGGTTTTCAAGGTCCCTCTGGGGGGCATCCTTCCTTTCAGGTAAGCAAACTGCATCACTCAGCTTGGGTGTCATCTGCAAAGCAGCTGGGGGTGCACTCAATTCCACTGTCTGTGATACTGATGAAGATATTAAATGGTGCTGGTCCCAGTATAAGCAGGCATACCAGGATGCACACTTCAGTTCTTTGTATGTGAGCACCAGCAAATGACCGAGCGCTGTTACAAAAACAAGCAACCTAATACTCAGAGATGGAGACTGAGGTTTGAATCCATCTCTACTCATTTAGCATGAGTTGTTATGATGAATAATGGGAATGGGAGGCATACTTACACTTCACTCAGCAAAGCATGGTCACTGGCAGTCGTGGAGAAGTGCTGCTCGAGGATAGACACGGTTCCCGTGAGCGCCACGTGGCCACAGCCACAAAACAATGCTACCCCCGAGAAGCAGAGAATGGTTGCCACGAGTGAAGCATATGGCACTCCTCCTAGGCACTTAATGCAACATTCAAAGCAACCTAAGCAGAAGAGAGAAAGCAAAAGAAATGTCATGAGCAAAAATCAAATCATGAGGAAAAGAATATTTGTCCTCCACTTGGTAAAAGCCACAGGGAAAAAATGGTCCAGGCATTGACATGCTAAGCAAAAAATCTATAGGTGGCACAAGACAGCATCACCCTCTAAAGCAGTGACCTACAGATCTGTTGGTATGGACTCAAAGCTCAGAAAGTGGGCTGAGTGCTCCTGTCTTTACAGGATCAAGAGATCGATGAGACAGCCTATGAAATGGAAAAAGCAAAAAAATCACTGTCTAAAGTGATCCACTGCAATTCAGCTGCTCATCCAGAGCTCACCATGTTTCAGCGTTACTAATGGCAGGAGAACCAGCTATGCTGGCAACTCTGGGAGCCAGAGAGGCAACTACTCAAGACAATGAAGCTTTTTGAAAAAGCAGGAGATATTTCGCAGTTTCATTGGAAGATGAATACATTTAGGTCCACAAAACTTAACTACCCCACACTCTCCCAGTATTCCCAAGTTACCTTTTTATATAAATCCACATGAGGGTATAGGGATACAGATACTTTAACTACAGAAAAATTGAATAGGGTCCAAAGAGTAACAGTTTTTGTCGAGGGCAGCTGTATGAAGCTGTATTACATAGACAATACATTTCCAGCTTTTTATAAGATACACTGGATTTACAGTGATCCCTGAATACAGTTTGCAGTATCATGATCAACTGAAATGCATTGTTTAACTGGTCTGAGTTAACAAAACACCCCCCCAGAGCTGCTATTTGTATGAACACTGTAATAAGGAGGTTGCAGCTGAATTGCCAGGTTCGTTCCAACTGCGTGGCCTGAAAACCCATCTGCTTACAAAGCTGGGAAATGTAAATCGGAAACAAACACAGCTTTTAACTGCGCTATAATGGTAATGGCAATCCATACCAATTCATTACTTCAGGGTGATGGCATTAAGCTGTCTCCATTAATGTGCATTTCATACAACTGCGCAGAACACAAGCCATTAAGACAACGTTTAATGGAGCGGCCAGCGTGGCACGACAGCCACTGCTGCTATGGCAAGGCGCTACATGGACAAAGCATTGGAAGGCAAGGAGACAGCTGGCAAATGAGGACATCACATCTTCCCACCCAAAAAATTCCTCACAAAGATCAGCAAGTCTCCAGCCACCACATGAGGCAAGTTTATTTTTAGCCCCCTCCCTTTTCCACTAATGAATGAGTCGCAGAGCAGGCACTTCTGTGAGGCACTGGGGAATAATATGCCTCCGATAATTGAAAGATTTCCCATTTCATAAGTGAGAAACTCTTCTTTTAGAGAGTCACTAGCAAATGTCCTAGTCAGGCTAAAGCAGCTATCACCATCAAAATTACTTACTTCACTAACTGCAGACAAGATTTGACTGTATGGAAACAAGCCTGGGAAGGTTTTATAGTCTAGTCCACAGCTGGAGTCCACTCAGTAGGAACTATCTTCATGACAAAAATACTGCCAAACGACCAAACACTGCAGCTCGGCAGTGAAGGGCCAAACAAAATCCAAATGCACGCTATCAGAGGAAATCATCTCTGGGTTTCATTTTATCACAGAGGTCCAGAGCTGAGTTCAGACAACAGACCTTGCAGAGCAATCCTCTGCAATTCCTCTTTGGGGAATCTGCCTGAGAGCAGCTCACACGCAAGAGCAGCCATACACGTGAGCCTGGCTCTCCTCCGCAGCATCTGCTCCCAGGTCGGATCCAAACCTCCCAGAGTTAATCCAAGAAATGCATGCACCTGGTGCAGGATTAGCCATGAAAGATTATCCAAAAGTAACCACGTTCTGACCCAGCAAACAACACACTTGTGGTCACAGCCCAGCACAAAACAAACCACCTTTCAAGCCACACTCCTAAAGCAGGAGACCCAACACCTGATCATTGCTTAGTGTGGAGAGCTTGATCACTTAAATTGTGCTGATCCCACAAACTGCTTTGCAGAAGGATCCTATCAAAGACAGAAATTAAAAACAAAGACCAAGAGACTGACAAGAGAAGAGCAAAACCAAAAGACTGACAAGATCCAAAAGAAAAGCTGTTGGTTTCAGAAAATGGGAGCAGCTTGACAAAACTGAAAACTGGTGTAGACCCAGGATTGATGTTTAAAACCCCATACCGCCAAGCCAGCTTTCCAGGCCACTGACAGAACATTTGCCCTGAGGAGTCTGTTGGATCCCTTACCCAAACACATGACAGTATCTGCCACTAATCCACAGACCCTCAAACACAAGGCAACAGTGGCAGACCCTCTTTCACTTCTCAGCAACTGGCAGCTGCACAGATTGTCTTTGGGGCCATACTCTTTGTCTTCCTCTGCAGTCCAAGTAAAAAGGCATCACAGAATTTGGGTGGCCTTCATTTTCTCAGTGCAGAACAAAGCCAAGGGACACCCTGAGAGGTGTCTAAAGTAACAACATTATTTTGAGCAGAGAAAACTGCCCAAATGTGGAACTGCAGGAACTACTCACCTTGACCCCAAGACTAAAGCAGGAATCAGAGAGACTTTGGTACACCTGGGAACAGCCAGCTTGCAAGCACATGAGGCATCCCAAACCAGCATGTTTCCAAGAGACAGCATCCATCCATACATAGTCATTCTGCACCCAAATTGACAGCAGAACTGCACGGCCTCCTGCCAGAGGGTAACTAACTGCAGGATACAACCTCATCTCAGCACTGGGGCTGCCAGGCCTTCCCCCCAGATCCCACTGTGAACGCTCTTTAAGAGCAGATTAAAGCCATGCCTAGCCCAAGCAATACAGCTGATTTTATAATTTTAACACAAGCCTAAAACAGTACTGCTAAGAGCAGCTTTCAAAACCAGCTATAGTTTGAAGCTCATCAAGAACTAAGATACGCTTACCAAGCTTCCCAAAGAAGCACTGAAGCAAAGCAGAGGATTTCTGAAAACAATTAGAAAGCTTTCCAGGAAACCTTTATGTTCTCTCTCCACAACTCTAAGTCAGCAACTATCTTCACACAGTACAACTGAAACCCCAGGAAGATGTTTGCCTAGTTCATGTTCACAAAGTAACTTGCTTAACACTCTGATGACAACCGCAGGCTGAAGGCCTGTGAACTAAAGCTGACAAAAATAAATAGTATTAAATTAAGTTCAGCTCCAATTTTCTGCTAGTCTTTACTTCCCATATGGCCAAAACGCGGAACTGTTCAGCTGTATATCCACTTCCAACAAAACAGTGTAAAACAATTTAAATATGAAACTGTACAGCACAAACACACATCACTGCATCTTCCCTTTCAATGGCCATTTTGTGCAAGGCATCACTAGAACCTTTTGTGCAACTCAGCAGAATAAAAACATTTTTTGTCCTCAGGCTGGCGAGCAGCAGTTGCCATGGAGGCAGGTTAATAACAGCCCAGTGATTTGCCCAGAGCTGCCTGTGATCTTGGCTACAGATTTAACACACTCTCAGAAGGAGGCCAGTCTAAAACAAAGACTGAGATTATTCTCTAGGGAATGAATGCTATTAAACACACACACACACAAATATTCTTGCTAAAGGACAAAAATAAAGAGAAGAGAAAGAAACAGGAACTGGCTATTCTTTTAATCTCCTGGCAGCTATCAGTCACAGGAAATTGGTAAAGCATGAATCTACATATGTACATAAATCGGCAATTGGTTGCTTAATGTATGATGAACAATTATACAATCTGCTCAGCAGTGTACAGCCTACTGCATACATGCAGGGGCTTAGCCATTCAATTTCCCATGCCAAATGGTGATTGTGTGGCTAAACCTCCTTTGGTACTTTAAGTACAGCTTTAAGATTTAAAGTCAGAATGGCAAGGTAATAGAGAATTAA
This sequence comes from Peucedramus taeniatus, assembly GCA_013400575.1. Taxonomy (NCBI): domain Eukaryota; kingdom Metazoa; phylum Chordata; class Aves; order Passeriformes; family Fringillidae; genus Peucedramus; species Peucedramus taeniatus. The sequence continues at coordinate 32,782 of WBNO01002675.1, forward strand.
TGGAAAATGGTCTTAAAATAAAAAGAAGCAAGAGAAAGAAGCAGTTCTCACACGCTACCTCATCCTACTAAGGTCAAATCTGTGGTTTGAAAATGACAAAAGACAATGCAATAGGAACAGGTAGCTTCCTTGAGTATTGCTAGGGCTTGCTCTAGGAAGATCATACATCAGTTCTTGAAGCCCAGACTTGAAAAGCTGAGACAGGCTGATGTTCACACAGCCATCCCTCAAAGCAAAGCACGGAAAACATGCTGTAAAGAACAAATATTCACACCTGGGCAGAAAACCAGCCTATTGTCTAATGTTCCAAATACCTCCTAGGTTGCACTAGTGCCTCAATGCATCTCAGGTTCTAACCACTGGCCCATAGTCAAGGTCACTGTCGAACAAAAAAGCACGGAAGCAAGAAAACCTGGAAGGAGCTTTGAAAAGTTTTCCACTTCAGGGAGCTAAATCTCCAGGATCCCGTGGCTGTCTTTGAGTTAGTTCCCACTTTCTTTTCCTTAGAAGTTTAGTTTCTTCCCCTCCCGTGAAAGATAAAGCAATGGGCATGATTTTCTCCTTGTCACTTACTTCCTGTAATTGCGTAACACATTTTAAGGAATGCTGGCCTGTCAAACACCAGCCCAGTTAATACACAGCAGAAACTGCACACCGTGTTCCACCACAGATCCACAATCTCTGCTGGCTTCAGCACCACAGCTCAGGGAGCACGTGGGAAGGAACTGTTCTAACAAAAGGAAGGTTGCAAAAAATCCAAGGGAAAAAAAGCACTAGGATAACACCTTAAATGAAAGCACTAGATAACATCTTAAATGCAGCCATCACACATAAATCGGGCTCATTACTACACATCCACAGGAGCCTAGTGTTGGTAGCATCACTCCCAATTCACAAGTAAGTGTAAGAGGACAACTCAGTACTTGACATTTACCTCCTGCTTCCCCACTGCTGAAGACTACCCAATACCAAGCATGAATAATACGCTTGGAGGCCTAAACCACCATGGATTTTGTCAGAAAATGAACTTTCTGTCAATGAAAGCAACTGCCAATTTTACTGTCTGCCACCCACTGTATGTTTGAAAATTTCCATTATGAATGGCTTATGCATGCTAGGATGTACATTTCCCTACCTGCTGCATGATTGGCAGCCACAGGAGAAGCAGTGAGGGATGGGGGAATAGGCTAATACCTCAGAAGGAAAACTGGAATTTACCTCTTTCTTCTCTGCATGAGACTAAGCCAGTGCCTGGCAATAAGGTAACTCCTCACATCTGTCACCCACACCTGCAGCCAAGGGTCAGTGGCAACAACACAATAAGATAAAATATTTAACCTTACGAGTGTAAGTTTAAAGTCTGTGACAAATTTCTCTCCATGCTTTAGTAAAGGACTAAAATAAAAAGGCTCTGCATTAAATCACACGGAAGTCTTTGTTCAAGGTCTATCCTTACTCATTCCTGTTCATCTTAAATTTTGCCGATTTACAATACATGACACAAAGCTAAAACTGCTGTTACTACTTAGAATAAATGTTCACTCACCACTGGATTAACATTAAACAGATTAAATAAGTGATGAACTCAAATAGAGAAAATCCTTTCTTCTTTTCCCACAAACTGCTTAAGGCTCTTCCACAGAAACTTTCAATATTTTCTAATTTTGCCTTTTTGTCCTACACAAATAAGAAGTTGTGAAATTAACTTATACTGAAAAATAGCTCATAAGAGCCAGAAAACTTAATGTCAATGCAGTTTAGTCTAGCCAGATTGATAATTTCCCCAGTGTATTTGCATTCCCCTCTTCCAGGGTTATTAATCAATAACTCCTTCTGGCCAGCAGAGTCCCTGTGATGGAAGGAACATGACCTTTGGAGAACACTGCCATCAGGGCTGCCACAAAGAATCAGACCTGAAATGCAGCAAGACCACCTCTGTTATCCTTCCAAGTGGCCAGCACAAGATACTTCTTTCAAGTAAAAACCTGTGAGATCTGGGGTAGTCTGACCCATCCAGTAAACCTGACCCCAACCTCTACTATTTAAGAGCTACCTGAAGAACAAGTAGCTCCCTTCTGAAGGTCATCAGCTTTAATTGTAACTTCTCCAGTTATTCTTGATACAGATACAAGATATTTGGTTTTAGCACTGTCATATAGCTAGTTCCCCTCTTCTGAGAAGGTAATTATTCTCTGTTATCAGTTAGATGCTTCCCTCTTCTTCTTCGGTGCAGAAGAGAACCAGAAGTCCTGGCTCACACCTCCTGTGCTGGAAACCAACACAGAGAAAGCAGGAGAATTGGTGCACACTAAGAACAAGCATCTCACAGCCTGAAGGAACCATTAGCAGACCCTTCTTCAAATCACATAGCACCGAGTATTGCTGTGGTACTGTATGAGTAATGATAATAAGTGGCTCCTGAATTTGTCTGCAAAAATACAGTAAGCAGAGATTTTAAATCAAGCGCTTTTTTTTTTCTACCATGAGTAAGCAAAAAACCCACAAACAAACAAACAAAAAAGTTCAAACAAACCAAACAGCCTTTCAGAGGTTATCAATGTTCATCCACAGCAAAAGCTATTTTTTTCTCTCACTAAGGAAAAAATGATGTTCAAATAGGAGAAAAGGCTGTTTTACCAAGGCAAGATTTGTTTCTTCTGGATGGTGTTAAATGATGCAGAGAAGACTCTAAAAACAGATAGCAACAATCATAAACTTTTTTTTTTTCTCCAAATCTCTTCTTCCCAAATCAGCAGTTCTTTACAGGAAAAAAATTGCACTCCTGTTGCAGGAACCAAACCTGTTTCATGCAAATACAGATGATCTGAATGCATTTTTTACATGCCTTATCTAGTTTACCTTCTTCAAATTTAGTGAAATACACACACTCTCCATCTGTATCGTCCCAACCTCTGCAAGGCTCATTAAACTCACAGGTGTTCTGAAGTCATCTTTTCCAGACAGCAAAATCTACTGAATAGAATCACTACATCCATACTTATTGCAAGTGCCTATCCCAGGTGTTTGCTGTATGAGAGAAAGGAGTCAGACCTGCACAGGAAGAACACTGCTGCCCCACGAGATGGTGGGATGAGAGAATTGCTCTTTTCCAGCTTTATTGCTTTTGGACAAAGGTCAGGCAGAACTTCATTTTAGTTCATGCCTTCTCTGTTTTACTTTTAGCCTATGAAACAGTGGAATCCATAGCAGAAGAAAAACACCTAATTTATACTTTGGAAAAGGCCTTACTTCAAACAGGTTTCAATGGGAATTCTTGAGGGATATTTCTTAGCTCTAAGCTACTTCTGCAGGAAAAAAATTAAGCTGGTGATATAAAAGAGACTTCTCACATAAGGGGCAGATCAGGCATTGATGATAAAAGCTTTGGCGTTATTTGTTCTGGAGACTTGTTCTGGTATTTACTATCCAAAATAACCCTTGGGATTCAGCATAGCCTGAGCATGTGGAAACGCTCATCTGCATGTAGAGCTCAAAGTTCAAACACATTGCTCCAGCAAGGGCAGCTTCTGGTCCAAACTGGGGCTGTAACTCTCAGCTGAAACATCAACAACTCACTGCTCAACAGGCCTGAAGATCCTCCTTCCTTTCTGCCCTTGCCCTGGCCTCCCTCCCCTCACTTCCCTTATTTTTTCTTTCTTGAAGAAAAGCTTGGGAGGTTCAACATGCAGGAACTGCTGCTTCAATAGGTGCCAGCCCAGGCGTTAATTTTGGACAAACTCGAGGTAAGAAAGGTAAAAGAAGTGAAGGAATGGGCAAACTGCCAAAGATATCCAAATGCCTGAAGGTCTAGACAAGGTCAGCGTGGAAATACAAAGGCACCTAAGCATTTCAGTTTCATGGGTGACTTCCATAGTTCTGTGAAAATCTGTAAGGACATTTGAGTTTCCTTGATCCGACCATCCTCCAGACTCACCGGTATCTTGGCTAACATGATTTTGAAAGCTGACTTTTACTTTAATCAAAGGTGAATATCTTACCTGGAAGAATGGAGTTGAAACTCTTAGCTCCACCTTTCTGCCAGCTGCAACTCACCTCACCCTCCACCAGCCTTCAGCACTCAGCAGGAGAGCAAGACTTTAGCCACACTGGATTTCAGCCACCGCTATTGACTGCTTCCCCAGTTGACTCCTCCCTAAGCTATAAAGAAGCAAACAAGAAACACAACCTCTCTCTCCCTAGAGTTGAAAACAGGGCCAAAACCTGTGTGTTTGTCTATGTGTGTGTGTATGTATTCCAGCCTGGCAGATCTCAGATTCAGAAGGTAAATTCTCAATTTAAGAGATAACTAAAGATGCAAAGATCTTCCCGTTCACCCAACTATGGAACAAGAGGAATAATGGGAAAAATCAACTGTAACTGTAGAAATCCTTTGCCCTCCAACAGCTTTCATGCAATTATTTCCCCAGCTGAATCCCCACCACATCATTTCCAAAACTTGAGCTTGTTTCAGCAAAGGAGCAGTAAGGCTGTTTCAGTGAGATACTCCACATTCACATGCCCTTATGTGCTCACAGAGCAGCTGAAACACCTCCCAGCATCTGGGGGAAGCAAGTTTCAAAAAAGAAAAAAAAAAAGAAAAAAAAAAAAAAAAAAAAAAAAAAAAAAAAAGTTTGCCATAAAGCAAACAACACCCACCCAACTTGGAATAGTGCCTACAGCTAAGCTCATGTTAAACAACTATTGCAAAGTTTCTCTTTCTAGAGAAAAAGATGGTACTTTGCTTTCTGGGAAAAAATTGTTTTAGCATTTTGAAAGGCTCATTAAGCTTGCAGGTGTTCTGGGGATGTCTTGGCTCCAGCACTGCAGTGAATCTCTCACACTGACTGTTCCCTAGTTGCTCAAGAGTTGGATTCAAGCTTAAATTAGGGAAGTGAGATCATGTTGTACATGGAGACCCTGGGAGAAGAGGTGAATGCCATGAGGACTGCCACAGAGGTGCCCTCATAGTGATGCCCATTTGGACACTGACAGAGGAGACAAAGGCACCCGAGAAATCCTGTGGTTAGTCAAAGGGGCAGAGGGGTTATCTCAGCACAGCAGCCAGTGCCACCAGCAGTGGGGAGCTGTAGGCCAGTGCTGAAGAGAGGCATCTTATAGCAGGGATTTGTGTTGGGACTGAATTGACATCTTCCCTGCAAGCTAAGGGACAAGAGAAAAGACCAGCATTTTCACAGTGGCTAATCCATCATTGGCAGGCTGGTTTTACTCAAGACCTGTTCAGAGAGTTTTCAGTTTTGCCTATAAGACTTTTAATTTTTTTAAGTGCAGCCATTTAAAACATCTTCTCTTGAACTGGCATTTCTGGGCTCTGGTGGTGGGGGGGATTATGCCATCAACAAGAACCCTTTCATTCTCAACTCCTCCATGACAGGCATATTTACCTACATGCTAGTTCAGAAAGATTCCCAAGGCAGACTGAAAAGGGTTCAGTTGCCTAAACAAGGGTTTCTAGCACCATTTTAGGTGCCAGACTCCCAGCTGCTGTAACAGAAGGCTGTGCATCTCCATGTCCTGGCTCATCTGTGCCAGCACATATGGACATGTCTCATCGCTGGGGACAGCTGAAGGGGCCCAAGACCCTGATAACCAGGGTCTAGCCTGCTCCTTCCACGTCCTTCACAGCCCAGGGAAGCACATTCATACCCTACCACTACTCCCTGAAGCATTTCTTTTGTATGTAAAATATCCCATGTGTACTAAACGTGAAGTTTGGAAATGTCTTCTAGCAGCCCTAAACCTGTCACCCAGGTAACTTGTCATAAAATATGGTCAAATGAATATTGATACTGAAGACAGAGATCAAAATTTGTGACCTCAATATTTTTGGAGAAAAAAAAGCCATTTGAAATTCATAAACATTTGAATCCTAAAGCACAAGAGTAGGAAAATATAATGGAAAGGGATGAGGCAGCAAGCTTTGGTGAATATTTCCCTGCATTGCTATTAAAGTCTCTGATGCGGAGGCAGGCCTCTCCAGCAAACAAGCTGTCAAGCAGGCTTCAGTCACTCAGCTCCATAAAGAGAAGAGAATTCTGGATACAGCTAGCTGCAAAGGCTGTCTCTGAGCATATACATCCCTTACTGTTCTATCCATCAGGCAGACTGGAATTTTCTAATGTGATCAATCATAGGCTTGATTTCAGGTGCCTTTCTGAGATGCTTCAAAACTCAGCTCCCCCACAGACCCTTAAAAAAAAGCTTCATGGAAAGTAAATAGGATCTTCTTGAGGTCTCAAGCCAGAAAGGACAGGCATGTAGAATTGTCAAACCATTTTTATAGCCTCACCTGAAATCCTCCTCTAGACTCCCACATATGCATTTAGTGCTTCTAGCAAGGGAAAAATGCAAACCAAACCGCAGAATATTGTCTAGGAAGCACAGGATACCAGTGAGTCAGATGTGCTGTCACTGCTTTAGTGTCAGTTCTGCATTTGTGGCTGCTATGTCTGACAGATTCACCTGCATAAACCCCCAAACTATTTCATCTCATCCGTAAACAATTTTGAAGAAATTGGGAGCACAGTTAAAAGGAAGCTGTCCCTCACACCACGCATTATTGTCTTTCAAGCATTAACAAGGAAATTCAAATTTATGTCAAGTATTCATACAAAAGAAGTAGACTCCTCACAACCTTAATAAATAAAACAAGAAAAACAGAGGAATGTTTATCTTAAATTGTTAGGACTACTGCAAAGCATTAAGTTTATGCTACTACCATTTCTGAACTCTTCATTTCCCTTTCACCCAGCCCTTTATTTACCTTGAATCCCCAAAGGACTAATATTGCCTCTCAATGCTGGCACATGATGGTACCGGTGTGGCCTTGAACTCCTGTACATCCAGTGGTACCTGCCAATTTCCATTTCTGGTCTGGTGATCACTGCCAATTTTAGGTGGTAAAAAGTCAGTGTCACCAGCAAGTTTTAGTTCAGTACTTTCAGTCATTTAACTTTAAAAACAAGAGCCCAAAAAAACACACTGTAGTTTCAGAACTGAAACAACATAACCTTACAGACTAAGGGAAGAGATTAGGAGGGATGATCAACAGGAAAATGCTCACACAGGTGTTAAGAAAGGTTGAATAGCTGAAACTCTACCTACGATTTGAGTTAAAACACATAAAGAAAGGCTCTCTACTCCTTACCCCCACCCACTCTCATGTCTCATTCTCTTTGTCCATGACAAAAAGCTCTGCTCCAGCAGTAAAGGAAGGTAAAGCATGGAAAATCACGTTACCTGTTTTTTAAAAAGACTCTAATGCTGTCAAAGAAAAAGGTTATTGCTTTATGTCAAGGTAGGGCAAACACACAGGTTTGCACTGATACTTTCTTATATTAAAAAAACAAAAGTTTGTTTTTTATTTCACCTAGGCTTTATTTCACCTAGGCTCTGCTCACATCCAAAAATCTGGACCAAGTGTGTTAAAAATTATTTGTTCCAGGTTCATGGCCAAGAAGAGCAGTCCTGCTTCTCCTTGTCTTTTCAGAGGAAGCCCAGCAACAAGACCCCACATGCAGTAACTCACCTCACCCACTCACACACTGATGGCACACTCACTGGCACAGGGTTTCTGTGTCCCTGAAGAGGCAGGAGACAGCATCAAACCACTTTTGAGCCTGCATGGCCCCATTGATACCACTGTGGGCTTGTCAAAGCTGTCAGGGTGAGACTGACAGACCTTTATTCAAAATGCACCAGTCTCCCTCTGCAGTGGCTAAATGAGAAAGGAACCATCATTTCTGGCTGAAGCAAATCAAATTCAGCAGCGTTTGGGCACGTAGAGAAAGTGAAGGCTGTGAGGATGAAAACCCCATCTACTGTAGACTAGATTAGAGACAAATTTCAAGGGGAAGTAGGAATGCCATAAATTTCTAGCTTATGAGGGGCTCAGAAGGTCCTGGACCCAGTCCCTCTCATATGGTTTTGCTGCTTGTGCAATGAGGAGTTTGGCACAACCAGATTTGCATATGTCAAGAAGAGAAAAAAGTCTTGGCCTTGAATCCAAATGCTGGATCTAGAGATTTAAACCAAGAATTTGTTGGTCTTCTTTATCTTTAAACAAATTCCAATACTAAGAGTCTTTTGGGTTTTGTACATAAATTTAGCATCAATGGCTCTCTAAAGGATACTCTGTGGCTTGGTAATTTTCCCCCCTCTGCATCTCACACACAAACCAGCAAGCAGGTATCAGTAAATCTTCCACAGAAGACATTATTCTGTATTGTATGGCTCATTCTTCCTCTTAGGAAAGACAAGTTCCACATCTTATGAGCATAACAAAATTAAAAATGTGTTGAAAGTACTGTTCCAAAATGACTGCACACTCTCAGGATGACATCATCTCCTTCTGCTCAGAGAGGAACAATCCTGCTTGGGAGATCACAAGGAAAGCCATAAAAATTGAATTGGATACAAAATGGAAAACAAAATTCTTCACTAGTACAGCATACCTCCCCTTTTCTGCCTCCCCAGTGTCTGCCCCCTGCCTTTTTGAGGCTACTTATTGGATACTGGTAACCGATTCAGATTAAAAAAAAATAATAAAATTAAAAATAACCAGCTGCAAAGACTTAAAAAAAAAAAAAAGAATTATTCATTTGTACTGCAGCAGCATCTAAGCCAAACCTTTGACATCAAGAAGATTTTATCCTACTAGCTTGAAGCCACAGTTTGAGATTTCTCCTGCAGTGGCCACAAAAAGCACTTGTTCAGAGCAGCAGAGCAGGCAGCTGCTTTTCTCCCTCAGCCTCGGGGAATGCTGGTGAAGTCACCTGTCTGCTGCGGTACAAACATCAAACCCTGAAATACCGAGACATCGTGTAAACTTTGTAGCATCATTTCTGTAAGTGAAAATATTCTATGGAGTTGGTTTCTTTGATTAGCAATAGCTGGTTTTGCAGTAACAGGGCTCCTTTCATTAGCAGGCAGTTTAAACTCCATAAGGAAAATCAGTTTTTCCATTGCTCTGCAAAGAGCCACTTAGCAATGGCTGTTTGGTAGCCCTTAGTGCATGCCTGGCACGACCTTTGAAGCTGAAGAGTATCTTGGGCGACTTTGCTGGGACCCACCCAGGCCCACTCATGTAAAATCAACACCAGGCCAAAGGCTCCCCAGGCTTCAGTGGCATAACAACTACTGCACACAGTCCATATCCATTGGAATTTAATTCTGTACACTGAACAGCTGGGAAAGGAAACAGGCTTAAGGATGTCTTTACCTTTTGCTTTTTGAGTAACTAACTGCACTAACTGCATTCCCTGGTCTAGGTTACAATACCCTCCACCCCCAGCCAAGCTCGAGGCCTCCTGTCAGAAGCAAGTTGTCCTCAATCCTGCACAGACACAGCAGCTACAGAACTGACAATGTTTTCATGTCACATCACACAGGCACACGGATGGTGACTGTGGTGCTCAATATTCACTGGGATGAATCACCTTGCACGCCTGTAATCACATTCACACTGCTCAACATCCTCATGCTTGCTGCCTTCATCATATGGTTTTAGAGGAAACACAGTTTTGATATTGATCTGTCTAAGCTGATGAAGCAGTCCATGGGAGCAAAGAGAGGGTGTTGCTTGGTCATTGATGGTCTGGTGATGAATACTGGACAAGGAGCAAGGCTGAGCAGAAAATGGGGAAGGGTCAGAGTAACTGAAGGAGACCTTCCCCCCTCTTCGCCCCCTTTGCTCCTGCTGCAAAATCCATTGTGCGCATACAGTGCCATCTGGGTTTCCCCCACCCCCGTTACCATATCCCATGGCACATATGTCCAGGTTTTCTGCTTTCACGAGGTTGTTCAGACCAGTATGAGGACATTCTCCGAGTATTTTTCAACCCCCTCCTATTTAGAAACCAAATCCTATTCATTAAAACCTAAATCACTAAGCCTGCCAAATTATTATCCCCAGAATATCGCGTGTCCCAGATTCTCCTAGGGCTGGACCTCTCTTCCTACAGTCATATTCTTCAGGGACTTATACTTAGAGCAGTTATTGTTGTCAGTGGATCTGAAACACCAATCAACTGCTTAAAATGGGGGAAAATATGCAGTGTGCTAAATATCTTTGAATGGCTTGACAGCTCTGATAACCACTGTGTGAGCCTTACATTAGGTGTGTGGCTTGGAAATTTTGGTTGATGATCATAACACATATTTTAAAAAATACTTTTTTTCAATTTGTTGTAATGAAAAATACATCTGTGATCCATCAAAGTGTCATAAGCTCACTGTGTAAAAATAACTTTGCTAAAAGTGAAATAAACTGCATGACAATCCATTCCTTTCTCACATTGCACTTTACAGCTTCATTTAAACACCACCATAGAACTGTGTGCAATAGTGTAAGAGAAGCAAAGTATTTTCTTTCTATTTATGACTAGTATATACTTGTCTATTTAGATCTTAGAAGCTGAAAAATGGCTTCATATACCACAAAATAATAATTACTGAGCACAAAGTCTTCTTTTATCAAAAGAACATAAGCAGGGAAGAGCCAATTAAAAAGGACCTTTGGTACAGCTGCTCAAACTGGTCTTCATTATTCCTCAGCACAGCACAGGCAATTTGAACATCATATGTATTCATATAAGGAATCTAAACCCTAGTATCATGGCTTTCTTCCATCCCGTGTGTAATTGGTGAATTCACCATGGTCATCCACACTTGGGGTTTATTTTTTTTTTCTTTTTTATTTTATTTTATTTTATTTTGCAACTTCATAGTATTTCTCACAGCTAAATGAAAAGGGAAACTTCTTGTCTCTGTTAATGTGTATCAGGATCTATATCCTTCACTGCTGATGTAAAACGGCATTTCGTTTTTCTTATTTATTCCACTTCAGTAAATCTGCCTGCCCAGTCCTCACGTTTTGATTTAATTTAATGCCTGCAAGATAAACCCTGTCATTTGTAATAATTTCTAAACCTTCATCTTTAAAATGCATCCAATCTGTCCTGCAGCCCTGCAAAGTATCTGTTAAACATTTTGCTTCAGCTTTCATGGTGTTTTCCTCTGATAAGGGCTGCTGATACACAGCATAAAGCTGACTTATTTCTTATCTCCATCAACATGAGGGTTGTTCCAATTCCAATTAAAAAAACTGGGACAGCAGCCACTCATCTGGGTGCAGAGAAACAAATGTCAGATAAACACTGAATCCATCATCTGGGTAGTACCGCTGCCTGAATCAGGCAGGGGATTCATGAAATTTATTAAAAGATAGCACGGGATTTCTATACACTTTAGGAAATTTTAAAAGTAAAAATAATTTTTAATAATTTTCATTTATCAATCTGTAATTATTCATAGACCACATTAGCTTGTGCAAATTGTCTCAGCTACACTGCAGTCCAAAATAGCTGGCTGTCCACATTTGCCACAGAGATGGGAAACACAACCCAATACCTGTGTGGCACCACTGCTCACGTGCGACTGCTTTAGGTGCTCAAACTGAAAATAGACCTCGCTGCTCATGCCAAGTGCTCCGGCAGCACTGCTCTCCAGGGTTCTCCCAAGTATTGGGAGACCTGTACAAAGACAGCATGTAGTCCTAGCCCAGCTTCCTCCAAGTATTTATTCCTCCAAACAGCAGCACACCATCAAGAAGGTCCTTGTATTGAAAACACCCCACAGAAACATGCAGCTTAAAATTCTGGCTAAGGGAAAATATCTCTTAGCTTAAAAGCACTGTTTGATATTAGATAAATGCAGATACTTTCCCAGAACTTGGCAGTGCAAAGCATACTGAGTGTGAACTTGAGTACCCAAAGCAGAATGCTCATGATCTTCCCTTGCTCAGGCTTAGCCATAGCAGCATCTCCCAACCCCTTCAGATGATGGTTTATCTCCTTAGGCTTTGCAATTAATTTCTAGAAGGAAGAATTAAAAGACCCTGTGATAGGACTTCAACTGCTTCAAACTGTGGCAGTTATCTTGAAATCACTGGATCTAGGGCATCTCATAAAGGATGGCCATTACCAAGTCCAGGTAGGATCCTAGAGGAAGAAGAAAATGTTGCAAGAGTGGCAAGCATGTGAGGCATAACAAGTAAGAGATGTGGTCCAGAGAGTAAATGAAGGAGTCCTCTTCTGTTCTGTACCCCAAAATAAAGCAAGCAGCATTTTCCTGCAAGTTCCTTTACACAGAGAAAAAGCCCATTTACCTCCACAGGAGATGCTGGTGAAAGAGCCCTATTGAAAAATTCTGACATTTGAGAGGTATGTGATGCCTGCTGAGCCCATCTGAAATCCCAACTGGACTCGACAGATTTAGCACTTTGGAAAATCTGCCCCTCAAAACCAAATACGTCTCCTCCATGACCACTTCACAGCAGTAACTTTGCAGGGGATCTGGTCTATTTGTTTTGCTATAGAAATTAGTAGGACTGTTTCAGCTTTCTGCATTTTAATTTGCTGTGAAGCATATTTTGAATTCAAGTGAAGAGAAATACAGAGTATAATGTGAGAGACCATGCGCTACTTTCAGGAATCAGAGAATCGGCAAGAACAAAGCCTACAAGTGTTACATACATATACTTATGTAACAGATCCAAAGTATAAAATTAGCATAGAAAAAATTAAGAAATTGTGGTAATATTGGGATAGGAGGCTCCCTGCTTGCATTTGATGAAAGCAACAGATCAACCTCCTTGACTTGGAAGCAGATTTACTGTTCTACATGTTGTTCTTTCATCCTTGCCAAAACAAAAGGGAAGCCATAAACTCATCATAAACACACTCAGCAACACATTTTGTTTTGCGCAGCTGCTAATCCATACGGATAACTTTCTTTAGTGTTCATTGCAACACGAATTCCATTGGTTTAAAAGAAGCTCCTCAATCAGAAGAAAGTATTACTGCAATTTCTGAAGAAATTCAAGAATTCGAGGTGGTTTTATAGTCAATCTATTCAGGACATTTTGTACATTAATTACTCAAAGTCTGCAGTGAGGTGGGTTATTGTCCACATACACTAATGGCTTTCAGAGTTTAATCTCTCATCAGTGGACCTCCTTTTGTGAAATCCCTAAGGGATTATGTAGTACTATGTCTAATCACTTGACAAATTTCATTTACTTGAAACTGAAGCTTGTTTTATATGAAGTGTGTAGCAGAAGTCAGACTCAAAGCAGGAAAACAAAATCTGTTACTGGACACTACCGGGATTTATCATGTTTATATCTGAACCACTTAACAATCAATGAAAGAATTCTGCTTGGGGAAATGCATTAGTTGTTTATCAGCTGCCTAAGCCTATGAGATACTCAGATGAGATACTCAGATTGCTTATAAACGATACACAACAGGTTAAAAAAATGTACTATGGCTCAAGTAAAATGACAGTGGAAATTTAAATAATTTTGTTACTGCTGTACCATGCAGTAGAAAAACCCCAACAAACTGCTATGATCTGTAGAGTAGTCTGCTACACTGAAGAGGAACGGTTATTTGACACAAATTATACAACACAGAAAGAAAATATCCCTCGCGAGTTGAATTTATGCTTTGAAGTTCAGCACTCCAGACCTAACAGAATCAACCTGTAAAGATGGGATGGATGAAGCACCTCTCTTTCAGCGATGCCATCTCCCTACAACAGAACCATTACTATGGAATTGTTCTCTCCATTAAGCAGCAATTCTCAGTGATTAACACATCCTGAAATCTAATGTTGCAAAACTCACTGCATTGTTCCCCCTTATCATAGTGCAGGCAGATAGCTACGAAAGTAAAATTTGCCAGATGACACCATAGAAAAGGAATTTTAAAAATAAAAGAAGCATTTGGCATCGAGCTCACTACACGAAGGTTGTGTGACATTATAATCTATTATATGTTGTTATAACCTAGGTCTCCCACACTGCATTGCAAAGCCTTGCTACATGGCTAGTCTCGGTGAAAAAAACAGATTACGGTTCCGAAAACAACATGCAAACACACAGGCACACGCTACCTCTGTAAACCAAATTAACCAAAATCTGTCAAAGACGCAGCAATAACGCGACTTCTTTTGAAGCATCATTTCAGGTAGGGTTAGGACAGATTCAGAGCAAATACAGACGCAGACAGAAAGGTTGATGCTCTATTAATTTGTTGTCAAGCCATGCAGGAAAGGACGGCTGAAAGCCCGAAGACGCAGTAATGATTGTTTAAGAGCTATTTGAAAAAGTGACAAAACTGGCCTAAACCTCTTTAAGCCCCCTAAATGAAAAGATTTAAACAGGCTATTGTTAGACCCCTGGGTACCTTTTTTCTCTTGGCTTTGTTCTGCATTTTCCTCCGCTGCAGTTTCCATGGCTGGCTTCATACCATCCACCAAAAATGCCGCCCCCCCTCCCCCCCCAGCAAGCACTTTTTCTCTTCGCCTCCTCTCTCACTCCCTTCCGTCTCCTATTTACAGCGGCGGTGATTGAGCGGCTCTGTTCTCCCCTACAGTAGATTACAGTCCTTTCCAAAATGCCAGAAAAGTCTTGTCAGCTTCAATTTCGCTCCGCTGACTGGTCCACGAGGAGCTGTGCCAGCTCGCTCAGCTATACGTCACCAGGGTCCCCAGCTATAAAATAGCCATCCTGTGCCTCGGCTTGCCACACCGTGGGGACCAGCATCACCCGCTCGCGCCCCCTTCCTCCTGCCCTCCGCTCTTCCCCCGTCTCCCAACAAATGTTAATCAATTCTCCGGGTAGTGAATGGATTGGTGACATCGGGAGGGGAGATGCGAGTGAGAAAGAAAGGAGCCCCCGGCCGCTGTGAGGTGAGCCCCCCGGCCGCCGTCTCTAAGGGGAGTGCACGCCGGCACACAATCACAAGGCTCCCTTTCCCATGGGACCTTGTTATTATGCTTTGCATTTTGATTTATTCCACATGCCCTCTGCTCTTTCAAGGGGTGGGGGGCGATGGGTCTGTTCTCTCTGTTTGCTTTCTTTGCCGAGAGTTCCGCTCACCCACGGTAAAAGACTGTGTGAGAGAAGCATAAAAGCAAAAGCGGGCATATATGTATGTACATGGAAAATTTTAATTCTTTCTTTGACTCGTGAGCACAATGGAAAAAAAAAAAAAAGAAGAAAAAATATCCAAGCAAGGAGACAGGAAGCCAGTTCAAGTGATCTAAAATGCACGTGCAACACTCGGATAAAATGTTTAAGAAAACACAACTTGGGCTTTAAAAGGAGGTCTGCCACTAGAGACCTAAAGCCATGCTTGGGAGTGAGCACAGAGCTGCTGTTCAGCACGTTTGATCACTCCCCTAAATCCAGACAGACTGCAGCATGATCAAATAAGGCTGCACTCGGGAGCAACAAACTCAAGACTTGCCAGCGTTGCACTGCATGAGGTGACTTTAGGTGTCCCCAGCCACTCCTGGGCTGGGGAGCCACAGAGCAGGGCAACACCACATAGGGGTATTGTTCCCCTCCCAAAACCCAGGACAACTGACACATTTAAGGCTGTACTGAGGCTAATTAACCTTGCCTGTCACTTTGATTGTCTCAATGCCTTACAGTGCAACACTCTGCACAGGGCACAAGTGCCCAAAGGCACCTCTTTGAGTGTGTGGGATGCTGGAGCAAGCGTGGAGTAATGGCCTTTGTGGTCCAGCCACTGTAGCCAGTTCTGCAGCCTGCAAATACACCCAGCAGATTCAGCAAATGCTGGGGATATTAAAACCTACACCCTGCATGTTCCCTATAACAGATTCAAACAGGAGAGTCGGAAGAGGGAAGCAGTCCAAAGATTTGTAGCTGCAATTTAGTCTCTTCTGGCTGAAGTTACTACAACCCACAGTTTTGCTGTGCATTTTTATTTCTAGATACCAAGGGAAAAGCACAGAAGCCCTCAGACCCAACCACTAGAGAAAGTTCCTATCTCTTTCAAGAAATTAGTGCACAAACCCTCTTCTCTCACCACAGCCAACAGAGCTGTTACTTTGCTTTGGGCATTACTGCTCAGACCTCAGGCTTCAGCACAGCTGCCAGGAGGTCTTGGTCATATCCTAAGGTTTTGTATCACAGCATCAAAACTTGATGTCAAGCATTTGCCTAAGATGCTTCCTTGGAGTCCAGGGAAAGTCTGGAGTTGAAGCTCCCACTTTAGCAGACCTCTATGTAAGCAGGATGATGCTAACTTGAAGATGGCAAGACGTATCCTCAGGAGCCAGTGAGGGGAAGGAGTTGGGTTCCTGAAAATAATCAAATCAGTAGGCACAGCAGAGACCTCAACCCACGTGGCAAGGCATATTTCCCCAATCTTCCTCTCCAGTGCTAAGACAGCAATCCACACAAAGATTGAAATCCCTCCCCAGCAAGACCATGCACTGTAAACACGCTCCCTAAAACAATCAGCTGACAGGTGAAAGCATGGGTGATGTGTTTGCTATATTCTTTTAACCATTACTAAAAGTTGTTGATATAATGATTATACAAAGAAAAGGTTCTAGGAAGAGTGGGGCTTTTTCCCTGTTTAACATCAGTAAGACTGAAAATCCATGTCAAATACACCCTCCTTGCTGAAAGTCACACAAATTTTAGTAATTGGTCAAAGCACTTGATTGCTTCTGACATAAAATTCTCTTCTTGGAATGCCTCATTGTGCAGTTGGTACTTCTGTCACAGTCTAGATCTCTCTCTCTCTTAATGATCTTTGCTTTTAGACTGGAAGGTCTAAAACTTTAAAAGGCTGAAACCTCCCTTCAGACTATCCTAAATTACAAAAGACCTGTTCATAATCTAATTCAAGTGGTGCAATATCAATGCACTTATCAGTATAAATACACAGAAAATACAAACATAATCTGGAATTTCCTTTATTTAAACAGAAAACACATTAGACATAACCTCTGGTTACAGACTGTCTCTGGAGGAAATCCATGACTGTAGCCCTCCCCTCTTTAGCAGTGAGACCTACTCCCTCAAACAGCTGCACACTTTCCTACTGGTGAGCAGAATTTTAGGCAGGCTCAGGATTTCAGAGCTTCTGATGTTTCAGAAACCCAAAACTGGCTGGGAGACTATTTCCTCAACTGCTTCCCCAGAATAACCCCTTCCCCCAAACAGGCAATGAAAAATCAGTGCACAATACCAGAATCAACTTCACCACAACTTAAACTGAACACTTCAAAAATCATCAAGCCCAACTATTCAAAAGCATTAATCCTACCAACTAAATCATCCTTTAAAAGCTTCAAGTGATATGAGTGTAAAATTCTCTTCCCTCCCTTGTTACTATTTTCTGGATTGCTGCAATGTATGATAGGTTTTAAGCACTTACCATCCTAAGTAATTTCTTGATTTTCAAATTTACACCATAATTGATAAATCCAGCAAATAAAACAAACTATATTATTTCCTCTGGTGCTAACATGGGTGCTGATCTTGTGCTTCAAGCCTTAATCTCAGCCAGCAAGTTGTCTCATTGAATGTTCCCTCCCTTAAACAGATACATCCTTGTCATAATATGTGATGAGACTGGGAGACATCGAGTTCATGCCTATGACAACACAGCACAAGATTAAGCCACAAAGGGAAAAACAAAGAAAAAAAAAATATTTTAAGACTGATATTCAGCAAAACCTACTTGTACAGACCAAGCTGATTTAGATAACCAGCAACCAGGGCAGGCAGCTAGTTACATTTGAGAAGCTCAGCCCAGCATTTTATTTGCAGAACAAGATAAAACTGAAAATGAGGAGAGGGGCTGAGCAGCAAGGGTTTCTGCTGCTAAAGCACAGCTCTGAGCCTACTGCCAAACCTCAGGATGAATAGCAGTGGAGGAAAGTATGTGAAGGTACTGCAGACCAAGTCACATTTACTGCAAAATAGTTTTTAAAAATAGGCTTAAATCTATTTTAGCTAGGTATTAAAAAAAAAACCCAAACCACACATTTAATAATTTTGCTCAGTCAATTAAAATAGCACAATTGCAGAAGTTAAAAAATATATTAGAACCCCTATTCTGTTCATGTGCCAGTTCCTTTTGAACATCTATCTTTAATGTCACTGAATCTAGTTTACATTCCTGCAGGCTGAAAAGCTCTACCAAAAGCTACAGCAAATTCTTCACAAGCTTTCAGGAGATGAATACACACTTGCCATTTCTACAAAGGCTTCACAGAGCTGTAATAAAGAGTGTTCTCACATAGCTGAAGAGCAATTTGAGATTATCTATTAGATTCAAGACTCAGAAGTTAAAATACAGAGACTGTCCCTCAAACAAGACTGACACATAGTCCAAACAACAAATTTTAAGGACAACTTGTAGAATACTTTTTAAAAAAAAATATTTAAGAGAAAGAACAAATACACGTGAAGCCACTTGGTGCAATGCAATTGCTTGTGTTCAGCTTTAAACCAGTTACTGAAGACTTGCTTATGAAGACCAATCCAAATACTTATGCAAAAGCAGACAAACTTTCCATGTGGATAAAATCAAAGCGTGACAAGTTTGCAGTTGTGCAGCAGTCATATATCTTGCAAGTACTTTACAAAAAATTTAGAATTGGGGTTCATTCTTTCAGATATACTAGGTTACTAGGAAAATAGAATCCAAATTAACAAATAACAGTGGAAAATCCCTGCACTTATACCACAGTATAAAACACAGACATGAGTCTGCACTGCACTTAGGGGTCTCAGTCTCAAATTTCTGTGAAAAAGTGCAAAAATAAAGGCTTAAGCATGGATAGTGGTTATCTCTGCAGCCAAAGAAAATCACTGAGTTAACCAATGGAGCTAAGTCCAGGAGGGTAAGCAAACCTTAACAGAGTGAAGATGCCAATGCTGTGACTCCCTTAACAAAGCCTCATGAAGATGTCCATGACTGCTGCCAAGCTAAATGCCTGGTGACAAGCAGCAGGCAAAGGAGATGTCACTCAGTTGCTGGGGTACATACAGTTCTCTGTCCAGCCTGCCTGTTTCCAGCTGGACCACCAGAGTTACAGCCACGGCTGAGAATCAAAGGTAATAAACAGCCCAGACCCAGAACATACACCAACAGCTAACATTTACTTGGAACACAAAGGAAAAAACAAATCCCTTAGAAAGTGAGCAGATGGTTCTGTATGGCTTTTCCAGTAGCTAGGTCTCACCAAGTTCTAGTCTCAAAGACGGCTGCAGAGATGTGAAGTCTACCAAAGAAAACAGCCTGAAGAACTACAATGAAAGTCAGAATGAAAGAAAAAGATGATGTCTTCTTAAGCAGGTGGGAGCTTTATTCCTGCTCATGAAAGGCAGTCAACAGCACAGAAGGAAATAAATAGTTTTTAAAAGCGATGGATTTTATTTATCTAATCTAAGGGCCTTAGTAACATTTTCCTGGGTTTTAGAAACTCGTATTTAAAAAAGAAAAATTCTGCGGAAAATAATTCAAAACTCTTGACAAACAAAATACAGGAATCTCAACCATTCCAAAGACTTATAAGGAAAGGCAATAAAAATGAAAACAAAATAGGATACATTTGAAACTAAGTTGGAAGCAACATCACCTCTTGCATCCTTCTCCTGTGAGGCTGCCTGGAGTAGCATTATGCTTTTGGCAAGCCAGAAAAAAATATGGTGACAAACTAGAGCCCATTTAGACTACAGCAGAAAGATCATGGAAATACAATGAAAGAAAATAAAAGCAAGGATTTCCTAGCATCTCCCCTGAAAGAAACTTTCATTAGGCAAGTGTTCAGAGCTCCAGCTCCAGCTCCAGTGGCTGTCCTCAGCTTCTACTCCAGCTCCACAGTTTTATGGCATAGTTTTCTACAAGTGTACTGCATGGCAGGTTTCAAATGCTTTAACTTTACAATGCAACAGCAAAATAAGGCTTTGAGTTACCCAATCTCCAGGAATTTTTCTCTTCATCAGTGGCAAGATCCCCATATACATGACTAATACATGAAGCCTTCAACAGTACTTCAAATGCTCCTCCAGAATTTTAAGAGCTACGTTTTTGACTTTGGCACACATAACCAACTTTTTTTGCTCCCTCTGTCCATCACAACTGAGGGGAGATTCTCAGCTATCATGCCTCTGCCTTGTAGTGCAGCAGGAAAAAAATAAGCTCAAGTCTTTTGTCTTTGTTGCCATAATTCTGCACGTTGAAGACAATCCAACATACTTAGCTTTTGCTAAGAACCCTCTTCTCCAATATTGTTGTCAAAGCTTACTGCCATCTCAGAAAACTAACTGGAGCTTCTGAATACTTGGACATACTGAAATAGCATCCTAGATATTTATGTCACACTTGCCAGCACTCAAGTAGAAGAGCCTCTTGTACTTGTAGAAGAGCTATTTCTGCCAGCAATTTAGAAGGGAGCAAAGGTATCATAATACACTCCTGTTAATACAGCTGTTCCATCTCAAAACACAAGAGCTTGAGACAGGACTGGAATTGGGAGGCTACCTGTTGATTTTTTTTTCTGTGTCTATAAATAAACATCACTGAGTTCACTCTTGACACAAACTTAGCCCTTTGCTCCACAAAGTCAGATTTAATCAGACAATTCTCTGTTAACTTTACATCCAGTTCTGATTTTCAAAATTGCCCTCCCACTCTTCGCATAGACTTCAGCATCCCACCTACAATCTCTCATCTATTCAGTGCCCGTTTTGTTCTTCAGTCTTGGCTTCAGTCCAGTCTTTTCACAAAGCGTGGAAAAAAGCAGGGAAATAAAAAGAAGTGCAAAAGCCTACAGCTCCCCATAAAGAAACCAGGGGCACTCATTATAGAAGGGTACCTCACACTGCATACTGGGGGTACATGGGGAGGGACAAGGATGAAGAATCCTCCTAGAATGCCACAAAGGATTCCATGCATAAACCACAGATGTAGATATGTGTGTGTATGTACACATGCAGAAAACATGTATGTGTGCATATTCATATGTATATGAAGAAAATGCATACAATTATATACATATTTTTATTGAACAGTAAACCATATGAGCATCATTGGAACTGCTATGAGGAATGCATACTAATTTACAGAATCATGCAATAGGTATTCAGTTTGATAGTGAATGCACAGCCATCCCTGTATACAGACTGCTACAGACTCCTGCAGCTCAAGGTTTCAGGGCCAGGAACCAAGTTACCCAAGATCAGACTGAGGTTTGCAGCACAGCTAAGCCACACCTTGGCAGCACTGTTACCCGGTCATCTCAGCATCCCACGTTGGAAAACCAGCACCACCAGCCCCAGGCTCTGCCATACATTGCTCCTAGACCCACTCATGGATTGCTGGGCAATTGTGCATCAACTTTTTGAAAAGCCCACTGAACTCAAAAGTCAAAATGTTGATGTAAAAGAAAGCATCACTAATCGTTGGTATGAGATACTGAAATTCACTGTTTGAAGTTTCAGCACCTTGTAAGTCACAACGACTGTAGCTGTTTCCCCAAGAGAGAAAATTCTCATTCCAGTGTAATTAAACTATACTTTGGAAAGATCCTGGACCGGTTCTGTCATGCAGTGCTGGACTGCCTGTTGAATTGCAAATGTAGTCTCTGTTCACACATAAGACACTAGTCATGAAATCCTCAGTTAAGACACTAACGAAACGGTCCCCAATTAATCACTGTATTCTTTGCAACAGCAGATATCCTCATTAGGAGAGCAGCAGGACATTAACAAGTCCCACGTTGAGAGCGTCCAATTAACTCATCGACTAAATATGTGCCAAGCAGCTTCTCCAGCCTAGCTTTTCCAGTCCCCTCTTTCCAGCTGCAGCGATTGGGATCCCAGTCATGTCTAAAGTAGCGGCTCTTTTGCGCTTTGGAAAGCCTTTGAGAGCGCCGCAGTGAACAACAAACAACGGCCGCTCAAGTGTTCCACAGGTCTTTCACTTGCGCCCACAAAAAGCTAAGTGTGCACTCAGCGAGTTCAGCACAATTAAGAAAAAAACCCCACCCCTCTACCTTTGTAAACAAGGAATGACTTAACCTGCTAACAACGAGTGTGGTTGGAGCTCAGTCTGGAACCTGTCACGCCTCGATTTTTGTCGAACCTCAGCAGTGGGTGATCCTGCATACAAAGTGAGCTCTGAGACAAAAGTGCTATAGGGTGAGTTAAGGACAAAGTAGCAGCTTTCAGCCTGGATTCCCAGATAGGCTGTTAAGTAAAATCCCTTGCCAGGGCAGGATTATTCCCTTGAGTATATATTTCCAACACTTTGTCTTGCCTAATTTTCTAAGTGTCTCAAGCTTGGAGCCTTTCAGTGTTTGGCGAGAAGAGCCATTCTGTGGCCAGGCAGGTTTTGAGGCTTGGCACAAAGAAGGGCTTGCACAATGGCCAGGGCCCCAGTGCAGTCAGTGCAGAAGGAGCAGCTCCTCCCGAAGGAGCAGGGTCCCAGCTTCTGAAATGGCCTCCAGTCCTGCTGCCTGGAAACCACCCAGACTCTCTTTTGAGCAATGCCTAGCTACATCCCCATTTCTGTTTCTTTCCAAACGTGACATTCACTTGTTTTAAACATTTAAAAGTGCATAATTTCTGCACTTTGTCATGACTCAGAGTGAAATTCATTTAGCATCTACTTTTCTTCATCTGTTCCTTGTATCATTCCCATCCCATTTTATTTCTACTCCCTTGTTTTCAGCACATTTGTAACCATTTCTCTTGCACGCAGAGCTTCCCAGGTGTAAACACTAAGCATTCTCATTATGTGCTTCCTCTGGAGACCCTCACATTAGTTACTGAAAATACCCTGGGCATTTTTGATTTCAGTAGTACCACAGACACATCTTCCATATAATCTCACTACTACTGATTCCTGAAGTACAATTATTTGATCCACCTTTCTGCACCATTTGGAGAGGAAAAGAAAGGAGCTAAGGAACCTGGGAAAGGGAGAAGGGATGTATATCTTTAAAAAAAACCCTAAAATTAAAACAGGAGAAAAGCACAAGGCAGTAAAAAACACCCAGGGCTCTGGCTAAGGTTCTTTCTTTAGTCTGTAAGAAGAACTCTGTGTGGAAAAAAACTACTACATCAAGTGTTCACTCATTGTCCTGGAGGTGACCAAAGGCATGTTGCTCAGCATGGGACAGAGCTCCTCTCATTGCAGCTCACAGGTTGCAGAAAAAGACTGCAGTTTCTCATACCCAGCCACAATCACCCAATCCAAACTGCTTGTTCACAAGTTTATTAGTACAGGGAAGAAACTGAAGACCAGCCATAGTTTTAAAAGTATTTATAACCACTTAATTCCAGCCATGGTCCTCAGAAACTAATCATGTGTTCAAGTGTAGTACACACTTCTACTGCAGACAGAACATCACCAGATTGCAAACACAATCAAAAGCCCATTTTCTTAGTTTAATTTGACATTAGTACACTGCAGGTTTATAGAGCCAAACAAACTATAACTAAATTTTCATTGCCATTTCAGACTGTTTCTAAGCAAATATCATAGCAACGTTATCAGATCATCAATTTCACTAAATCCCAAATACTCTACAATAATACAAAACACACATGTTTAAAGGAAGACAGAAAATGTATTCCTGAGTAAAGTGAGCATCTCCCTAGTTCTAGACCAACAGGGTCCTGGGACAAACCCCATCATTTAAAAACCTTTTCACAACTTTAAGAGAGAAAGAAAAAAACCTCAAACTCTAGGCTTTTATACATATCAGTCAGTATTTAAACACTAGTGTTTTACGAGATTTTTAATACATACCAAAAACTGATGAATGCATTTATTTCAACCTCAAACATAACCATATAGATATGGTAAAAGACTAAGTAGCATTTCACAGACTCCCTTCTGTTGCATAACTGAGAAGAAAAAAGTCTTGCCACTTGCAGCATCCCCTATTTCCCGAGTTGAAGGCGTCTCTTTAGAGAGGGAGCTCAGCGCCACTGCCCTGCACGCATCAGCAACTTGGAAAAGAAACGATGGAGGCCTTGTCACGAAAAATCTGTTATTTCAGCTCAAACTTCACTAAAAGTGAACAGAAACGAGCTGCTACCCAGAGAGAAACCCCGGGTCACGGGGCTGCGGGGTGGGCGATGGTGGCACACCGGTGCTTGCAGACCGCGGCAGCAGCCCCTCCGCCGTCCCTGTGGCGCCCCAGGCCCGTGCCCCGGCGGGGGNCGGGCCGGGCCTTCACGGGTGAGCGGGCTCGGCAGCCGCATTCAGCGCACAATGCCCGCGGCCGCGCTCCCACAGCACGGGCCTGCCCTGCTCGCCGCTTTTATCATCCTTCATATCTCAGCGATGACAGGCCTGAAAGGGCTTCTGATGGGAAATGTGCTTTGAATTAGCATATTTCCCCCTGCATACAATGGAGGCATTAAGCTGCTGCGTTTTGCAAGTCCAAACAAAAGCAGCCCAGGCTGTTTTTAGCAGCGCTGTTTGAAGTTTTATTCCTCCTCTCCTTCCCGAGCTGCAAGCATATTTAACAAATTTTCACTCTTTCTGTAAAGCAGGAAGCACGACCGATAAAATCTTACTACTTGATCGGTTTCAGACTTTAAAAGACAATCTTTCAATCCTGCAAAGAGCAACACGGTGTCTGGCACTGCCTGCACTGAACAGCAGCCCAGGGTCCCCCCAGAGAGCTGGCCTGGCTGCCCTCAGCACCCGCACGGACCCTGTCATCGAGGATTTCAGAACTCAAACACATTCATGGCAATCCAGTAGAAAGGGTCCTGTATTCAAAGCTCAATTTTACCCCTGTATCCTGGTCACACTGTTGAAAATATCTGTTTTGAAAATGAGAAACTGAAGCACTGGGCTGTAAGGAGGAGCAAAAAAAAAGCTTCCACCCATGCTGGAAATTATCCTTTGGTTTAACAAGAGAGCTGAACCTAAGAAGTATCACCTTTATGAAATGGCTTCAACCTAGAGAGTGAATTTCTATTTACCCAGGAAAAGAGGGCAAGAGGAAGGAGATGGAAATGAGCTCAACACAGAAGTGGAGGAGAAAGCACTCCTGCATCAAACCATCTTTGGGTAACAGCTGCCAGGAGAATAAATCCACCTCAGCTCCTGTGTTTGTCTGTAATTGCTCATTAGCACAGCAGGACCATTAGGAAGCCAGTTTATGGTTTTCTTGGTAAAGAGGCATGTCTGCCTTCCTCCTACATAAACAGAAATTCCTCTGTGAGGAAGACATAAGATTACAAAGTCAAAATGCTTCTTAGAGGAAGGGTTTGGTGGTTTGGGTTTGGTTTTTCTTCTTTTTCTTCTTCTTCTTCTTCGTCTTCCCTCTCCCAAAATTTCCACAGTATTTATGTAATCTTCTATATGTGGCACAGCTAAGAAGAAAAATCACACTCCTTAACAACATGGGATTACAGCAGAAAAGCAGAATGCCAATGAGATCCTAGGCAGGCAGCTTGCAAGTGAGGTGGATATAAAAGCTCTTCAGAAAAAAGCCTGGGTTGCAGCCTGCAGAAGGAGTCTTGTAGGAGAAATGTCTGCTTTGTTCAGACTCTTCTGTTTCAGAAAACTTTCCTGAGGATGAGGATCCATCTCTCCTCCTTGACTTCTTTTGCAGCCAAGCTCAAGATACTCAACAATGTCTGCTGTGCATGGGCACTTTGCTCTCAACCATCCACTGCCACGTGCCAAGCGGCCCACGCAGCACCGCGCTGGCTCCTGCAGAGCACCAGCCCCTGCAGATCTGCACGACCTGGCAGGAGAGGCACTTCACTCACCGATCCCTACCACAGTGACAGAGCTGCTGCCACTGGCACAGCACGGTGTCCATATGGCAACTGCGCAGCAGCGACTGAGGTCTGGCTGTAGACATCCTCCTCCCCCTGGCAGAGACCCTCCCTTCTCACCACAAGGTCCTCTGAGCATCTACAGCCCAGAGTCTGACCCCTAGTGACTCTCACTCTTCTCTGATGCACCAGGTCTGCCTACTTGACTCCCAGGAAAGCTTTTTTATAGTCTCCAGTAGCCACAGGTTCACTTTCAATGTGTTTGTTCAGGGGCACTAAGGCTGGAGAGGACTACACATTATTTGGCAGTATTTTTCTACCATCACAGCCTTTAAAGGTTGGACGTGCCTCTTCCCATGCTCTGAGTCATTTCACAGCTTAGTAGCAGAACAGTAGACAAGGCTGTCATGTTACCACAGGAAGGTCTAATGTCAAAGCAAAAGGAGAAGGGACTTAAGAAGCCCTTCAGAGGCCTTCATTAGGTCATTAACAGATGGGTGAGAGTAACAAAGCAGTCTAGGCAGGCGAAAAGAGGAATTAAAGACCAAAATGGAGACAGGTTTTCCCATTCACACGGGAGTGAGAACTTCACTTTGTAAGCGCTCCTTCTGAGATGAGTCCTTTGGAACCAAATGCCACAACAGCTTGACACAGAAAATTAAATAAAACAGATCTCAGCTCCATTCACATACACTTCTCCTTATCTCAACCCATAAGACTTGTGCTACATTTTCTCTGCATTACCCAGTTGAGGAGGGCAGCGGCTTTGGTGGGCACCTAATGTCCAGACAGGGTCAACCTACCACAGGTGGTAAGAGATATCCCCAGTAAACTCAGCAATGAGATTTTAGGCTTCTCAGGAGTGAAGGTCTATCAAAAGAAACTTCAGGTAAAACAGTGTCATAACTTTGAATTTAAACCAAGGAAAGAGAAAGCTGAGAAAGAAAGCCCTCCACTTATTTAGAAATACCATGTCTCACCTGCAGAATTTCTCTTCAGCGTCTTGGGGTGTGAAGAAGAAAGGAAGTGAAAGAACTCAGACCAGGGTAAAGCAGTGCCTTTCACGTTGCTGACACCCAATGGGACCTGATCACAGCACTCCCCAGTGCAGGAAATATTCTCAAATTTCATTTATTCTTCAGAATCACTGGATCCAGACCAACGATGAATACAGAGCACATGCCGCCATCCGCTGTGGTGTTCTGGCACAGGGCAGCACCCTGCCAACAAAGGCACCACTCTTCCTTTCAGAGCGCCCCAGAAAGAGCACTCTGTGCTCTCATGTGATGAGGCAGGCTTTTACAGCTTGGATCACTACAGGGTATTGAACTCTGACAGTATGCTTACTGAGGGTTTGCTTGCTTTATCTCAGACCTCAACAGGTATGTGGGATATCTAAGCTAAAATAAACCAGTCTCATCACATTCATTTTGGCATCATGAGTCACCATCTTGCTGAAACAAAACTACCTTCTCACCTCCACATCGAGTAAGTGCTATTAACTTTTCCAATATCCCACCTACTGCTGTTTTCTGCTGTGCAAGTGAACAGCATAGAAACATCTCCGAGTATGCTTCACGCTTCAGCATTCAGTGAGAGGAGGAAGACACAGAGAATGCAGGATATACTATGCCTGCTCCTGTAGGCAGAAATAGTTTCTGGCCTTCTATATTAATCTCATGAAGAAAACCAAACCCCAAAACTACTGGCACTCATACAAGAGATTGATGTGCTATGAAGCAGGACGAGCTCCACACATTTCCTTTCCTGTCCTTTGAACTCAGTCTAACAAAACCCATTTCAAGGATTATTACTATTTTTGTTACTTTCTAAACACTGCCCTGACTTGGGGGATCTTGCTGCAGGTATCAAGGCAGAGGTGATTTTCAGTCCTTTCAGGAAATGGTAGAAATTTGCTAGTCTGAATTTTCTGCTCCAAATGCAAGAGTCCCAAAACAAAGTACCATGGCTTTCAAGTGTGCACTTGGAGAGAGGATCAGGATCATAAAACAGAAAATTCCTTCAGATCAAGGCTGGAAAGCAGAGAATGCCAAATACTGAAGAGCTGGGCCACCAGCTACATCACAACCAAGATCAGGAGAGTGATGCAAGTAGGCAAAGAACAGAGTGAGAGGAGAAGTAAATTCTTCCCCACATCATCCTGCTGCATCCTAGTTGGAGTGCACTGTCTGGACAGAACCCATGATTCTACAGCACTGCAGATTCCACAGGGATCCCGCACGGTCCCAGACATGCTGCACAAGCTGATCCCAAACCAGGGAGAAATAGCCTGGGTTCTGCTACAAAGAGGCTTCCTCACAGAGTTGTACCACTGAAGCCAAGAAGCCCAGAAACACTCAAGGGCCTGGATACTTATAAACCCCTTTCTCCCCAAAAGACACACTCCTCCTTTCTTTCTGCCTATGCTTTACCTGCAATGTTACATCACTATAGATGCTGACAGAATTTTCTCTCTCTTCTAAATAGATCAAAGAGAGAAAAAAAATATGTGTGTGTATATATATGTGAATATATATATATATGTATGTATATATAAAAGAATCCCAACTAAGCCAAGACATAGCAACTATGTATGTGGGATGGCCTACAGAAGTGAAATGTAATTTTTCCACAGTTTGAATCATCTGGTAGTGTTATGCTGATCCTCTCTCATAAATATTGTTTAAGATTTTTCCTTCAGGACACAAAAGATATTCTACCAATACATAGTGGGCTCTACTTCCCACCCCAACAAGCTGAAGCACTGTTATGGATATGCTCTGTAAATAAGCCTGTGCAATCCCACAGAAAAAGAGATTGCACCCCTAAGGATGAGCAGATACGCAGAACTGCAATGGAGAAGGAAGACAAAAAAACAGCCATTTGCATCTTAAAATATTTTAATTTCTATTTCACAAATCAACATTTTATTTTAAAAAATACTGCTTCTCAGTGCTGGTGTAAGCCCTAAATTTAGAGACATAGAGAAAGAATTTCTATTCCTCTACAGTAAGAATTACAGAAGGTGTTTCTGTCTCCATTTCTCCTTTGGACCACATTTCAGCCTGAATTTAACCACTTTGCTATACCAAATAGTTGATGTATGTGAATGAGATTAAAGATGTTGTGTAAGTGAATGAGATTAAATAGGAAAGTATGTTTTTGCTTGGTAACATGCCATTGCAACACAGTGTTGAGAAAGTAAGAACATAAACTGAATAGACTATCCTTTTGTGTTTGATGAGGTGTTTCACAAACGTATGACAGGTGTATTATCCTTTTTGATGTATAAACTAGGCCACAAAAATTGCTTTCAGAAACACTAAAATCACTTTATTGATCTTCCTCAGTATGTGCCTGGATTTCCAGATGGACTCTTAGCTACAGGGGTCAATTAGATACTACAGATATCTTTAAACTTAACAAATTATCTGAACAGAAAATATTAACAAATAAAATAGGTTACCATTCATGTGAGCTACATCTTTAAGGAGCAAGAAAGCTACTTTCAAGCTATGCTCAGAGGAACATTTCAGTAATTCTTCGCTGAATTTTTAGCTAAGCTATTTCTTTCACATTATTTTTGAAACTTTATAAAAGTTTTCTAAACTCTGCATGCTAATTAGATTCTAATCCAATTCACCAGATGTGGGCAGTCATCAGTACTCTTCACAAGACTTGTGATTCAAAAAAAAAAAAAACAAAGTTGCTTAAATTCCTTCTTGCAAGGGAACACTCTTCAGCATTTTGCTCTTAACAATATATCAACCAGGGCCAGAGGTGAGTAGCACAGGTTACATTTCTACCTCACACCAGTTTCTACCTCAATAGTTTTTGTATGATTTCCTGTTTATTTTTGTTTGTGCCTAAATACAACATCAAAAGCATGAACTATTTTCACCTACAAAAGCAGTATTTTAATTCTTATCAATTTATTTGACAATGCTCCTTTTTAGAGAAGATTTTACAGAGTGAGAGGCAAATGGAAATAGAGTTTTAAATGTGATTTGGTTAAGACTCACACTACACTTAGGAAATATCCATACAGCAGGGACAATAACTAGCAACTATGACATTGCATTTAAACACTGGCACCCAATACTTACTCCTTAGCATCCTTCTGGAATTCTGCTCCTTTTAAGAAGTTTCATTCTTTTGCTTTTAAAATAGCTATGATTTCCTAATACATGATATGCCTGAAACCCCCTCTGACAAGCTCTACCAACACAGTCAGATTTTTCCCACTTGCACTTTCACATCGTTTGAATGCATGCATTGTCAGCCTCCTCTGCCTCCACCTCTCCTTTCCTACATTATGTGCAGCACTCATTTGTTTCAGATTATAAAAAGCACAAGGATTCTGAAGCCACTAAAAAGAAGTTGCCGGCATATGTGATTTGTGGGAAATTTGATCCAGTAGGTGAAATAAGACTTAACTTTAGAACTGATAAATAGAAGTTTCAGATATTATTACTATAGAATTGGTTGCATTTTTCCTTTTACAGTTATGCAGAACTGTGGCCATGGCCCTTGCAGAAAACTGCAAGAAACCTGGGTTTGTTTTTTTTTTTTTTAGCATTGAGACAGATGGCCCTGGCTTCAAATATAGAAGACCTTCCTACACAAAACAGAGGTGCTGGCACATGATATGTGGGTGAAGGATATTCTGGATACTTGCCTGGGAATGTGTGTACCCAAGAGGTGAAATAGCAGGATAAGAGAGAAAAAAGGAGATAAAAAAGAAAAAAGAAAGCTAAGAAGAAAAAGGGAGAAGGAAGCACCAAAGCAGCGGGCTTAGAAGGCATGGTGAAACACGTCAGTGACAGAAGAAAATGCAAAAAGCATCACCTTCTGAGCAGATGGGGAGTGCATATGTACCTTTACATGGGGGTTCAGATTACTGCATTGATCACTATTTCTGAATACTAAACGGGGCTTGAGAGCAAAGAAATTACTTTACTCCAGATGCAGGAGGTGGCAGAGCCCTTCAGACTCCATCCACCTCCCGCATGAGTGGGAAAGCAACACTTCAAGTCCTGCCAGCAGGCAAGGTCATGCCAGACCCTCAGTGGGTTTCACCCCACAACTGGACCACTTCAGGATCCCTAACTGGAGGCGCTCCCATCCAAGCAGCAACTCCCAGTACTCCTGTTCCTGCTCACAGTCTTCCGCCCCTGTCGCCTGTCACAGCCCTGGGCTCACGGTCTTTGTCTCCCTCCTGAATAACTCCTCCTGCTTTCAGCCTGTGCTTAATCCTCCAGGAAACCTCATTCTCCAGAGAAGAAGAGTGCTTCTGTACGTAATCTCCAGACAGCAGCTGTGACCTCGGCACCCAGAAAGGCGATCATTGTGCATGACTGTGGTAGCAGGGGTGAACTTCCCCTCTCCCCCCCGCCACTCATTTTAGGGCTGCTGGAAGTGCACTGTCACTTTATATGCACACACTGCCAGCAGTGATTTTCTCTGGCAGCTGCGGGTACTTGTCCCTTCACCCTCATTGCAGGCTACCCTCAGAATCTGCACAACCATCTATTATTTTTTATTTTGCTTTTTAAGGAATTGAACTTCCCACCTGCCAACAGAAGGAACACTTGTTTTTTGCATTCGGTCCTTGAGGCTATGGCAGTATTACTGAAAAGTGACTTTGTCCATTTTTAATATCCAAAAATACAGAACAGCTGTGCTTTCTCGAAGTCCTTTTGTATGAGAGTGGCTCTGAGACAATACTAAATTCAAGGCTGCCAAAGATCAGACCTGAACGTCCTGAAAAATTGCCTTTTTTCTTTGTTTTTTTTTTTACTAGCTCTCAAGACACACTATACTACCAGCATGTCACTAACTCAACAGGTGTTATTTTAAGACAGAAAATTTTGAACAATGTAATTCTTCATGGCAGGCTTATCAGCCTTTTAGTACACTCAGCTTTTATTATTCTGACACAAGGCAAACTTACGTAACAGCACAGTGCGTACTAATTTATGGGATAACAACATGGATGTTGAGTTTGGAACACTGCACTTTTTGTTTCAGATTGTGGATATTTCCCATACTCCTAAGAAAGGCATATGCTGCGCAAACACTTTTAAAAGCATCCAAGTGGAATTCAATATATTGAAAGAAGCTAAAGTACTCTGGAGTGATTAACAAACGTGCTTCAGCAGAATGGCACAAAAGGATAATTAAGAACTAAACCCACAGAGATACTGAGACAACTAAAATCTCTCCAGTTTCTTCTGCAATTGATCAGAAAAGCCCACTTGCCCACTGATGGTATACAGACAAGTGTAAAAGTGCTTCCAGATCACTGCCAAGTAACTACAAACCTTCCCATCTTCTAATGCAAATCCTCACTTTTGGAGGATTTAAGGGCTCCTGCAGGAGACAGTGGGGATATGTGTGTCCACAAAGCTGAACAATATCCTTTCTCTGACTCTGCCTAATGTTTACTCTTCACAGGCAGAAGACCACTGGAAGTCATCCACCCAGAATGCTGGTCTCTGGCAGAATAAGAGCGAGAAGAAAAGAAAAGACAGAGCTGCCTGAAATGGCAAAAATACCAGGGGAAAAATGATGTGACTTCTAAGTTTTCCAAAATTAGCCTATTTGACTTATCCTTCATCCCAGAAGACAAATACAAAACTCCTCAAGGACAAAGAAATGCCTTTCTCCTCTAGCTCAATAGAGTATTTCCAGACTCTGCCTATGCAATCTAAGCCATCATGTCCCCACTGAGACAACACAACTCTGGTGAAAGGTAAACGGTCACCATTCATCTTAGCAAAATGAATCACAGCAAAATTATTTTCTTTCCTCTGGCCCTTCCCAAGGTCTCCTATTCACTCCTTGGAACATTATTGATACCAACGTCCTCCAGCGGAAAAGAAAAACAACTAAAAATCACTCTCGGTGCCTTCTCAAAGGCTGAGAGAGATTTCCAGGACAGATTTTACACTGAACTACTATTTGAACACCTTTAAAACCCACTTTCCCTTCCCTCATTGGCTAGAAATATACTCAATGGAAGTATATGCACACACACATTCCTGCTAGCTATGGCACACATCTTCAGGACTAGTGGACCTGATGATGAAAAACACTTTGCTTTCATAGGCTGAAAGAAAACTCTCAGCTGTAACTCCACATAGGTGAGCCATTCCCACTAATGCCTTCTTCCCTTCTATCTTTAAAAACAAAGACTTGTACACTATCGGCCACATTAGTGCCCACACACAGGTTTCCCTGAGTATCTGAACATTTATATCACAACCCTTCCACAGATGAGGTACCCCAAAGCAATAAGCATGCTGAGGACCCCATCCCATAGTGACAAAAGACTGCAGGCAGCAATGTGCCATGAAAATTCACATATTATCATGTACAGTCCATGAGTATCAGTGCTACTTCAGGCAGTTGGCATCAGCAGTGCCTTCCTCATCAAGTGCCTCACAGTGAGTAAGCAGCTCTGGGGCAGATCTGTAATCTCTGCAGATGCTGTTTGCCTGTCTTCATCATGTCTACACAAATGAACATATGGCCTTCTAGCACAAGGCCAGCTTACACAGTCATTAATTAGATACAATTTCAGCCTGTTCGATGTATCTGATACAAAAATCTGTCCTCTGGCAGGAATGCCCTTGTGGTATAGAAACTTTGTCTCTTTGTGAACTGACTCATCTGATGAGGAAAAGCAACAATTTTGCCTGTGACAAGGCCAATATCTGTTTATTACAAATGCAGGTACAGCAGTGTAAACACACCTGAACTTGCCAGTGGGCTTCTTCTCGCTCTCCCTAGTTCTCACTACAAGTAGAAGATGGGCACTTCTTTCTCTCCCTCCAGCACGTGATACCCAAGATAGTCTCCAAAAGCACCATCACAGCTCAGCAAGGCATTACAATGCCAGTAATTCAGTCCTGCTGCCAGGCCTAGAGAGCTAGTCACAAAACTCCTGGGAAAGTACATGGAAGCAATCATCCTATATGTAGATACACCTCATGGCTCTATGTACATAAGTAGGCCTTGTGAATTGTTGCACTTCACTCATTTTTAACTGAATAATAAAGAAAAAGGATTAATTAAGGCTGAAGACTCAGAAAAGTTGGTATGAAAAAATATCTTTTTGGTAAAAAATTATAATTTTTTTAAAAGTGGTAATTTTTTGTTCAGATCTTGCCACATTGCTTCATTTTCTCACACAGCAGCATAAAACAACACAAGGCATATATACAGCCCCAGACAGGGGGCTGCTACTCAGAACAACCAGGGCACATGATGGCTCAAAGAAGAACTTTGAGCTGCACTCTCTTCCTTCACCATGCACAGCACCATGCAGTGTTTGCAGAAAAGCATAACAAATTAAAGAAGTTTGCAACAACATCCCAATAACATATGAAGTGCAAACTGCCAGTTTATGAGCAGAGAGACCTGACCTACAGGCACAGCCTGGAGTTAGTGGGGCAGAGGACCTTCTGTGTGAAATGTGAGGTATCTTCAGCAAAGTAAAGCAGGTACTTCACAGAAAGAAGCGAGGATTTAATAACAACAGAAAAAGCATTTGAAGGATAGCATCCAACTGAATGATTCATCTTTGATGGCACTACTCATAAACTACTATGAAAGAATTTTAAAATTTCTCTTAGTAGTTCTTGGTTATACCCCAGTTACAGAATAAAGTACCCAATAAGAGTGGACCTTCAAAATACGGTAGTGGCTGGAGGTGCTTTTCTGTGGAAACAGATAGTCAATATGATCTTTCCTTTGGATGCTAGCTGGTTCATTAGTTTTCCCTTGAACCCTATTTTGTTTGCACATGCTCATTTTTGGCTGAGACAATAAATGTACTTGAAAGTGCATTGATCCTCACTTTCATGTGAACCTTGGTGGCTTTCCTGAATTTTTTTTCATAGAGTTTTAAGTCTCTCACAGAACTGAACAATCACAAAATATACATAAATATGATTATTATGATAGAAAATTAATCATAACTTCTTTGCTGTGTTTCATTGCAATGGATTAAGACTGACTTCCAGCAGATTATCAGTACTAGCAGGAAAGTTATATTTTAAACATCCATGCTATATGAACAATGCTGTGCTTATGTAGTATATTCATCCTTCCTCAGTTCCTGATTTCCAATTTATTAGAATTAACTTAGCAGTCACTATTTTAATGTAAATCTTCACTATCAGCTTGTGAAGTTGGGAAAGGCTGACAGTTATCTCTGTTGACAAGCACTGGTCATTCCTCTCTCAAGATGAGGCACCTTCAAGCAGGAGCAAGACAGCGCTCAGCGGTGTCTTACAACCTAGTTCCTTATTTTTACCCATCTTATGTCCATTTTATGCATCACTATTTCTATAAACTGAGGAATTCCGGATTTGTTTAATGTCTTTGCCATCTCTATCCCTTTCTCATAAGAAAGTTGAGAAGAGTGACAACAGCAAGCTGGTAACAAAGAACCACTGAACATAGTTGATATTCACACCGAAGGCTCTAGAGAAAGACCTGGAGACCTCAGCCTGTCCTAACAGGCAGGAGACAAACCACTGCACCAGCCCAACACCTGGTGATACAGTGCTGTAACAGGCCAGAGTGTCACAAGACAGGTAGGGAGACAAGACTGACTTGCATCAGAAGATGACTTTCTTATTGGAATTTAACTGGAGGTAGTATGTGCACATAAAGACCCATCAAGGTAGACTGAGTCTGGTACTCCTTCCAAAACCCACAGGACACATGCTTAAATGGCACTGCAGAGTCAGGAAGAAAATGAAAAAGTTTGGAGTACAAGGGATTTCAGTTTCCCTCTCAACATTTCCATGGTCTACATTTTGCAACTCAAACCGTGTGAATCATGAGGGGAGTAAAGCCTCCAAGAAGTTGTGTTTGAGAAAAGTGGACACCTAAATCAGCAGGAAGTTAGCATCCATTTGGGTGTAAATCACAATATTCACATCTGATACTTGTGAAAGGGCAAGTATCAAAAGCCCCAAACTGGCACAATCTAAGCAAAGAGAAGAAAGGCTTGCTGGAAAAAAGGAACATAAAAGCAGATAAATTTCCCATCTCTAACCTTGGTGAGTCCAGTAGAAGCTACTCTCAAGTAATGATGTATAACAGCTTCAAACAAGTAAGAACTGTCAGCAGAAAATACATGATATAGCGATCTGCTTTTAAAAGTTATCTGAAGAGTGAAACTTAACTGCACATAAAAGCCTCCAAGACCTGGTCTTACTCTCTCCACAGGGCACTGATCTGGATTTTTGTCCTATATTTTCTTTTGTTTCCTCTGGTGCCCAAACAAATGCTCTGCTAAAATAGATTATAATGTGCATCATCCCTTCCTGTGGTGAAAAGACTATGAAGCAAGCCCATATTTCCTTCCTCTGCCAAAATCACTTAGACATTCTGGCAACGCAGGACACATTCTTTATGTTATCTGGCAGCTAGTGTCTGACAGCTGTTCAGCAGCCTATCTGAAAAAAACCTGATGGCCTCACTCCAGTTCCTGACAGACTTATTCCAGATCACAAAGCTTCCAGATTATTATAGCCCACAAGACTTCATCCAGTGAGTCCTCCATCATCTAACTGTCTTCTACCTTTCCTACAAGGCTATGACATTTCTTCTGGAGAAAGACAGCTAATCTGGTATCTTGAAAGAATTGGCCAGATGAGGGACCTACTAAATTTGTGGCTTAGTTCTTTCATAGATGAATCATCAGCATAATGAAGAGTATCACTTATTAGTAGCATGCATTTTGTGTTCCAGCTTCCAGACATTGGAACCTGTCATGCCACTGCTCTATGAATACAAACTCTGTCCGCTGGCAGAAATATCCCCCCACAGTGAGACTGACCTGCTCTTGGATCATAGCAAAACCTCACTCCCTCACAGCTTTTCTACAATTACTGTTCTCCTTGCAACTTGTATGCATCAAACCCTTTCACACAGTACTGACCCTTCATCACTCCTGTATCTGGGGATCAGCTGCATCCCTTCCTCCAGTGCTCTACACTGAGAGCTCACGTTCCATTATCCATCACTCTGTGGGCCTCAAACTGCAACTTATTCCTGTCGTGGTTTGTGACCTACATTTGGGTTCTAGATGCAATCCCTTTTTCTACTATATAAATACTCTATCTTCATCACCTACAGCTGGTTAAATTAATTAAAAAACTGATTCTCTTTCTCCTCTATCCATGCACCGCTTCCTCTGCTTCAACATCTACCTGAAGCCCATTGGATTTTTATGAAGACATTTTATATTGTGTATAGTTTATTTACAAAAGCATTTCTTTACTGTTTAAATGGTGTGACCAGAATTTTTGTATTTACTTTTTTCTCTTATTGGTTAATAAGAATGTAACAGTCACCCTTAATTAGACTGGTTGGACTATGCAGCTTGAGTACTTTATGAACACTTAATATTAAAGGAATTACTTTACCACTTCTAAGGGTGGTGGGAGAGACAAAAAAAATCCAGGGATTTCTTTTTGAGTCACAGCTAACAGCCACAAAGACTTTCATCTCAGCTCTGCAGTGTGACAGTTTTAAATAGCTTCTGCAACCTTATACAGCCTAGAAGATACATCTCAGTACTATTTGTCTGAGTTTTCAGAAAAAAAATTATTCTTCAGATCTATCTGAAAATAAAACACTTTGTCTTTCGTGAACAATATGCAGTGCTTCCTGACGTCTGTACTCCTCCTTGTCACCAACCACCTCAGAAAAGAAGCATTAAGGACACCAATACGAAGAATGCAAACAGAAATTGTCTTACCTATCTCCTTCCAGCCTGGACCACACACCTCATTGATACAGAATTTCTTTGATGTTTATAGCTCAGAATTTCTATGGACCTGCAACAGGACAGCACTGACACATCCATGTTAAAAACTAAGATAACCTGAATTAATTAATTACTTCTGAATAGCAAGGAAGGAAACATAGAACAGAGAATACAACATTTTCTGGAAACCATAATGATTTTCTGCTGAAATATTTAAACATAGTTAATGCCAAGGAATTTTCCCTTTTTGATCTATTGAGTTAGGAAGTAATACATAATGCAGGCCTTTTTGATCATCTTGAATCTCTCCAGCAACAGACAGTCAGTAGCCTTTCCAACAAGCACAGAGTAATCAAAAAGATTACAGAGGATTAAAACTGAATATCCTTGATACTTTAAATGTTTAGTGTAAGTCATGTGAAAATTTAACACTTAAACATATTTTGAAGCACATACTTACTTGGAAAAAGTCCTGGAGTTTTGTTGGGAGAACACGTGTTAGGAAGTGCTGCTATTTGTTTTTCCCAGCATACAGGGCCCAGTGGTATGAGACAGGATTCTCCTACATTGGTCCTGGCAAAGGGTCTGTATTAGGGGAAGTAAAGCTATACGGTACTTCAAACTTACCATTTCTGTTCACCAGCACATTTTTATGTGCATAATTAAAGTCGAGGCTGGGCATACCCTTTCAGAGATAGTTACAATGTGACAGTCCTCACAAAGTGGCCAAGGAATACTGACACACCCACCTCGTTGATCCATGGCTGTAGGATAATATCCAGGATGAGCAGCAGCTGGCTGTACTGGGCTCCTGACTCGAGCTACTCACCAGCTATCTGCTGCTGGAGACTTTCACTGCTACCAAGACTCCCCCTCTCCATTTCTCTGCAGTTCTCAGCAATCATGCAGAAAATACAACTGTATAATAGAACAGCAAATTCATCCAATACCATAGATATTGCACGTACAAACAAGATTACTATCACAGAATAATTTCGGTTGTAGGGATTCCTGGTAGTTTCCACTTCAATGCCCAGGCCAAAGCAGGGTCAGTTATGGCAGATTGCTCATGGCTTTGTCAAGTTCTGCATTGAGTATCTCCAAGGATGTTCTCAACCACCCTGGACAATGTCTTCCAATGCTTAACTACTCTTAGAAGGAAAATAAAATATTTCCTTGGATCTCACTGGCAATTCTTGTGTTCTGGCTTGAGGACATGTTTTTTCATCCTAATATTATATATCTCCAAGATGAACCTGGCATCTTCTTCAAACTCTTCCAATTAGGGCATGAAAGATTATCCACAAAAAAAAAAACGTAAAAAAACCCCATCCAAACAAAAAAAAACCAACAACAAACTTGTTTTCTTTACACTATTTAAATCATTTCAGCCAAATCTGAAACTGATACGCTCTTTGAAGCATTTTGCAATCACACTTTTTTTATGGACGAGTGGAAAACACTTTGGGGGAAAAAAAAAAAACTTTAAGAAGATGTACAGAAAGAGCCTGTTGAAGATCTTATTCTGCATATTCACCAATTTCAAAAGAAAACTGACTACCCTGTATTAAGAAAAAAGAAAGGAAAAAGTTCCTTTGTTAGTGCCAAAATCTTCAAGACTTAAAAAAAAAAAAAAAATCAAGGCAATCACATCCTGTAGTTCTAAAAGCTGCTGCAAGAATCAACACAGTATTTTTTCTCCCAGGAAGAAGAAAGTTAGTTTCCCATCAGGCGATCCCGACTGAAACAATTCATCCGCATTGTGATTAAATGCAACTTTTAAAATGTACTCAAAAGCTACATTCATTGCTGTAAAGAGGAATGACCTCCTTCATAATGAACTCTGAGACTAGCAGCCAGCTTGCAGAGGTTTCATAATGGCCAGTTTTGGCTTCAGAGTAACTGGTAGCTTCATTTTGCAAGTTGCATGGCAGATTTGGGGGCCTCCTGAAGCATTGAGGAAGCAGACTCAGAAGTCTGCACTGAGGCTGGAATATGTTATTTTTATATTAAATATACTATAAACCTGAAATATAGCTTTTATTTTAATTTTGTATTTTAATAAGCACTAAGGCAATTTCAAATGCTGTATTTTAAATAAGTGAGAAGTTTTAAATGAATGAGAAGAAAGCTCTTGATGTACTTAAGAACATGAGTTGGATCACAGTATGGGCAGCACTCCTGAATGCAGTTTGCCTCCTAAGATTCTAATCCATGTAAGAGCCAAAAGACATCCTATCTGCACCACAAAAACATAACATATGAATGAAAGCTGAGGTAAAGCCAGGGTGATGAACTGCAGGAGCAGAGGGTTGGACAGATGAGCTGCAGAAGGGACCTGCCATGAGAGGTGCACCCCACAACTGCACATCACTCAGTTAAATGTTAAGAACGGCCTTTCCTGTAGATGGATGCACAAATGGCAAAGTTGAGATAGTAGTTTGCGAGTGAAAGATGTCTCTGAACCACACCTTTTGGGGTCAAGACCAAATTAATGATCCTATTCCAGAGACCTCATTTTATCTTAATCATCAAGAAGGCATTCCATTAGTCAAAAGACCATTAAACAAACAAAAAAAGAGTTTTGTTTGTATTCTAACACTCAGTGTTTAATTTTGCAGGACTCCTGATGAGAACAATCTAATTAACCAAAGAATGAGTCAAGTGGGAGTGGAGATGGCTGAAATATTCACAGTGACCTGTACAGCTTCCATACATTTTTCTCCAGCACACACACATTATTGTCAGAGGTTCAGTGATAGTGCAGGTGTACACGCACAAATCAGATTCTCTCTAGCTTCTGTCCTTATTAACCACATGCCAAGTCAGAAGGAAAGAGATGCAAGAACAGCTGTACGAATTCATTTCGTCTGAAATGAAGGGTGAAACACCACAATTTCACTGCAGTCCCCATGACACCAAATCTGCTCTGATGAGTCTGACTCGATGCCCCTTGTTCTTGCCTGCACTTTCTCTTCAGGCATATCCAGCAACAGGGATTGCCACAGCCCTTCAGGCACTACAGTCTTCCCTCCACTGGCCTGTATCTGCATCTGTGTTACTACTGTTTGTAGCACAGTAATGGAGATAAGCAAAACATTTGCCACTTTCTTTCCTCTGTAATTTAAATCTACTTTCTGGCTGCAGAAGCAAGTGCACGCTAAACACATAAGTATCATAAAAGCCTTAAGACTTAGGCATGATGAACTCAAGGGAAGAATGTGATTCTGCACTAGCATGAAGTACAGTATGCAATTACAATGACTACAAATATTTTATGTAGAAGATTTATTGGCAAACCTCCACAGAGCCTGTAATCCCTAGCACAATTTCCTGTGCTCTTATTAGAGGAAGATAACCTTTTGGCAATTGTTTGTATAAGATGACAGTAATTGCTCATGATAAAGACCTTAATTAGTGGAAGATAAAGTATTACATTAAAGGAAGTGACAGCAAAATAGATTCTGTATCATTCTCATTATTTTTAATAGTTGATAAAACTAAAAAAGTCTTATAATTGAAAAGAGCACAAGAAAATTAACAAAACAGAGGACGGGGATTGCAAAAACACTTTCCAGACAGCTGCAGATAGCTGGACAGCACATTTGACTTTCCCTTGGGTTGTTTGTGGGTTTCTTATTGGAAATGGAAGCAACTGTGATATACACAGACTTCTAATGAAATGTTGCAATGGAGTCCTTTGTTACTGTGTGACTGGGACACTGCATGACCACGTGCTTTGCTTTACTCAGAAAAGAAGCCTGAGGAATTTTAATCAAACACAATCACAACACAAAATACAGCGTGACCAAAAGTAATCTATGACATCTTGTCTTAGACAAACGCCCTCCTAAAAATTTAGCAGTTTCTAGCCTTGGTCAAAAGAAACCCCAAGTCCCAAAACATGTGATAAACTGAGAGGCACAGAAATATGAGGATTATGAAGCTTGATGGCAAGGATAGGCAACAACAGCTCCATGCCTGTAGGTGCTCCGAGTTGCCACAGCAACAGAGATAGGCTGGAGGAGGCAGGAAGCAGCAAGGAGATATCTAGGACCGCATCACACCCCCCCCATCCTGCAGCTCATCCACACCACTGAGTGCTGGCAGCTCCAAGACATCTAAATTGCAGAGGGAAGACCACCAGGAAACGTGCAGACAGACCCTAAAAATATCCACCCAGTATTAAGTGGACTTTGCACTGGCTTGAGTTCTGCAAGAACCAGCTCCTGGATTGATTTAGACACTTCTACCCATGAAAAGAAAAATGCAGGCTTTAGAAACAGGGCACTGAACAGCACACCTCAGCCAGCAGTTAAGTGCTGATCCCAGCTCTGCCTCAGGTCGAGCTTTTCCTACCACACCATACCAGTTTGTACACAGGTACTGTCAGGAGCACACTCACCCTGGAGGAGAAGAAGCTGCACCACAGCGACATCCCAAACTCTCCCTCAACAAAAAAGACCAAGAGGATGCTTTAAACATAAGCATCTACCAGGCAGCCAGAGACAGAACACAAAGTCACAGCTTGCCACGATCTAGCCTGCCCCTTGATTACATGTCAACAGCACACACTAACAAAACACTTAGAACACTTAGAGCTCAATTACTTTTCAGGTACTTGCAACAGCTGTTCCAAGGTAGAAAAACAGAGTAAAGCCACTTGTGTTTGGAAGCAGAAGACCTAGGTTTAAACAAAAACATGAAACCACATTGTTCATTTTGCTGTGGGGAAAAATTTAAGAAGAAAAACTCTCTTTAAAGCAAGAAGGAAAGTGAGGAACAGCAAAAAGCTAACTCATCCCAGAACAGGAGATGATGTGTAAGAGCTCCCCACAGCTGATGACTACCTGCACCGCTGGCAAAGAGAGTGCAACAGGGAAACATGGGAAAGCAACAAACTTCAGGGAAGTGAAGTCATACCGATGCAGCTGAGCTCTGTTTTTCATGATTTAGATCCTGAATTGGCAAGGGGCAAAAGCACAAGAACAGAACTTGGACACTTAGGTCAGGCATGTGCATACACTTCAGCAGTGTAGTTCATGCAGTAGTTTCTGCAACACTTACTCACAAATGGAAATGCCACCACATTCACTACAACACTTATCTGGCTGACCAGAAAAATCCACCTAGGTATGCCCAGGGGTAGAAGATGCAGACCAAGGTTCCTTCCTGGGTCCCACTGAGAAGAAGTTCACCTGGCTGCCCTGAAGCACCCATCTCCCCATGTGAAAGCAGGAGGGTGCTGCTCCCCCAGCTCTGCCACCGCAGCCCCGCGGGCGCCAGGAGCTCAGACGAGCAGCTGAGCAGAGCATCACAAACATCCGGGTGCGGGGATGTGGCCTGTGTGCAGGGTCCACATCTGCCTCTGCCCAAAGGGAATAAGCATTTCATGGAAGCATTGTCTCCAGATGTAAAACTAGTTTCTACAGCCAAAGAGAACCCGGAAATGTATCTCTCAGCTTGGCCTGGCCTCAGAGCCTAATGCAAGACACTCATAGCAAACCTGGGCTCGTGCCAGCAGCAGTTTGAACGTGGAGCTTTTTTCCTCCTTTACATAGCAACAGGCTTGAGGTTTACATTCATGATCCTAAGCACGCACAGACACAAAAAAGGAA
The DNA here is from genome assembly GCA_013400575.1 of Peucedramus taeniatus. Taxonomy (NCBI): domain Eukaryota; kingdom Metazoa; phylum Chordata; class Aves; order Passeriformes; family Fringillidae; genus Peucedramus; species Peucedramus taeniatus. Next base: position 75,857 of record WBNO01002675.1, read on the forward strand.
CGAGGAAACCAACCCAGTTAAGGAAGGTGGTAGTAAGAACTGGAATCCCATCCCTCCTCCTGTATGGAGTCACCAGGTCTCTGAGAAAACAAACTGGTAATCTAAGGCAACATGCAAGCCTTGAGACAACACTGTGTTTTGAGCACATACACAGAAGTAATGCTGTCAAAGGGCCAAATCCAAGCCCTGCTGAAGCCCAGGTGAGTCCTGTAAGGCTACTAAAAGCTCATTTTGCAAACCTGTGAAAAACTTCAAGCTCTAGCAAGATTTTGATCTGCAACAAACAAAGTCCTGCTCATCTCTGTGTGTCAGTAAGGGCAGCCAGTCATATAAAGCACAATATTGTATATATGGACAGCTAATTTTCATTCAGCTGCTCTCCTCCAACTAAATGAATTTTTTGTTCATTGGAAACCATCCAGAAAACAAGCACTGTTACTAGAAATCACAAGAACAAGTTACTTCTGAAATACAGGATAAACATTTCAAAGCTGGTTATAGCACACGTGTATGTACACGCACACTATATAGAGAAATCATTTGTTCAGGGACTATCCAGAAGTGGTAAATAATACCTATGCACCACTGAGCTGTACCGAGCACTTTCCAATCCCCCAGTTTTCCTCTCCTCCAGCCAAGAATCTGTTCAGAGCAATTCACTGACAGGGATCCCAGTTGAAAAAGCTCTCTCCTCTTTGTAGTGCATCTTTAAGCACTACCCTTGAATCACACTCCCCTAATGGCTTTGCCAGCTCAGAGGCAAACCAGGCAGCAAAGGACAGCGACATCCTCAGTCTGCATATGACAGCAGCTGGGTAACATATGGCCCCAGTGTGGAAAGCCAGTAGTGCAGAAATTATTTGCACCATCTCCTGTGCACCTGAAGAATTTGCAAGTTGGGCTCCTGTGAATGCGCCTCCACTGGCAGGAACTTTGAAACAAAGCTACAGGAGGATGCAGAGATGGTTTTACAAGCCCCACTTGCCTGATTGGAAACATAAGGATATTTTTCTTAGCAACTGACATCTCAAGAGACTTGCTACTTTCTGAAGTACAAAGCATGTGTGCAGGGAAATTTGAAGTGTCTCATATGACCTTCATGTCTTTCATAATCATTCCAGGGAAAAAAAATACATCAGCCTGTGGCACATCTTTTTCTGATTAAGATGAGATGTCTGTTTTGTTTTCTTTTAACAAATGAAAATCATCATCATCTTTCCAAGCAATTGGAGAAAAACCAATTTTTTCAGAGTCCTTGTCTCCTGTGTCTTTAGTCTCTACAGTGATAAAGCAATGGCAGGTGCGTCATGGAAGTATTAAATCCATTGCTATCCCCAACCCAAAACACTTGACTGAGCTCAGCTCTCTTCCTCAGAAACTTTAAACCAGCAGTTTAAATTAACATGAATCATCGTAATTTATACTGTGCTATTTGTCACAAGCACTACCACATTTCTTTTTGAAACATTGCCCCATAAACTGCAAGTGGTTGAATGAAGTATTTTACATGCACAACTCCCAGTCTTAGATTAACAGTTAATGGCCATACTCCTCCACTGTTCACATAATGTGTGTGAGGGAATGCCTGTCATAACATGGTCCACACTTCAGGCAAAGCATAAATAAAATAGCTGTAAATTTAAATGATGTTCTAACTGTGCCATTTAAGATGGGTTGTTTATGAGTCTTCACTGAAGAAATAGGCCACGGTTTTAAATACTGAAAAAAACAAGAGAGATCCGCTTAAGAAACATATTTGCCTTATTTTAAGGTCAGCATTTAAATATCTGCATCTGGTGAACATTTTATTTTCATGGTACAGCATAGAAAACACTAAAGGCAGATCCAGTTGCTATTCTGATTCACTTCAGGGCTTTAAAATACGGCCCTATTTTGACAAAATAATATGTAGTCACGTTTGTTAAGAAAATCATTAGCAAGGCTAAGGGAGTGTTTCTATGGCTCTAAAGCAATAGTTGAAACTCTTCAAAGCAGGTAAAACATGTAATACACTGAGCTGTTTATCTTTATATAATATTATTTTAGTAATTTATAATATTACATTAAATTATTATATTAATCTATAATATTTTTTCAGTAGCTGCCATACAACTTTACCACCATTCACCCCTAGTTTAATCCTGTAGAGGACAAAACTCTTCAACTCCTTGAAACCTGAGTCAGACTTCTTACTTATGCCCCCATGATCTATTGCCTTCATCACTACAGTATTCCACTCTTCTGGAAATCAAGTAGAATCTGCAAGTAGAGCTGCAGTCTTGCAAGTGCTTTGACTTACTCCAGTGGAGACTGGGACTCCCACAGACAGTGGGTGAGTGATACCTCCACCTCAGGTACTCTCAGCATCACTTCAGGAGACCAAATCATCCAGGAAGCAGATGAGTGATGGGAATGTGCACTAGCAGGGACTGAGAAGTTAGGCTGCTGGGAGATCACTGAGTGTTGTTCACACTTGCTCTTGTCCCTGCTGTTCCTTGCCAGGCCCCCCAAGCCAGCTGATGCTGCACTAACCACACAGCCCGAGCTGGCACCAGCACAGGCTGCTGGGTCAAGAGCTGCACCTGCTCAGAGGCAAGCAGGGCTGTGAGAGGCCTTTGCACACAAATGAGGTCTGCATGCACACACCTGGGGACCGAAACACCTTGGCATCCCTGTGCTGGACGTCTGCTTGTTAAAACCCTAAGGAAGACATGTCACTGTTCAGCCATTTGTTCCTCAAGTTAGGAGAGGAGGAGGTGAGCTATCTTCACGTTCCTTACATTAACTTACCACTTTTATAATGCATCAAGTCAATACAGGACACAGAACATTACCATGTGCAAATGTGGCTCACACTGTTGAGTAATACTGCTATTTTAAACCCTCTGCTGCTAAGCAACACTGACAGTATGGTTAGAACATTTTGGATATACCGAATGCTTCAATTCTTCCCCCCCACACACATGTAAAAAGCTGCTCCCGCACTGCACATATATCCAGAAGCTATTCAAAGATGGGAGCTTCAGTTTTTGTCAGGATAATTCTCCTCAGCATTGAAAGGACCCTGGTGGTATTTGTGTAGAAGCAGCCCTTTAAGAGATAAACAAATGTAGCCTCATGGTTTGTATTTAAGCACCCCAAAGGCACCATTCCTGGAAAGCTCAGCCATCAGCTTCTTGTACTGGATACTCACAGCTAACAAGGAAATGGAAAAAAAAATAACCAGTTCCCTTAATTCAAGAAAAATGTCCAATACTGAGATCCTCTCCAAATATCATACTTATCTGAATTGTCTAAACCAGGGCAGGTTATGTCCCTCCTAAATACCCTTAGTAAGAGCTAAAAGGGTATTTGTGACAAGCACTAGAACCCAAAGACTAGTTGCTAACAGTTAACATAAAAAATTTCCAGAGCTTCCAGAGCAATAAGGAACAGAAGAGGGCATGGAGAAAGCACAACATTTAATGTCTTAAGAGGAAGACTTGGTGAAAGACTTCCGTGAAACTGCATTTCCTACACTGAGGAACACTTATTTAAAACCTTTCTATTTACTTACACTTCAGTAAGAGAAGGGGTGAAACCACGCTTTGAAGTCTCTCAACCAGGGGCTGCCAGCATTTAGTCCCTTTAAACTGATCTCACTTTGTGGAAGAATTTTGCATTTTTCTGTACCAAGCAAGCACTGCAAAATAGCCCATTAATTTGGTTTCCTCTTGGATGGATTGTTTCACAAGGCTTGACTGTGTTTTCTCAGGCAGAAGTGTACCTCTGAGATGTGACTGGTTGAGAAATGCTGCCCAATTCTGATAGAATATGCTTCAAACTTTTCATAAGCTTACTCCTCTCATTGTTATTCTAATTTATTCCAGAGTACTTCATTTTGCCACAGACATTAGCAAGGTTACAAATACTCTTGTCTCTTCAGCTATTAATTCTATGGCATTTTTCACTTCATTGTATATTTACCCGTCTATTAACCTACATGGATGATTTCATAGCTAATCATTTCTACTAACACCCTTTTAGACACTTGTGACTTCAACCCTGAAGATGTAGGTGGTTGGAAAGACTTACTTGTCTTCCTCCTCCCTCCTGTGATCTAAAATTAAGATGATGTGACCAGGACAACATATCTCATATCCTATACTTCTCTGACAGACAGCACAGGTCTAGACCCAATTTCCACACAAAAAAGTGAATCACTGAAGAACAGCAAGGCAAAACGTCTCATAAGTAAGCACATTACAGCCTCCTGGGGAGAGAGCAAGTGAAGACAGAAGTAGAATATACATTTGGGTATCAAATAGGTACTGTTTAGTAAGATGCTTTGGAAAAAAATAAATTGCTTATCTTCCAGTTGACTGTTTTTTACTGGAACAGACCCTAATTCAGTCAGATGAGAACCGCAGTAGTGCGTGATTATGCAGCAGCTGAAAGAGGTGGTCTTACTTACAGAAAAAGCATTTAGAATAGAGTCTCTTTGGACCATTCTCTACTTATTCGCAAATAAGATCCAGCACTTTCTGCAATCAACAGGAGCTGGTAATGCTAATCCCATCATGTATGTCTCCTCTGATCTCCAAGACAACTGTCTCAATGATCAAATGCCGTAGAAGAAAACATTGTTCAAGCACAGCGGCCTTCAACCTGCAGTATTTAAAAGCCCTCTGCAGCTATCGAAATGCAACTCTTTTTTCTCATTTCATCATGACAAACTGCAAAACAAGAGACTACAGCATGACTAATGAATCCCTCAATTCCCATCTGCCAACACAAGTCAGTCAGTGTTTCACCCGCTCGCCTCCAACCCTTCGCGCTCTGGAGCGTCTGCTGAGCCCAGCACCTGATCCGCCTCAAAACAGGATGGCAGCACACGCCACACACCCAAATCTTCCTGGCAGGGCACTGATCACTCTCCCTTGCTTATACTGGTAGACAAAAAGATATTTCTGATAGCTTTCTCTTCTCTTGTTCCACTGTCAAGTTTCATTGGCTGTAAATCACAAAGACTGCAAAGAGTTCGTCTTCATTTCCATGTCCAATATCAAAGTTTACCTTCAGGATGGTATGAGGGGGGCACAGATCATTAGCTACTATGTCATTTAATGATTTACTTGCAATTTTTCTGTTTTCATTAGAAATCTCTTTTTTTTTTTACATTAAAACCATCAATGTCAAAAAAAAAAAAAAAAGGCAGTTTCTTTCTGAAGTATTTCCTGCCAAATTAAGGATGAAAAATTGAGCAAATAATTTAGATATGCTTAAAACAATGTATCCTCAAAGGTCCAAACTACTGAAAGGGGAAGACAAAGTGAGAGTAATGCAGTTCATTCTCCTCTGCCTATTTCAGTGGTCACTCAAGAACCTGATTTGTGAGTCCAGTAAATCAAAATAATCCCAAATTCCTCTGTTCCCTCTCCCTTTTCTTCAGTTTGTTAGCAGTGGGTCCCACCAAATCTGAAATCAAACACTGCTACAGTTTTGCTGACAGGTAGAACCCAGAACACAGATAATACCAAAATGATGAAAATCGACTGAAGGTACCAAGAAGGGGAATCCCTTCCATTTTGATGCAGGTTTGCTCCAGCTGGGGAAATGCAAAAACACAACTAATCTGCCCACCCTGCAGCTCTGCTGTGTGAGGGCATTCTTGTTCTGCTGAGAAGCAGCCATATGCTGTCAGCTGTCACGATCAGCAAAGATATCACTGCATTAGCACCGACAGTGCTCAGTTAGGGTGAAGGCTCCTGCTGTGGAAGGTGAAGAAAGCAGACTGCTGTCATCCTAGACTGAATCCTCCGCCATACAGATAAGTGGAGCTGAACACAAAAAAACCCAAAAACTCCCAAACCAAATGGATGGGAGGGAATATCCCTTGACTAAAAGGACAAAGCAATAGTGAAACCAGGGCACATTTTATCAGAATCTGAGACTTTGGAAGTTTGAGATTGTGGCCTGATAGGGAAGGGGATATTCAGTTAAATATCACCTTTCTGGACAGGGAGCTCTTTCCACATACACATGGCACCATTATGAAGAACCAGAAAGTCTGCAAAAAAAAAAAGCACCATGGAAGTCAACTGAATTGTCTGAGTAGCAATCCAGCTCATACCAGAACACCTTGTTTCACAGAATATTCTAAGTTAAAAGGGACTCACATGGATCATTGCAGTTCAGCTCTTAGCCCTGCACAAGACAGCCCCAATAATCACACCATGAGATTGTGATGCCTGAGAGCATTGTCCAAGCAGTTTGTGCACTCTGTCAGGCTTGGTGCTGTGACCCCTTCCTGGGGGAGCCCATTCCAGTCCTCAGCCACTCTCTGAATGAAAAACATTTTTCTAATATCCAACCTAAACCTCCCCTAAACCACACCTTTGTGTCATTCACCTGAGAGAAGAGATTGGTGCCCTCTGCTTCCACTTGTGAGGAAGATGTAGACTTCCCTGAATATCCTCTTCTCCAGGCTGATCAGACCAAGTGACCTTAGCCATCCCACATACAGCTTTTCCTCCAGACCCTTCACTATGCATAAGAAAGATCTGCATGCATAAAAAACGTGCATTGTTCACATACATCAAAAAGGAGAAACAATTTAATAGACTTCAGTGCTTTTAGGAACATACAAAGTAACAATCCAGCAGCAAGTTAGCTAAGAGCAGGCAAAGTTGGCATTGTGCCACCATAAATCCCACCAGTGCATGCACAGGATGCCACAATTAGGAAAGAGATTGTTTTTTCCATTCATTACTTCCTGTTCACAATGATGCAAAGAACTCGTTGGTGAGAAAATGGTGCTAATAATGCCAAGGTTGTGGATTTGCTACCTGTTGGGTTATTCACTTAAGAGCTGGACTTGATGATCCTTGTGGGTCTCTTCCAACTCAGAATATTCTGTGATTCTGAGAAATAAGTAGTGGCTGCCCAATGCTGGCATAGAAAAAGTCAATGGGAACACACTAGTCAGACTGTCATGAAGGTACAAAGGACAAGCAAAAGACAATGGCAGTCATTCATTTTCTAAAATGACGTGTTGCTGCAAGACTTTTGGGCAGTGCTTCCCTTAACAGAATGCAGCAAATATGATTGAATACCCATCCCCCACCTCTTTCACTTGATTTTCCAAACAGAACAAACACCAAATGTCAGGCAGCATCACCCATCATCCAAAACTCTTCCAAAAGTACCTGGTTATAGAGAACAATGCCTGGACTCTCAATTTTTGATGCATTGTAACCAAATCACAGAAGAAGTAAATATTCTTCCTATGAAACTGGGAACAATTTGTTTCCATAGCAGCAAAGACAGTGATGAGCAACTCAGGCAAACAGCTTGAGAATTATTAGGAGCACAACGAGGATCAGATGATTTACATACAACATAAATAGTGCAGAAGGTGACAAGAACAAGCAATGGCCTTTGAAGTATGAGAATTATACAGCCAATCATCAGATCTAGACTTGTCTCTTTCCCTTTCATCCCTGCACAGAGTCAGGAGAAAACTGTCAGCACAGATGGATAAACAGCACTGGAGGAGATAGGATGGCACCTCTGAGTCATAACGCTGTAATCCCAAAGCACCCTTGCAACAGCCAACATCTGCATGAGAACAGCAGCAATTTTAACAATTTTAACAATTTTCAAAGTCAGGCGTAACCCTTGTTTAATCTATGCTCTGCAGCACTGTCAACTGTTACCTGAAACAGTCTGACAGACATTGTACTGATCTGCTTATGGAAACTGCACATAAAAACAACATCCATTCAAAGCTCCTTTTCACCAGTGAAACAAGTGTTCCATCCTCAGCTTTGAGGAGACTGACACGTTAAACACAACACAAATATTTGAGGTGAACCCAAGTCAGGCTCCCAGTCGTTTGTCCTTAGCACAGAATTTCACATCCTCCCTCCCCCATTTTGCTCATAAATGCCTGAAGTTATTAGAGGATCCCACTTTAATATTGCTGTGTCTTGGCTCTTTAAAACCTTGAACTAGAATTTCGGTTCCTAAACTAACTGAACCAAACACATTAACTGCCAACCAGCTGCAACAGTTTCTGAAACAGGACCTTTGCTAAAAAAATCAGAATTCCACAACAGTTAAAGCAAAAAAGTTATGTATCAGCTAGCTATCTAATGTGATAGATTAAACTACCTGTAAAGTTTTTCTACATGAATTCACTTCATTTTGTTTATCATTAATGCTGGAAATTGCTAACAGGCACCTTTTGAGAGCAATATTGCTTAAGCCATTATGACACTGCAACCTTGAAGGCACCTTGAAGACTGAGTAGCATTGCGGCTATGCCAGGGCTAATCCACTTAAGAAAATCAAGATGAAATTCCTCACTTGACATTTCTGAGAACAAGGTGACAAAGTTTTAACAAACCCGTCATTGAAGGTACTCTGTGTAAGACAACTCAAAGTTTTCATGGAGATTATATCCAGCCTACAGTACAGACTGTATCCACACAGCCTCATGCAAACACCTAACTGAAAAAATTAGGTAGAGCAACTTGGAGGACAAAATTATTTTCTTTTACGTAGAACAACAAAATATTCTGCTGTCCCCTTCAGGTTTCTCAACCCCACAGTATACAGCAAGAAATCTCCTCTTTAACTAATGAGCATTGGGCCCTAGACAAGCTTTGAAAGAAGCTAGACCTGGTATCTTCCTCTTTGGGGAATTATCTTTTGCAGCCATCAACTAGTCTTGAAATAACAGCATGGGAAAATAAGCACTATGAGAGTCATCCATCCCCTAGGAAATAAACATGTCCATATGTATATACAGAAAAAATATCTATAGCATGATGTTTGTGGGAACACGGGAAGAGGAATTTCATGTTGCTTAAAAACATAAGTAATGATGCCCAGCTGTGTCAGAGCAATAACCTGGTCTTCTGACTCAGTGACAAAAGCAGATGTTAGAAAGCGAATCTGGCCATTTTTTGCATGTCTTTCCCCTTATACTCCCTGAGGGTTTGGAACTGCTATATTAAAGCTGTTAGTGGGTACTTGGAACATATATTGCTGAAATTTTCCCTAAAAACCTGAATCCTTTCCTACCTGTAAATTACAGTCTTCCAAAACTAATCCTCACCATGACAGCTCTTATAGACATTGAACAGCTGCACACAAGTTTCAGTGACACAAAAAAGCCCCAAAACAAGACACAGACAGGTATCTGCAATTCAATCATATCTATAATGAATTTTCCTTTTGTTATCTCTGTCTTTTAAAGGGAGAAGAGTCCTTTAAGTTAATTCAACTCCTGTTTGCTCATTTGGAAGCGCCTGATTTTGAATTCTATTAAAAATTACTGAAGCCAAGCCAATGAGCACTGGGGATCTTGGCAGAAGAACGCAGGCGCATCTCTTTTCCTTTCTAAATGGCATGAAGGCCCTTTCCAGGAAGGAATATTTTTACATTTCATTGCTCTATTTCAACCCTCCATTTCTGTACTTGTTCCTCCTTAGTTCACACTGTTAGGCCACGTTTCACTGCTTCCACAGTCTCACGGCACTGCAAGGGACCAAGAGGCCACCACCAGGGTATCACACAGCCAAGCTCAGCCACCTGAGTTTGCCGTAGCTCGGAAGTAGCTGCTACCATCATGCTCAGCCACAGCCAGTTCTTCTTCTCTAGGACATATTTGTGTTGATTTCCATACAAAGATTCCATATATTGAAGTTCCCATCCTTGCATTCCATGGAGAAGGCTGCCCACACAGCATGCAAGCTGTTTAAAAGCTTATCCCTGTGCCAGTTTGGTTTGCTGTCTAGCCAAGAAATGCTTCTGCCTCCCCCTGTTCAAAGGACATCAATGTTATTCAAGTGCAGCAAGAGCAGCCATTATTCCAGCTGAAAGGAAAAAAACGTCACCCTTTGAGGATACAAACTGCAGGAAAGCTTTGGGGCAAGAAGAAAAGACCCGGGGAAAAAACTCCCAAGTGCCTAAAGGGCATAGTTACTCTTTGATGCACAAAGATCTTGCTAAGGACTGGATCCTGTTTGAAGGGCTGCATAAGCAAACTGAGACCTTTTTCAAGCTCAATATGGAAGCACTGCAGTGTTATTACAGTGCCAGCAGACCATGGTAGGCAAGCAGCATGTGACACTGACTTCACAGAAACCTCTTCTGGTGGCAAATGTTAGCTGAGTCTTGATGTACCTGGCAAGCCCAAGGAGGTAGGGTCTTACACATTTAAATCTCAAACACTTAAACACAGATTGATAAAGCACTGCCTGCCAGATCAAGGGTACCCTCACACTCACTGGCAATGCCCTCCTTCAAAGCATGTCTAAATAGACTCAGGCTAAAAGGTAAGGACAGAAGTAGCCAGAAGGAGTTTAAGGATCACTTGAACTTGTACAGGAAAGCTCCCTGGTTGCTCTTAGGCCAACAATGCCCTTGTGGTCGAAATGGGTTGGACTAAACTGAAGCACATCAGTCAAGGGCCGGTCCCTTCAGGCGCTCTTGACAGCCAGCGCTGCCAGAGCACGGCAGCGTGGCAGAGCTCCCTCCTGCCACCCCACACGGTTACAGAGAGAGTCTCCTCAGCTACACAGCTAAAGTTAGCTGCTAACATGGAAACCTGTTCTCACTACCCACATCCCCAGATGTCAGATTAATTTAAATACATTTAACCATATTCAAAATCTATGCGTTGCCAGGAAAACAAGTGCACTAATTTGCGCCTGTGAGAAATTCAACTGACAAATCCAGAAGCAACACAAAAGTGATAAACAGGTTAGATAGTGGAAATAATCATGCATTTAGCCTTGGCTGTAATTTGTCAATACAAGGCTTTTAGCAAGCAAAAAGCATTTGCACAGAGACCTAGAAAATGAAGCACTGCCAAAGAGATCAGCTGCTAGAAGCAACACTGCCATCTCATGATTTTATTTCAAGTTTCATGATATTCAGTGCTTTTAACACGGCTTCAGCTTTTCAACCATTAAACATGAGCTCTAAGTTGCTTAAAACAAGACACAAACCCAAATTTTCTAGCCTGGATTTTATTTATGATAAAAAGCCTTAATATGTAACCTTTAACTATTGACCAAGAGGCAAAATTGATAAACTCAAAACACAACATTCAAAACCAAGCCATGTGCTTTTGGGTCATGACTTTCCAATAGCCTGACTTTCTGCACCAGACTGCCATCCTCATGAGCTAGGTAAGTATAGCAGCTCAGTTCACAGACAGATTTGAGAAGCTCTGAGCCCCTGCTCTAACTGCTCAAGAGTCAACTTTTGGGCATCCAAGGGGAAAAAAACCAACCAAACAAAGAAAGGAGCCTACACCTTCCCTGGACTATAACTGCCAGGAGGGACCAGAACACCCCAGAGCTTGGAAACTTTACTAGTTCCTAGATAAAACTAAACACACCTGATGGACAAACCAGCCATAGATTCCTCTCTCTCTCATTGTCAATTTACTGGCAAAAGGTTACAAACAGGTCCCAGTGTGATGCTCATCAGCACGTGAAGAGTCATTTAAACCTGAAGCAAGAAGGCCTTTTGCTGCTCACAGCAATGCCTTGCTCTTCAGCTGAGAAGGACAGAGTCACAACTTAGACAACTCCTCTCAGTGATGTTTCTTGCCCCAGCTCCAAGTTCTCCCACCATGCTTCCCTTGGTGTGCAAACCCACTGACATGCTTTCTCAGGCCTAGCAGGAACAGGGAAGAGCCCTGTACTCACATAACTTCAAAGCATCCTCTTGATACATGCTCAAGGCCTCTCTTGATTTTATTAATTTTATTTCATCCATGACAGCTGGAAGGCTTCTAAGCAGCTTTAATGACCTGTGGGATGGAATTATTCTGGAGGGGCAGGAACCGGCTAAGCCTGAGTGCAGATACTCATGATCCAAAGCAAGTAAGGCTCACACAAGGCAGAGCACCCCAACTCCTCCAGCTGCCTGACCCCAGCTGGCTCACAGCTGCAACCCAGCACCAAAGCTGGCAGGAGCTGCTTCGAGGCTCAGGATGAGTTTCTCCCAGGCCACATCTGCTCTTGGAGGCAACAAGCCCGTAATGGTCAGCAGAAGACTCAGCTTTGAGAGCTGCATCTTGGTGGCAGGTCTTAATTGAAAAGGGCACAACAGCAGATGCACTACAAGAGCTTTTCTCATCTTCCTTCTCCCTAACTTCGCTTAACAAGGAGAAATTTTCTGGACTATTATGTTTTCAAAGGAGCAAACTAGAACAGCTGGGCTTGTGACTTTTTTCCCTTGCAGAGGAACACCAGTAGAGGCCACCACAAACCCAACTGAGAAGGCTTTCAGCCACAGAGGCAGGTGTGTGGGTTCACCCACACCAAGGGAAAAGGGACTGGAGACAGAATCAGGGTTTCAATTGTGTCTTGACCAGTGTTTGAACAAGGCATCAAAGCAAGCTTCATCACTGCAAGCCTTCAGAATTTCTTAATGTATTTTTTAGTTTTGTTTTAACTCCTCTTTCCAGTCTGAAGTTCATTATTACTTTCAGAAGACCACAAGTGAAAAAAACAGTAAATAATATGACAGTATTTCCTGGGTGTCATGTAAAGTGCTGTGGCATTCAACAAACAGAAATCCCACTGAATCTTCACTAAGAGGCTGGGGTTAAGCTGTCATCCCTACATCCTCTTGCAGTTCACAATAAAGCCTCATCTACTGATGTCAAATCCCATTTCTGATAGGAGAAATGAATAGAAGCCAGCTGTTTTTCCTCTGTTTTCTCCCCAGTAAAATCATCACCTCAAACTCCTATATATACAAAGGCCCCATCCTTATACCCACTGCCTCCTTAGAAAACTATTGACTGATGAAAGTATGCAGAAAACATGCAAGAGGCCACATCTGTAGCCCCAAACAGGATTCTTCCAATTTAAGTTATAATTTGTCAGTGGACTAACAAATGCAGCTCAAGCCAAGACTTATTTCAGAGCTTATACACACCAATGTAAACTCCACTCTGAATTGGATTAAGCTTTTGCTTAATCCAACAAAAGCTTTCATTAAAAAGCCATTTTTATTTCCTGAGCAGGAAGATTTTCAGGCAACAACATCTAGAACTTCTGCAGGCAGTTTGCACTGTCCACCTCATTAATATACTTTTTAAAGAAACCATAAAACCAGAAATACTCAGGCCAGGCTCTCTGGTACCATTTCTGGATCCTGGATGGGGATTCTTACCTCTCTTTGTCATTTCCACTCCATAAAAATGCAACAGCAGCTTCAAGCAAGGCCAGATTAAAATCCCCCCCTCTGGTTCCAGCGGAAGCATTCCATTGCAGGTGTTGTGGAGACTAAGCCGGGCATAAAGAGCTGCTCAGGTCTGTGCTGGGTGCACAGTCACAAACCCCAGCTACTGCAAAATAAGCCCACCTTCCCAATTCACCTACAGGCAGTGCTTGGACTGGATGGGAAAGAATAAACAAACAACTGTAAGAAACTATTGCTCCCAGCTGTTTCTAAGTCATTGTTCTCTGTCGAGCTATGTGTTTTTGAGCATTATGGGTCACTAACTGACCATCACAAGTAATAGTCATGTAAATCAAGGTAAGAGTGGTCAACAGAAGGAAAGTGTACACATGCTTTTCCCCAACTGCTTATGCTACATATTGGTTACTGAACACACCTGTGAGCTCACAGATATCTTCACTTTTTAGACTCTGACAGACCTCACTCTGTATCTAGATTGATAGTCTATAAAGAAAAGAAAGAAGCATGACAAAAGATTTTGATGTCTGAAAGGTTTCTGCAGAGAGGATCAGAGTGTAGCATCCTCCCTATTCCCTCAGGACAGACAGTACAGTTGGCTTAAAGTGATGATGAAAAGAAATTTAGACTGGTTATTAGGAAACTGTGAGGAAGTGGTGATTGAGGGATGAGGAATAAAAGAAAAAACAAAGACAAATGCTCATCTCAGGTGTAAGGACTGGAACAGGTCACCTAGAGCTGCCCACAGTGTCAGCCCCTGGAGGTTTTCCATAAGGAGCAACACAAATGTGTGCTGGAATTGCACAGAGACTGCAAGGACCTGGGGGTCAACCAAGGGGATGATAGATATCAGTGTGTTTTCTCATGGTGTCATGATTACCAGATTTAATTCACCTTGTTTTGTTTTACAAGTGCTTTCACCAACAGCCATGTATCTATTAGAGACCTGATAAGAGATTATCACTTACAGGAAATGCATTCACCAAAGGTGAATGGCAATTTAAGACATTTTCAAAGGTCTGAAGAGAGGAGGAGAAGCTCTTAGCCTCAATTCACCCCTGCCCCATCTCATGACTTCAACTACCACCGTGAAGAAAGGCGAAGCAAAGACCCATTCCAAACCATTTGTCAGAGTTTTAGGAGTAGCAACATTGCAACTTCCTTTTTGATCCAAAGAGTCTGTGTGGATAAAGGCTTTCTCCACCAATTTCAGCTACCCAGATACCTTTTACTGGATGGTACATGACAGAAAAGGGTAATTCCTTTGGCATTCTGTTGTTCAGTTGTAAGGAACTGCATTTTGAAAGCACAACAATTATTTCTCATCACATCAGTAAAATAAGGTCGATCATGCTAGGGTTTTCATTGACTCAAGACTAGTACAACTAAGCTCTTTTTTCTTGTTTTATGCTCATATATGCTAATCATTTAAAATGAAATTTTGTAGAAGTTACTTTTATTTGTTTAACTATGAAGTTAAAAAAATGATACCATAATGCTCTGGATAATGCATAACAGCTTTTGTCTACAGATTTTTTGGCATCTCTGTCCTTAAAGTTGTCACAGAAAGCAACAGAAAATATTAAAAAAAGACCAGGAATTCCTGAAAATCTTTTATAGTTCATTAGTGACCAGATCTTTCCAGTATCTCCTAAGATTTATGCAATTCTTTCCACACATTGGTACTGGCTGCACTCCATAAATGTAACTATTCAACATACATATTTGCTCTGTTTGGTCATCACTTTCTTAAAAGCAATCTTTCCATTCAGGAAAAGTCCAGTTCTGAACCTATAATACCACAACCTTAACCACATAACAGTGGCAAATTTCAATGACAGTTGTCTAAAACCCAGCAGATATCTTTTAGACACACTTTCACAAGAAGAGAAAACACAATCTTGATGGTTAAAAACACTCAGTAGTGCTCTTCTGAATGTCAGAAAACACTTCAATGAGTGTCTATGGAAACACTTCAAAAATACACACATCTTTTAATGCAGTAACAAGGAATAATGATTTCAAATATTTTGTGTGTCTATGAAATCAGTTACATCATACAATTCATACAATGAAGTAGCTGAAGGATTGGGCAATTCCATGGTGACACAGAGGATTGAGGTGCACCACTGCTCCCTGGTTTCTCACCTTATTAGGGAGCTAATGTGCCTCATAAGAGACTGGTGGCACTGACAACTTTGATGTAGATCCTTTATGTGATTGAGCAGGGAGAACAAGCTCCCAGCTACCAATCAGCACAGTAGTATGCATCCTATTAATTTTTGTTTTCTTCTTCTGTTTAATTGAAACATAAGAGTCACTGGCTACTCCAAGTGGCAGAGAATATAAAAAACCCTTAGCTTAAACACAATAGTTTGTCAAACAAATAGTTTTTCAATACCTAACACTGGCTGTACTACTTCTTCTGGCTTCTTAAAATAGTGACCTGATCCTTGAGCAGAGGAGGTCACAGGTAAAGCAATTACTTTGACTAGCTGATGTATAGAGAAATGATTAAAATTTCATCAACACTTTAAAACAAATGTTTGTTATTTCAAGGTGAAAATGGAAAATCGTCTTGTGTTGACTGATGCCATTTCCATCATCCTTCTATGGCTGCCTAGTTTCAGCATTATGCAGTGATCATGTGAATGAATACTCATAAAATGGCCTGACTCATTACATAATGCTTAAACAACAAGCACTCAGACTAAATCTTCCATTAATGAAGTATTTGAAGGCGCTGGCCATCACCAAAATTAGTAACAGGCTCTAAGTCTCTATGATAAAGGTGGATGAGATACTAAATGTGTATTAAATTAAAGCTGAAACTTGACCTCATTGCAGTCTTCACCTCACAGCAGGACACTGCAAAAAGTTACGTATGATAAGTTATATATGACTGCAATGTCACATAATGCTATTAAGAGTTATAGGAACATATTCCCACTGATGTTTAGCATCTATTTAGTATCTATTTAAAATATGAATTGCATCTTTTTCACCTAGAGTGTGGTGACAAATCACGGAATTAAGTTTCCCTGTGAAGTTTGGCAGCAGTTTGAAAGACCAGTTGTCTGAAAGGACCTTCTCAAGCACTTGATAATAAACCTCAAAGTCTTTCATGCCAGGGATTTCTCTCTCACAGTTGTGTGTCCGTATTTCCCTGGAGGGGATGCAGGAGAAATGGGGGAAGAAACAACCCACAAAGGTGTGTTATGAACTATGCCAATTAAGTCATTTACAGGGGGCCTCGGAAGGTGAATAAATCCAATCTCTTGCTTACAAAAGGGACAGTTTTGAAGTTAGACTAGGTTGCCAGGCCTTGACCAGTTGAGTTTTGAAAATATCCAAGATCAAAGTTTCCATAACCCAAGTGACTTCCAGCACCTAACCACTCTTACTACAGTTTTTTCTTCTTGTGCCCAATAAAAAATTGCTTTTATTGCTACAAGTGACAACTGTCCCCTGTCCTTGTGCTGTGCACATATAAGAAGTATTTACCTCCCTCCCCTTTCTCACATATATCCATTATGATTTGGGGATTAGACCAGCCCCTCAACCCAGCCTTCCTCCTTTCCTCTGACTCTTTTCTCATATGCTCCACTCCCCATAATATTTCACTGTATTTCTGCTGGATTTCCCTCTCTGATCTCTCAATAAAGCAGTTACAAAGAAGTGACAGATCAAGGAGCAAAAGTCATTAATCTGCTTTGAATATTTTAGTAATTTTCACACTGACAGAACAGAGCAGCACCAGTGAATCCTTCTCTGAACAAGCAGTGATCACAACAAAGCACCCCAAAAGTTGTGCTCTTCTTTTCCTGCAACAGGGAGGTTTTTCAATAACTTCAGTCTCATTGATCTCTTTGTAAGAGCCATCACACTTGTCAAAATCTTCTACTATAACAGAGAAAAAAAAAATACATCTAATTGCATTGTAAAAACAACCAAGAGCCTTCAAGACAGCATTTGGATAAAACTAAACTTGCTGGACATTAGGAGTTGATTTATTTTTTATTATGGGCTGCAACAGAGACCTAGCAAGTTCAACAGCAATTCACATAAAATATTCCAGCAAATCTAACATATGCATTTCATGGTAAAACAGAAGGATTACAATACTAGATAAATACCCTGACCACATAGAAGAGATTTTTTATATTAATATGCATGTATATATGTGCCAGTGCACATATGTGCCCTAAGCATTTTCAGAGGCTTAGAAGAGAGAAAACCCAAAGACTACATTCTGACTGATTTTACAGGAGTAGTAATCTGCTGCAAATAAATACAATTTAACTGTCCAAGCCCCAACTCAGCTCCATAAAATCATCTGACAAACAGCATTCCAATACACAAAACATGACCTTCTACATTGGTGTAGAATTCTTTCAGCTCAAAAAAAAAAAAAAAAAAAAAGAAAGAAATTGCTCAGGAAGTGCTTCTCCTCACATGAGCCACCTCCTCCCTATCAGGAGTCTGCAAAAAGCATGAGGCTTCAAACTGACCTACACCAAATGAAAATCATGTAGTAGTCATTTATAGTTTAAGAGTAAAATACTTTTGAGTGATTTACTTAGTGCATTTTAATGATTTTAAGTAAGCAGTGTGCTAACTTAGCTGAATTAAGCTGGCAAAGAGAACACACAGGAGTGTATAATGCTGAAGATATCATAGTCAGTGCACTCATGCCATTTTTCAGCCTGTACAAGTAGATAGGTTGTCAAGAGATTACAGAGCACTGTAATAGGTGTCCAGAGAGGAATTAAATATGCAGCTTCCACCATCAACTGCCTGATCAGCTTGGCTCATGAGGGCACAAAGCAAACACCTCTGTTTCCACTTCATGGGTTTCCACTTCAACTACCCATCTTCCCAATGGTTCAACCAACAAACAGGTAAGTGGCTTGCCCTTTGCTGGAACTGGATGAGGTATTTTTCAAAGTCATTTTACAAAGCAGAATAAAATGGAGAGGGTTTTAAGATAAGACTACAGATAATTGCAGCAAGTTCTTCTCTGCATCCAAGCCAAAAGGAGCAATAATGTACACTAATTCAGGTCAGGTGAAAAACAGCAAGTTATCACCACTCACACTTTGCATGGTCTCTCTAACACTTAGCACCTGTTTTGACTGGTCTTGGAAGCATCACTTTCTTGAGCATTCTGTCCCAAGAACTGCTAAAACAGCAAAGTGGTAACAGCTCGAAGCAGCTGGTTCTAAGAACTATGCAGATAGAAATGCTGAGAGGAGGTGGGACAAAAAGCATTCTCAACCAATCAACTGAAGAAGGAAACAAAGTCCAACAACTCGCTGTAAAAGACACTGTACCTTAAAAAACACAGGAAGTTTACACCTCCATAGCACAGGTTACTGTAAGTGTTCAAGTTCTTTGCTCAAATTTAATGAATAAATTAAATGCTTCTCTCTTACAATGATTTAGAACCAAATTAATATGGATTGATCATTATTAATGAAAAACTAGGTAGATTGGTCCTCCCAGAAACTGTAAAAGGTAAAACAGGTACAGCCTTAACATCTTCACTCAGAGAAGATGCAAGAGGCAAAGACACTACCAGTGACAAGGTGAAAAGCCAAGCAGAGATAAAGATGCAATTGTGGCCAAAAGGCACTCTCCATTTCTCCTCCTTCACATATTATTTAGAAAGAAATACCAAGATCTAAGCCTGCAAGAGAAAATAAATACTTTCAGTTTATTATTTTAAGTCTTTAAAATAGAACTCTGCTGAATTTGAGCATCACTGAGATCTATGCCAGATCAGTAATTACCTTTGCACACACTCCCCTCTGAAAAATGGTGTTACTAATCAAAACACATCCAAGGGAAACTCTATGAGAAAAAAAAATCTAATTTTGCTTTTCCTGAATCAATTTCTGGCTCTCCCGGCCAGTTAAAGTCCCTTTTCCTAGCTTTATTTTAAGAGTATTGAAATAGATTACAAAAATGTTCCTCAAGTACAGGACAGAGAAGTTGCTGGTACTCATGGGCAGAAGTTCAATTTTTAAATTTTTCTCAATTTCTACAGCTGCAAAAAGGTATGCAATTTAAATCTCTACTTCAGCTTATTGCTTTAATTACACAATCTGTATCTTCAGCTTATGTGATAATTACATACTTGGTAAGGAAATGTAAAGACTAACACACAAGTTGTAGGATGTCAGACTTTGGGCAAGTGGCAGAAGAAGGGGAAGGAACATATCAGGATACAGAGTATTGCCATAAATCTTTTTCACAAAGCAGTCACAAAGAAAGCATTTATCTGAAACTGAGTAATTTAGTGCTGTGCCTGTCTGCTTTACAGCTGCAAATTGAACTCTAGCACAGAAAAGAATGTACTAAACCTGTTCCAAAATGACCAGATGCGCACACTCAAACACCATTCACACCACTCTGGTGAACAGCTGGAGCCAAGTTTTGACAAGGGCAACACTGCAGTTTAGTAGTGACAGACAATATCAAATGAATTATAGCTAAGTGATGTGCTTCAGCCAAAACCAAACAAAAAGCTGTGGACACTGCAGCGATCCTTTCAATAGCCAGGGAACACTAAGGCTAAATTCAACAGGCAAAATCAGCACTGACCTCCTGCAACAACACACAGAGACTGAACAGCTGGGGAGCAAAAAACCCTAAGAATTACTATTTAGATGAAGAGATAAGTGCACTTCTGACACATCTCCCAGTCATCCCCCCTTGCCACTCCTCTTGTCCCACATTGTGGTGTAGCCTCAGAGCACACAAACTGACTTCCTTTTTAGTGCAACCCAGACATGTGCTCCAGGACAAAGCACCCTAACCAGAGCTAATCTGACATGACCCTCCACCCTCCAGTACAGTGTTCAGCAAGGACACTGGGACACTATGAACAGTGGTTTCACTCCACAGAACCAACCCTACTGAGCCACAGTACTGAAGACACAGCCACCTCTGGCTGCAGCTGCTGGTGTGCACAGCCCTGCTCCATGCAGACCTGGCCTCCTGCAGAAGAGCCACAGCTCCCACCAGGCCCAGCAAGAGATGTGGGCTTCCACTGCTGGGCTGTAACAAGCCATGGTATGTCTCCATTTTGACTAAAAGTATCATAGAATCATAGAATGGTTTGAGTTGAAGGGATACCTTAAAGATAAATTAGCTCAAACCCACTATGGTGGACAGGGATGCCTTCCACTAGACGAGGCTGCTCAGAGCTCCAGTCTGCCCTTAAACACTTCCAGGGATGGGGCATCCACAGCTGCTCTGGGAAGCCTGTTCCAGTGCCTCACTACCCACACGGTAAAGATTTTTTTCTAACATCTGATCTAAACCTACTCTCAGTTTGAAGCCATTTCCCCTTGTCCTGTCACTACATGCGCTTGTCAAAAGCCTCTCTCCATCTTTCTTGTAGGCTCACTTCAGAAGGCCACAATTAGGTCACCCCAAAGCCTACTTGTTACCAGACTGAACAAATCCATTCTGTCTGCCTTTCTTCACAGCAGAGGTACTCCATCCCTCTGATCAACTTGGTGGCCCTTCCACCTGAATAAACTCTCTAGAATCTCAGAAGCTGTGCTAGAGCCTATTCAACACCACCATTTCAGCATCACTTGATTGTTTTATTTGTTCATCAAGTCTGCCCTGCCAAACAAAAACACAGTTTAAAGGGAGAACTACAGAAACTAATTAAAATAAAAAAAAGCATCAGTTCTAAAGGCCAGAGCGAAATGAGTCACGATAACTTGACTCCCTTGTGACACAACTTTTACCTCCTGATTTTTTCACATGCACCATTTCCTTGGCACAGATACTACTCTGAACCCTGATCAGCTCTTCAAGCACAGCTAGGGAGCTATGGTGGGTGGAGAGGGATGTGCCATAAAAGCAAATTAAAAAGTAAATAAAATACTTTCTTAAGCTTTCCTCATAAGCAAAACTACCTCTGAAACTTTGAAAACCTATGCTGAGGTTTACACAGATTTATCACCTACATGACTATTGTGTTCAGCATATATTCAAGGAGCTTATGCTTTTGGTTAGGTTTCAAAGAAAGACAAATCAGATTAGCAGCAGTCACTAGCTAAACACCCAGAATTAGAGACTACTGAAATGACTTTTTGTTTTTAAACTCTCATTTTCCTGCTCGTTTTATTTATTTGCTAGCCCAGTTGCTTAGAGAGAATAATTCAGAGTTGGGAAAAAAAATCCAACTGTAGCCACCACCCTAACCCATGGGGCCAGGAGGTGCTTGCCAGAGCTGGCCCTGCACACCCCTGCCAAAGCAGCACACTGCCAGGCTGCAGCAGACAGCCCAAGTACAAGTGCTCTGACCTCACCAACCCTGCAGGATTCCTCAGGAAGCTGCTGAAGGCAGCCAGGTGAGCCCCTGCCTGCCCTGACACCTACAGCCCACCCTCACTGCAGAGAGAGGGACAAGTATGAGCTCCCCAGAGCTCCCAGTTCCTCAGAAGGGCTCCCCACTCTCCAGCTTCCCTCAGATGTGTACCTTCTCACAAAGTCTTGTGCCAGAACAAGTGTGGATCTCTGGCAGCATGTGGCAGATCACGTGCAGGTCTAAAATACAGCATACACATGGTCATGAGTGATCAGATGCAACTATTTCTGCTTACTAGCTATACACCTGCTGGCAGATTTGGTGTAAAGTTGTTTTAGTTAACTGATAAATACTGAAGGTGTTGGAGTGCATTAAAATGATGGGCTCTTCATTCAAACCAAGTATGACTTTAAACTGATTTATTATTTATCCTCCATCTTTTAATAAATTAAAAAACTTAGATTATGTATCTTCTGAAAATAGACCTGCATATTGTATGCATGACAAAACCACGTGCAGTTACCATAAAAGCTATCTATAGCTTAGTCAACAAGTTCTAAGTAGTCACTGGAGATTCAACAGAAAAATAAACTTGCAAAGCAATAGCAGCAGACTTGCAGGGGGAACAGTCACTGCTGAGGTCTCAGTACCCATGCACTTTCAGAAGAGAGCAGGTGACTTCAAACCAACTCTAACCTGATCCCATGAACTGAGCAGCCCTCAATGGTGGGAAATTCCCAAGTGCCCTCCTGGAGGGCAAATTTCAGGCCATTTTCATCCAAAAGGAAACCAGGTCATGGACTCCAGGACTGCTCTGAGATTTGAACCAAAGCACAGTGCACAAGGATAAATGAGATTTGCTCCAGAGCCTCATTCCTGGGTCAAAAATAAAATGCAAATGCAGAAAACACCCGCCATCTGTTATGGTCATTTACTTGACTATAGATTTCCCTTTGCTCTCTACACTGAAAATATTTGAGCTTATACATTCCTCTGGTACAATTTTCACTGTCAAATAATTTTGCCCGCAGTTCAAAAGAATTACAAGAATTCCGTTCAGCTTCACAGCTCTCAGTTTTGAGCTTTGTCTGGTGACTCCAGCTCCCATGAGTTTAGCCCAGCTGGGGAGCACAGAGGGCCACCTCCTCGTTATCCCCCTCTCTCAATAAAGGTTTGGCTTATTTGCACACTTGTTCACAATTCCTTCCTCTTTGGAGTGCATTACTGGATGCAGCCACTGCAAGGCAACTGATTTTAGGAACATATCCTCATTTAAATCTGGAATTCTCTGTAGGTAGGCTGAAATGACACATTGCATTAAATGTACCAGACAAATATTTTTTCAGGTGAGTAAAAACAGTACCTTAATGGTGATTTGCAATCAATCACACTGCTTGACCAAAGCAAAACAGGGTACCAGGGGGTCAGAAGGGACTCTTCACCCACCATTTTGTCAATAAGCTTACCAACAGTAGGATAGTACTTTTCTTCATGAGTAACTGCCTTTCAGGTCATCAGATAAATACCTTCACAGATCTCTTTCAAGAAGAATAATCCTTTGAGCTTGACACTTCCATTTATTTATCCTTCAGGAAATTAAGAAGAAAGGTAGCACAAACAGTAATATTTCATAAAATGTTGTTTTAAAATGTACCTCAAAGTCTGTCAAACCCTGACTTAGCTACTATGCTCACTAATAACCTATATTCCTCACCACAACACGTTTGATTGCATACTCAAAAAAAGAATTCCAGAATCACAGGATCAATTAGGTTGAAAAAGATCTCTGAGATCACAGAGTTTGACCTATGAACATCACCTTGCAAACCAGACCATGGCACCGAGCGCCACGTCCAGTCTTTCCTTAAACACCTCCAGGAACGGTGATTCCACCACTCCCTGGGCAATCCATTCCAATGCCTAACAAATCTTTCCATGCAGAAATTCCTCCTGTAGTCCAACTTGAACCTCCACTGGCACAGCCTGAGGCTATGACCTCTCATCCTGTCACTGGTTACCTGGGAGAAGAGGCCAACCCTCACCAGGCTACAGCCTCCTTCCAGGTGGTTGTAGAACACAGCAAGGTCTCTGCTGAGCCTGCTTTTTCCCAGGATGAACACCCCCAGCCCCCTCAATCACTCCTCACATGACTCACTCTCTAGAGCCTTTATCAGCCTTTATAAGTGCCCTTCCCCGAAAGAACATGTAAGTGTCAAATTTTCACATGCTCATGCCTGGGTATAAAGTCCTGGTAAATGAGCATTCAGATATTCTGATGAAAACTGAGCTGCATTCTGTACAAAAAGTTGTGTTGCATATACACTGTTCCCAATGTTAAAAAAAATATATATATACATAGGTAATCAGATACTCAGGAGTGTGACTAACTTAAAATGTCCAGCTTTCCAGCTCTTTTGACAAATTTGACAGCTGTTCTGGCATACATTTTTTTCTGCCCTTTTCATCCCTTCTTTCTACTCCATTTTCACTCTAACAGATGCTTTTATTCTGTTTGATTTTTTTTTTTTTGTTTCTCCTCTCTTCAGTGGCAGCACTGGGGGGAGGGAGGGAGGGAGGAAGCGTAGGGTGCTAATGCACAAAGCAGTGCTTGTTAAAAACTGGACATATCCAGGCAATTCGCCAAATTTAATTCCAAAGACCCTGCTTGTGATTCGATGCTAAAGCGGAATATAGCATTGTTCTATCTGTCTGTAGGACACCGCGTCTTCTGTGGAAGAGGAGTTCAAAACAAAAGGACAAAAAACAGCTTGACACTCCCCCCAGCCTCCAAACACACACTTCATTCCAGAAAATACCATATTCATTGGCCTTCAGAGTTGTTAGAAATAAATCAAGCAGAAAAAAAAAAAAGGATTATCTCACAAACATGATGAAAAAACATTATTCAACTTCACAGCGGACATGGTAAAAGCCAAAAAGAGTAAAATTCTGCTGTTTTTATTAGACTTGCTACACTCAACCTTTGGATTTGGACCTTTCTGCACTGAAAACTGTTGATGAAGAAGAGACATCAGAATCTGGCCTGAAAATACCATGATGTCCCTGAGAAATGTAATGCATTGACACAGCTTCCTAAATTCTTTTAAACAAGACCCTGAATTCCATATTAAATTCTTCCATAAGACTAGTGAAGAGGCTGCTCAGGTGAGAAACTGCTCATACATGTAAATTAGTGGCTCTAAAGCCAAGATTGAGATTAGTTTATGAAGTGAGGGAGGAAGAAAGACAAAGAGAAATTAGCTACACTTAAAATTGTAATGAGTAATAGTCACACAGACTTTCCCTCTCACAATTTACCATGTAGCCCAATTTGTCCCAACAGATGTTAAACCATAACTCAATTTAACAGTGGAAAAAAGTACTAAATTGTGAAATGGGCACAACATGAGTTTAAATTCCAGAAGATTTATGCCACATTGCATTACTAGCATTACGTATCCAAAATAAAATGCATATACTGACATCTATGGCAGTAATAACATATTAAACTACATACAGAAGTTGTGTGAAGAGATAAATCAAGATTTAACTGACAGGGTCCCAAGCACAAATTTTAACTCACTTCCCGTTTAGACAATTTTTTTTTTTCTTTATTAACCTCATGTGCAAGAAGTGCATCTTTTCCCACGACTTGCCACTTTTCCATGTGCAGCCTTTCCCATCTCTTAAGTGTAATCCCCCTGCTCAGCACCCACTCCCTCTCCTCTTCAACCCAGGTCACTCAGTCACCAGTGCAGCAGGGACCAGGGCCTCACAGCAGATGTACCTCTTCCCTGCTCCAGCTGTGGGCTCTCTTATTCCTTGGGATGGCCACTGACAGAGAACACTAACTTTACTAGCAGAGCACAAGGGAAAATTCATCTTGAAAGATGAGTAAACAAAGAGGTAGGGAGTGCCTGTCTCAAGACCAGGAAGGAGTACAAGAGCTTCTCCATTCAAGAGAAGCCAAGCATATGAACTCCAGGAAATGCAACTACTCTTTTCAAAACCCTAAACCCTGTCTGCCACCTCTTCTCAGTCACTTAGCAGAGGCTGAGGTCCCTCTGTTGTCTGGATGACCATGGTACTCAGCCTTCCTATGTGAACACAGAAACCAGTAACAGGCTGGTTGACAGCTGGGACATGCTTCATATTTATGAAGCTCCAGAGGTGGCAGAACCCCAGAGAGCTTCAAGTCAAAATTCTGAAGTGGCAGTGGACTTCTCCACGTTTTTTTTCTTGCTCAGTTTCTGGGGGTTGTTTTGTCATTTGATTTGTCTGTCTCCTCCAAAATGATAAAAAACTGTAAGCGTTTCATATTTAGACAAGCACGCATAGAAATACAGAGAGGAAAGTTCCATGAGAATGCTGGCAGGAAACTAAACTGCAGGAAAAATCTGCCAGTGGTTTCTTAAAGGCAAGGCAATGCCTCTTTCTCAGCTACAGCTCATTTTGCCTTCCAGTCTTCCACTTCATGGTTGCAACAGAAGAAACCAAAGGGATGCATGTTTTATGAGCCTTTTCAGACATCACTCTTTT
Organism: Peucedramus taeniatus; assembly: GCA_013400575.1. Taxonomy (NCBI): domain Eukaryota; kingdom Metazoa; phylum Chordata; class Aves; order Passeriformes; family Fringillidae; genus Peucedramus; species Peucedramus taeniatus. The sequence continues at coordinate 101,940 of WBNO01002675.1, forward strand.
GGAGAGTGCAAACACACACACTAGCTGATAACACTAAGAACAAGCATGAATCAGATCTGCAACTCTGAGTCAGTGTTTCCACAGAGAAACTTCTTCAGCATCACCCTCCATTTAGGCATTGAAGCATTTTGAAGACAATAATTGCCCATAAAGCACCTTGAATACATAAACAAATGAATAAAAAGTGGGCTAAAAGAATTCAACTCACTTGCTGAAAGCCATGAACCCAAGAAACAGGTACAGCTATGACTTCAAATTCATGTAAATCACTTGAGGCTGGTGGCTACAGCATATTGCCTTAATGAACAGCTTAGCATTTTGCTAAGTCAATATGCTTGTTCTTATAAAAAAAAGCTCTTGGGAAGATTCTCAAGAACATTTTAATCAGACAGCACTTTCTGTAGTCAAAAACATAATGCTCTCTCAATAATGTTAATGTGCAAAACTGACATTAAAAAGCAAGAGTGACTGAAAGGGCTTTACAATAACCCTACAAATTATTCAACTACCACGTAAGACTTGTGTTCCTCATTGTTCAAAACACGTAAGATACGCTAATCCCTCTCACTGCCCTTTAGGACACCTTGCTCTTGACAGTTTCAGCTATGAGGAAAACTTGCATGTTGTCTTCTGAGTCTAGTACAGTTATAAACTCCTATTTAGTGTCCCATTTAATGAAGGTTAAACATCATTACAAATGAGCCACCTCGCAGCTCATGTGTTGCAAATTCTAACCAACCTGGCCATTAAGAAATCAAGCTTTTTGGAAAGCCAAGAGTTAAGAGAGCTGTTGCACACAAAGTGTTCATTTAGAGAGGTCAGAAGTTCTGCATCCTCAAGCATTTTCTCAAATACCCCATTTTGTAACAAGGCACTCATTTCCCAACCTGTCACACAAAATAAGTTAGTCATTCTTTAGTAAGTCTACTGGACTCTTAAAACAAACTAACTTGTGTAACTTTGATAAGATTGTGCACACTAAAATATTATTTGCTGTTGCCACAGCACAGGTAGCTCACAGATTAGACAGCACCTTCACACATTGCTGGGCCAATGTTTTAGGCAGAGGAAAAACCTGGCAGACTGGGCCATTACTGATACACAAACCCATGAAACAGTCCCTGCTTTTAAATAGTTAACACCCTAGGCTTCTGTTCTACAGGGGCACACTCACATAACAAGTCTTCCCTCACATGTTTAATCATTGCATGTATATAGGTGTACAAGGTATGACAGGTAAATGATGCAGCAGACACTGAGAGTGCCACGGTTATAAAAGCACAAGGTGACATCTCAGCTATTTTTCTTTTATAACCACGTAGATGGCAGGTATGCAACAGAAGAATCTATTTCTGACCATTCAGACACTCAGAGAAAAGATACCATCAATAAAATTGAAGGAAGTTGCTTAGTGTTGTCTTCTCAAAGGATACATTTCTGGCAATACAAAGGTATCACAAACATTTTTTAAATAAACTGAACAGTCACTACAAAGCAACACTGCTGCATTTATAGTACCACTTTATTTTAAAAAGGCACAGTTTCTGCCACCTAGCTGCTACATGTAGGTTTAAGTATGGTTGTATCTACAGGAGTTTCAGCATTTCAGAGATTATAGTTTATTCACAATATAATGCAGTTTTGAAATAGTTTATGTATTACAGCATTAATTGATACCATTAGATGCACATACAAAGGGAGCCATCTATAGAACAATTATTACCCAGGAAGGTTGCAGTAAAAGTAATTGCTAGCACTTCATTATTGAAAAATTAACTCATATTTGGGGGTGTTTCTGTGTTTTTACAAAAGACTGAAAAATGCAACTCAGAAAAGCCTGCTCTCTTGCAGTCCTTGTAATTTGTAATCAATACAGTACTTCCTAACACATACGTGACTGTTAGAAGCCCTGGTTTTTATTAATGTATTTTGCAACTATGAAACAGCATAACATTTGAAATGATACTACAATTTCCAGCACAGACCAAGTTTTTTTCAAAAAAAGAATTCCAATCCAAAGTTTGTATGCACATTGCCCCATTACTAGCCTGAAACATCTGTTAGGGACCAGTAACCATGCTTTCACAAATCATTTCTCTGAATAAGCTTAATAATTTGTATCCAAATTGCATTGTACTTTATTTCCATGGTGGTGATCTTCAATCACATTTCCAAGATTGAACTCACAGCATTAATCATGTTTCGTAGATTTCATTATAATCAGAAGTTGTTTCCTGGATTATCACATACCAATGCATATTTCTGTAATTACTTACACAAAAAATGAAGCTAAGGAAGTCTTTCATTTGGTCTTTAATGCAATATTTCAGCCAAATAAAAATTATTCCAAGTCATGCTTTATACACTGTTCCAAACCATCTTTTTTCTGCTTCTAAGTCTAACACAAAATATGACTTTTCCTGTCCATTAAAGCAGGCAAGCATTCGCAATAGCAATAAATCACTATTGCAAAGTCCCAAATCAGCTAAATTCTTCCTGCTGTGCACGGGTGTTTTCTGACATGTCTTTTAACACAAGCATGCACATAGATATCCTGAGCAAGCAGACTCCTTGTATGTTCTGCTGCCAGGTACACCAAGTATTGCCTCTCCAGCTCACAAGGCTGCTTGTTGGTGCATCTGAGGAGACCTGCCTATCAGTGCATTGCTGAACTGGGACAAATTTTCATACTAATCAGGATGTGACGCTGACAGATTGTACCCTGAAACACAGTTCTCCTCTGAGAACCAGTTATTTAAATAAATGTGCATTTGGTTCCGTGTTCTAGGATATTTGGCATTTTGGTTTCTTGGGTTTTATCAATAGGCATTTTTTACTTCCACTTGCACCCACCGCCTCTCTGCAGCTTGTGCAGTTTGCCATATAATGGGAAAGGAGAAGCAAACACTGAGCATTATGAGAAGAGAACTAGTCCAGGCTTTCCAGAGAGGAGTTATCCACTTCAATCTTTATTACCTTTAAAAGTGTTTGGCTTTGACATTTCAGAGGAAAGTCATCCACTGCCACAATATTTGGTAGAAAACCACCCCCCAAAAATAATTACTGGTGTTTTTTTTTTTAATTCTTCACCCAAATCAAGGCAAAAGCAACTTAACTCTCCTGTTCTTTGCAACAGCAAAGCAACACCAGACTTCAGCTTACTCATGAAGGAGAGCACGGGGGCAGGCTGTGATCTCTCTGCTCTGGTGACTGGTGACAGCACCCGAGGGAACAGCATGAAGTTGTGTCAGGGCAAGTTTAGAAAGGATTAGGAAAAGGTTCTTCCCCCAGAGGGTGGTTGGGCACTGGAACAGGCTCCCCAGGGAAGTGGCCACAGCACCAAGCCTGGGAGAGTTCAATAAGTGATTGGACAACACTGTCAGGCACATGGTGTGACTCTTGGGGCTGTCTTGTGAAGGACCAGGAGCTGGACTTCAGTCATCCTTGTGAGTCCCTTCAGAGTAGATTCTCATATTTCTTTTCACGAGTCAATTATTTCAGAACATTAAAAATGAAAATTTCCAGTTTTTGCTCCTATGTTCCTTTGCAGCAGCCACCAATAAGTGTCCAGTAAATCATGATTCTTAGCTTAAAATACAGCACAGACTCAGCCTGCTTTGGGTGGTGAATTGAATAAACTCCCATTAATAGGAAGAAGTCCAGTTGAACTTAAAAACTTCAAAGATGACTGCACTATATGTTGATGGAGGCTTTTTTACTGCAATGAACTTTTAAAAAGTTAAATTGGCCTCCATGGAGCCTTTTGTCAAAAAAGGCCTGTACCAAAGCAAATTGAAACTTATCAGGAGAGCCCAATTAACACATATTCTGTGGTGGAGAATACATAAACCCTCTAGACAAGAGAGGCCAAAGCCTCTGTCATTCCTACCATCACATTAATTACATTTACTGGAGACTGAACAGGTGGCAGCAGAGAGATTTGACAAAACAATTCCTTAGTGTGAAGCAGCCTAACACCTAAGGAAGCTGAACAGGGTGAAAAGAAATCTATGCAATTATTTCACAGCACTGTAAATTAACTGCACTTCCAATTTTCATGACATAGTTTTATTGGAATTTTACAATTGTTGTAAAAATGCAGCACAAATCTGAAAGGAAATTCTCCTTTTCCTTTTAAATTGGGTTTTGAGGACTGCACATAGATTTTCGACAGCTGCTTGTCCCAGACCACCAAAGTCACAGTAGTGAAAAGATGTTTTAACAGTAGCTATAGGCAGCTTCTCTTCCCTCACTGGTGTACCTCCCTAACTGGTTTAGTGAAGGACAGATGTTGCACATGACCCAATTGAACACCCTTTTTTTTTTTTTCTTTTTTTTTTTTTTTTTTTTTTTTTTTTTTTTTTTTTTTTTTTTTTTTTTTTTTTTTTTGTTATGGCTTTGGGGAAGGAAGAGAATGTTGCACGCAAAATTCAGCGTTGATTAAAAAGCACTAACATTTGGCTGAGCAAACCCCAATTCAGCCCCCTGGGCCTGTCTGACCCACTAACCACTGTTTCCTAACTGCTCTGTTATGGCAAAGTTTGCCTGAAAAATGCAGAGGTTGCAGAGCAAAAGAATATGACCCTTACATCAGTCTTGAAACACTTCCTTAATGGCACACTATGAAAATCCCCATTCCCACACTCTCAAATTTATTGGTTCTAAACTACACACTTGTAACAAAGATGTAACAACTGACGGAGCCTCTTTAATGACCAAACAGGGAATAGACTGAAGTATCAGAGAGACATATGACATCACTCAAATGAAGAAAATAAAGAGCAAGATCTTGTCTGACTAGGTGGAAGAGATGGGGGAAGAAATCCATTTCAGAGTATTTTCAGAATTTAAAATGTACTGTCCCTGTGGTGTACCACAGTACTTCTCCAGATAGCAAACAGGTACCACCTACCAAAAGAAGAGATCTCTGTTCTGTTTCCTTTCAGATATGCTTCCTTAAAACACAGGTTTTTCATAGGCTCTGGAGGCTCAGGGTTTGCCTAGGCTTTGTGCTTCCCTACAGATCTGCAACAGTAACCCCCGTACAAAAGAGAAGGGCACAAAAAGCAGGGGCAGGTAGAGTGGAACACATTGAACCTTTTTTTCCCAAAGCAACAGCAAAGGTACTGGAGTTACATAAGAAGAAACATGCTAGCTACACTTGAACTGCCTCTTGCAATACCATCAGAAAGTTTATCAAGATCTGGAGCCCAGCTCAAGTCCCAATTCTAAAGCATACATGAAAGCCTTCATCTTCTATTACGAAATTAAAAAAAAAAAAAATTCCAGTCATCACCATGGAAGAAGGGAAATTTGAAGTAAGTACCAGCCACTAAATGCTCAGAAAACAAACAGCAAACAAAAGCCTCCAAAATAATAGCAAGTCTTGTGATTTTTTTTTCAGCATTCAAGGACTACAACAGACAATGGCTGGATAGGAGCAGGAACCAAGAGCGAAGATTTTGCAGTGTTAAAGAACTAGGCATCTGCAGCTCTCTGAAGGACACTGATCCTTGCAAGAAAGCAAGAAGACAAAGAGATGCTCTCTAGAGAACATGAGACACCTTACAGGTAGTGGGGGTTAATGATATCTTGCAAAAACGTGATTCTTCAAAAAGGGGGAAGGCACTGCCATGTTTAGGTATTATCAGTGGTAATGATTTTGTAGGAGCACAGAAAATTATGTTTAGTGACCTCTAATTTCTCATGTTTTCTAACGATAAATTAGACCTTCAAAGGAAGAATCAGGGAAAACCAGAGCCAAAACCACAGCCTCTCTGTACAACTCATACATTTACTTTCCTTTCCAATTGTTCCCAAGCTGAGGAAATGTCCAACACAAGCCTTCAAACTAAGGATCAATTTCATTTCACTGCAGAGACAATTCTTTCAGAGCGGAAAAAAAAAAGGCAGCTTAACACAACATGCATGTCAAACATTTTTGTCCCAAAAATATTTCAGTTTTTTGAGAGAAAGACCTTTTTAATACAAATATCCTGCTTGTTTGGATCAAAAAATAATCCTATTGGTTTTTGTTTTTCTGCCAACATCAACTTTTTAAACACTGTAAAAAATAAACAAATGGTGAAAAAAGAAGAATATTCACTCCATCACCAGACATCAGTCATGGAGGACCTTACCACACCACTGTATGGCACAGCAGAACAAGGCAGGAACATCAGAGCATCCAGGCACTGTACCAGAGAAGAATTCGGGAAAACACTTCAGCAGCTCCCAATGGCTCCTATATGAAAAATGTCTTGGAAAACAAGTAACACAGCTATCATATGAGAGACCTTCAAACTGTCACTCTGTAGTTGTGACCTGATGGAAAGACAACATGATGCAAAATGCTCCTTTTCAAAAAGGTTTTACTGCATTTTTTTATGAAAACGCTTGTTCACCTATTACCCAGCCAACAAAGAGGGCTTGAAGACACATTAAAATGGTGTCATCTACATATAAAGAAAAAATAGGCACATAATCTAGCTCGTGGGAACAAAAACCACAAGCAAGGGACTTTGAGCCTTCAAACTGATGAAACTTCCATTGTTTGAGATTAAAACTCTGTTGCACTCTTGATTTTCTTGAATTTCCCACACACAGATATAAAAGGCAATGCCCTTAAAAAGCTCAGAGGACTTGGTTTTAATGCAGTAAACTCCAAGCAGCCCAATTATATTAACTATTTTAGACACCCATGAGAAGAACAGCATTCAGGTCAGTTATGCACACAAAGTTATCTTTTCACTCCCCATTTCCTACTCCCATAGTGCTGGCTTTCTGGAGATGGGACAACATGAGACCCTGTCAGCCACCGAGCTCTGTGCCCTGACAGAGTCCCAGCAAGGCTTGTGCTTTGTGTTAGCCAAGCCTTGGTCTCCTCCACAGAGATGAGGGGTCTCATATAAACAGATACCACCCCAGTTACTGAGCTGATGGAATGGCAGGAAATGAATGATGTGCAAGCAAAGGGAAAGATTTAGCAAAGCCAAATACTGCTAGAGTTAATAATCATGTCCTAATTCAAACCAGGCTCCTCTAAAGCAGGTCAGGTTAATTTTAATTACTACGCAGTTTTTTTTTCTTGGCATAAGCCAAAGAGGTTCACATCAGAACCACAGGAACCACTTGGGAGGCAGGAAGCTGCTGCACTTATCCTGTGAGTACCATGACCCGAATCAATTAGTATGCAGTGCTGCACATTTCCTTAAATCATCTCCAGTGCATACATTCCTGGTCTCACATCCAGGGTCACCATAGCTATGAGGGAAACAAAAGTGGTGATGCTTGCTGGCAACTGCTGCCCTGCCTCTTCCACGTGTCTGCAGGGGAACACAGCTGCTGGGGCTAACATTTGGGAAGGTACTTCTTGAGCAAACTCCTACCATGCAAATGCAGGTAAGCCCACACACAGCTTCATGAAAAGAGACTGAAGAGTTGGCTTTTCCAAGCAAAACTGGAAATGAAAAAGTCTGCATTGCCAGCGTGTGATTGAGTTAACAGCCAATTTAAGATTATGTGAACAGAGGTTAAGTTTAGGTTACTACATGAACCCTGAGAGGGGTTCACCCCTGTGAAGCTACACAGCTAAGCAAGAAAGTACCAGATTTCCACACACTGCAACCTGTGCCATAGCACATACAGGGGCATTGTCACTACCCTCTGATTCGAAGCCACCTACTCCACAGGGCTTGATGTAACCAAAGAGTATGTCAGCAGCCTCCACAAAATCAGGGAGGACTCTTTTATGTAATGTTACTGTTACATCTGAAGAGCATATTTTCCTTTGTACTTAACTAATAAAACAAACAAGTAAAAAAACAAACAACAAAAAGACACCAGGAGAGAAAAGAAAGCTTGTATTCTTTCACACTAAGCCCAGAAAGGCCATATGAGGACCCTCCTCAAAAGCCACTGCAGAAAGGATCACAGATGTCCAAGCCACAGGCTACACTTTGTCCTGCAGCCACAAAATCTCCTGATCATTCTAGTTTCCCACAGAAGGGATGCTGAAGTGAGTACACAGCTAAGAAGTGCTGGAATCCTGATCTCCTCCTCTCAGGCTTCATATTTTACATCATTGACTTCAGCGTTTAAGAGAAACACAGCTGCCTTGGCAGGTCACGCTCAAGGAAGAAAGGCAGTTTCTGAGTAAGTGCAAAAGCTCCTTTAAGTCATGATGACCTAGGGGAAGGATTTTAAATTAATTGCCAGTATCTCCTAGCAGGAAGCACTGGCACAGTACATCCCAAGTGCTGTGGAAGGCCTGAGATGCAGGCTGTCACCAGGGTGCTCTTCCCAGCTGTTCCCTTTAGGACAAAGCAGGGCACACAACTGCTGCCAAGCCTGATGGCTTTAAGTGTCACAGTTCCATCCGTGTCTGCCACAGAAGAGCACAGGTTACTGCTACAAGTCCACTCGTGGCATGGAAGTCACCTGAGTGCACAGAATGTCCACATTGAATGTCTCTGGGACCACATGCAACAGCTCAGGATACATTAAATTCTGGGATACTGCTGTGATGTCAGTGATTTAGCCCGACACAAGAAAATAGTGTTAAAATGGCTAATAAAGGCAAGCTTAACAAGGCCAAGCGTAAGCTCCTGCACCTGAGTCAGAGCAATCTCAACCATGCACACAGGCCAGGTGATGAGTGGATTGAAAACAGCTCTGCCAAGAATGACCTGAGGCATTGGTGGATGAAAAACTGACTTTGAACCAGCAGTGTGCACTTGCAGCCCAGAAAGTCAGCTGTACTCAGGGCTGAACCAAAAGCAGCATGGCCAGCAGGTTGAGGGAGGTGATTCTGCCCCTCTGCTCTGGCAGTGTGATACCCCAGCAGGAGCACTCCAGCTCTGGGGTGCAGTGTCCACAACACAGGATGGACACTGACCTTTTGGAACAGGTCCAGAGGAGGTTACAAAGATGATCAGAGGGCTGGAACATCCTGTGAAGACAGGCTGAGAGAGATGGGGTTGTTCAGCTTGAAGAAGAGAAGGTCTGGGGAGATCTTGTAGCACCTTCTAGTACCGACAAGGGTAGGGACTTCTGAAGGGAGTACCTACCCTACACGGGTACTCCCTTCTGAAGGGAGCCTACAGAAAAGATAGAGAGGGACTCTTTACCAAGGAGTGTAGTGACAGGACAAGTGGTAATGTACTTTAAACTGTAAAGAGGGCAAATTTAGATTAGATACTAGGATGAAAATCTTTACTGTGTGTGGTGAGACTCTGTAACCAGGTTTCCCAAGGAAGTTGTGGATGCTGGAAGTGTTCAGTGCCAGGTTGGATGGAGCTCTGGTCTAGTGGAAGATGTCCCTGCCCATGCAGGGGAGTTGGAACTGGATAATCTTTAAGGCACCTTCCCATCCAAACCATCCTACAATTCCATGATTTTTATCCTATGTTTAAACTTGGATAGGGAGAACAAATCTCTCTCCACAGAGATCCAAGAACCACATGCAAACGCAAAGCGCAAGTGTCAGAGCAATGAAGCATATGTAACAAAAAGCTTGACATATTTTCTGAGTAAGGCAATAGAAAACACTTTATTTACAAGGTACAGGAGCCAACATAAGGGATGTTTCACACATGCAGAAGAAGACAGACTACTGACCATGTGGGAAGTGGGCACAGCAGTCACGCTCATGAACACATATGGAAGGAAAAAGGCATGCTTCCCTCCTACTAATCTTACCAGTCTCTTCCCTTAAAAAACAAGAGTTTTAAGGATCAAGTATTTTTAAAAGGATTACAGTAGACGAGAACTTAAACAAGCAAAATGGCATTTCTGAATTTATAAATCTGCCTTATAGGATGGGAAAGAGGAAGGAGTGCTTTGGGAACTCACATTTTGGCTGGAGAACTGCTTTTCCCTTTTTGTGTCGTCTTGTGAAGTCCACTGTCCTGGTTTAGGAAGGGCACTCCCCAGTACAGTACTCCCACTAAAAAGAAAAAAACGAGCCACTCCCCTCCTCCCCCACTCTGGTGGGAAACAAAAGGCAGAGACTATGGGTTGAGATAAGAACAAGTTACTAGAAACAGCAAGGAGATAAGAAAATGAACAGCACCAGTAATAACATTAATAAAAGAAGTGTATAAAGAGGGTGATTTACAGGCAAAAATGCTCACCAAGCCTGGGACAGTGAAAAACAGGGGCAGACACCCTCCACATGCCTTGCTTCCCCACCCTGCAAGCCATGCCCATGTTCCTCCCAGAAGCTGAAGTCCCTTACTTCCATCCCTGGCAGTGATGTGAGTGGTACAGAATAGCAACCCAGATGTACCCACACGGCTCCAGGCTCTGCCCCCTCATGGCTACTGCAAAGAAAATACACCTCTGTCCTGGCCAAAACCAGGACACCCTCGCCAGTCTCTTCTCAGGAGTCCTGCACAGGGAGCCCCGTTAGAAGGCCAGAGGAACAACCAGTGAACAAAGATGCTACACTTCCAAGTAACTGGTAGGGCTTCTTTGGGTTTTTTTCAACAGAAACTCAGGGATTGTTTCCATTCTCATCCCTCAGGTAAACCCTAACAACTCTGTGTCAAATAAGGAACACTTCTAATTTTCTAACCACTTTGAACAAAATTCTGAGAGGGTAGGCAATCTTCAGAAAGTAGACAGCTATCCTACAGCCATCATGCTGACCAATTTTGCAGGTATCTCTACAGCCAAAAAATACCAGCGCTATCTAAGATCAACTAATCAAACATGAAACAAAGTATTTTTATCAACTAAATGTGTTTTTGTAAAGGGGAGAAATAACTAGTGCTGACTGTAACTACCCTGGCATTTTCCTGAACCTTTTTTTTTTGCATGTTCTTATAGGAACGGAAGACTCGGTGTGCAGTAATTAACACAGTTATATGTCAGGTTTAAACAGCTGCTGGGACATTTCCATCAGCCTTGGCAACAACACTTAATATTCCACATGTACCATGCCTTTTTGTTACTGTGGAAATAGAAATCTAAGACTCCAACCTCCCTCCAGAAAAGCACTTAATTTTGCTTTAAGAAAATGTCTCTTGAGTTTCTGTTTATTTTAAAGCTGTTTCTTTTAAAGTCTCTCCTGTTTTCTGTCTCTAAGAGAGGTACATCACTTGGAAGCACAAGTCACAGTCACAGCTGCACTCACCTACCATGTGTGAAAAACCAGCAAGCTCTTCTGGACTTCATGCAGAAAGTCTTCAGTGGAGGATCAAATGCCAACAGGAATAAGGGGGGCAGGGAACTATCTACCCACACACATCCCTGCCCACAAAACCTAAAACAGCCTAGAGGGAGGGAAGGACAAGGTTTGACCATGATATTCAGCACTTCCTCTCTGTGAGGATAATGGAAAGAACCTAAACCATTCTGGACAAGCTGGAAGGCTGATGGTAATGGGAAAACATTCAGCAGATTTTATGATGACAGCCATAGAAAACATTAAAAAATCCACAAATAAAGTTTTACAGGAAAATAAAATAACTTTAATGAAATCTGCAGACTGTTTAAGGATGAAACCAATTGAGTCTTGACTCGTGCTGCTACCTCATATTTGTCTTTTGTTTCAGTTCCACCCACTCCTCGAATACCTACCTTCAGTCTGCCACAGTTACTTTAAACCAGCATTTTCAAGAGCTTTTTTACTCCTTCCTTGTTCTTTTTTTTTTTTTTTTTTCTTCCCTGAGGTTTCCACTGAGGAATAAGAGGAATTTAGTATGTGGTAGACTACAACAATTTCTCAAGCATGGTGTTGCAAGCATATCAGTGGCAGATAACATGAAAAATGTCAAAGAATTTCAGGAGAAGGTTAAAGATTAAGTATCTATTGTATGCTTCTCGTAGATAAAGTTTGAGGAGAAAAACAGTTATTTTCAAACTGTTTGAAAATAATTTAAAGGGAGAAACAAAAAATTGCAGGCTAAACCCAGCAAAAATTACTTAACCGGATATTTTTTATTCCACATCATTATTTCTTTAAGTCTCCAGGCGTAATCTGAATTGGGGGGTTTTCATCAGACAACTACCAAGCATGAGAAATCACCATTTCAATTTCAGCACAGTATGGGGGAGGTGTCTATGAAGTGAAGGTATACATTGCATAAGGGAAATAATTACTAACAAGGGCTACATCACTCACACATAGCAAAGCCCCCTCTCACTGCATTCTTCGCATTGGCTTACGCAAAGCTTCGGCTCAGTGCGACTGTTATCAGCTTTAGTACCTAATAACTTCACTGGCTGGAGAGCAGGCAGTAACAATTATATGTACTGGATTCTGTTACATTCCCTTGACATGGCATGACAAATATCTCAGAGATTTCAAGGCTTTTGTACCTATGCCCATCACAGAGCATGAGCAGATGTTGCATTACGTGTTCCTGTTTTTACACCTTGCAAGTCGTGGGTTCTTGACAGATGTGCTGGAGCAGATCCCTGTGCTTGCACCAAAAGAACTCCAAAATACTCCCACCAGACATCTCTATTTCCTCATGACTTTTTTTTTTTTTTAATGCACGCCTAAACAGCTCAAGAAAAGCATTTAATTTCCCACAAGGGAAGTTCCATGTGGCAAACTTATTTTCAGCTGTGTGCTTAACAAATACAAAAACTCATTTTACACTTTTGTTTGGGAAAGTGCATGACATTTATGTCAACACAGTTTTGGTAACAAAAGCGTAAGTTTAGACACAAGTAGCAATCACTTAAAACCTTCCAAAAGTTATTCCTTCAAAAAAATAAAACAAAGAAAAATAAAAGTACAAATATAAGATACAGAAAACACAGAGAACAAGAAAATTAAAACTACTTTAGTAAAGAATTTACAAAAAAAGTATTGAAGATCCAGCCAGTGCTCCAGCACTAGTTCAGACTTGGTGTTTGTTGGCATGGTGTGTGCCAAGGACTCCATTCCAGAAAATCCTTACAGAAATTCGCAGAGCCTCGAACTTAAGAAATTTTTAAAAAGTCTTTAAGTTGATGAAAGCACTGTCTTATGCCATGAAACATTTGTGCCCAATCACAAAAAACATATAAACCCACAGAATAAAAAAAAAAAAAAAAAAGGCATGAAATCTCTCTTGAAGAGATAGGCAAGACCCAACAGCAGCCACATGGCCAAATGGGCTCCCCAAGGGTGTCAGCAGGTGACTGCAGGCAAATAATGCTCACCTGCAGCCAGCAGCTCCACTGATACACAGCCAGCACTAGGACTGAGAAGCCTCGATGAATGTGTTAGCATGTAAGCTGGCAAAAACATAGACTAAAGGGTGAACCCAGACATTGGAGAGCCCCAGTCAGCCGTGCCTTGCTGGCAGCATGAGGGAGTCAGATTCCTCCCCAGTTAGCCATCAGGGGCAGGCTCCACTGCTCCAGCTCAGCAAAACAACCAATAAGCCCAAGTGTATGTTTCCAATATTCAGAATATTCCAATATTCAGAAAACCAGTGCACTGGTCAAAACATAAATCTCCTCTGGCTGAACTCCCATTATTTACTCTGGGTTTGGATCTCCTGACCAGCTGCATTGTTAACACAAGGTATCCTTTCTGTCTGTTTATCCACAAACCAGCACCTAGAAGGCAAGCCAGCTGCTTCCTTACTCCTGCAAAAGTTTTGCCCTGTTTGCCTTCAGTGCAATCCAACCCTGATTTATGTATGGTTTACACCAGGGCAATTCTTTCCACAGGCATTGAAGGAGTGTATTCAAAGACAAGAGCTTTAGGCTGCAATATGCAACAACTGCTCTATGCACTTAAAAAGACATTAAAAAAACCCCAAACAAAAATATGAAGGCTGTATTTTACATTGGATACTTCAAATTAGTTCAAGAAATCTAGTCTTGCTCATGACCCAGGTCCCAGCTATCTTTGAACCACAGTCCTTTTCAACATCTCTCCCCAAGCCAAAAAAAAAAACAAACCCAAACATTAAAATACAAACACATTTTTGAAAGTCCTTTTCCGTACATAAAATTCTAGGCTAAAATTTCCAAGTGTGGCATGTACACAACTATCAAAGCATAAAACAAATATGCCCAAAATTGATGCAGAGAAAGGCACTGAGGTTTGTACCTATCGATAGCTCTGTGGCTGGCACATCCTTCTGTTAATGAAATATAAGCTCCATTCACATTTTGAAATTTGCTGCTAGTCAAAGAGCTCCAAAACCAGGGAAAACAAAAGATGTTGAATTCTCATAGTTCTTTGTGTTGCTTGTAAATGTTTCCTGAGCCGCAACTCCCCATGCAAGCTTTTGAGCCCAAAACCCAAGAGACAAATAATTATGGAGAGGAAGACTGCCAAAACACCAAGACAGAGCAGCAATAGAAAGCAACAAAGAGCTAAGAATTCAGTGGCACATAGGATGCTACCTGTTTGTTACACTGGATGGCGACATCTCCAATGGTGCCCACTGTGTTTACAGGGGAGGGGTACTGCGGCCTTTCCCCGGGCCTGGGCTATCCCCGGCGGGTGCCACGGCCCGGTGAGTTCAGTCCTGTTCAGCACTGCCCGTCCGAGCTCCCAAGCAGCTCCCAGCCCAGGCTGCCTTAGCAAGCTCCAGTGCTATCAGCTCTGGGTGATTATCAGCTCATTGGTGATTTCAGCTCTCTGCTTGCTGGGTGCTTCAGGCAGACACAGGGAGAGAGAGGAGAAGCGCTGTGTGAGGTTCCACAGAGAGGTCCTTTATTGGTTTCTTCCGCGAAGGGGATCAGTGACAGCTCTTCTGCCACACTGGACAGAAGTAGGGGTTTTTATAGGGTTTAGGGGTTTTGGAAATTGTCCAATGGTAAGGGTCGAGGTGAATATGACCCATAGGCTTACAGGGAGATAAGCGAGGGTCTGGAGGAAGAACAGGGGTCTCTCTGGTCAGTCATGATGACAAAGCATTTCCTATCTCGGGCTGCTGACTGCCAGGGAGGCCTTGCAGGCCCTGTGCCTACAACAGAGGAGTGACAGCATTTTGACTGGCACAGCTACCCCTGCACCAAAGCTGTCTCAAGTTCACACCTGCCTGCAGAATAAAGGCTGGGAAAGGATCAGGAGATGTGGATTCCTCTCTGGGTACTGTCAAGCCAAGTTCGCTTCCTCTGGTCACAGGCTACATTGCACATGACCTGGAAGAAGGCAACTTATGAGATGGATGTGATGGGTTCCGTTTTGCCCTTTGACCACTGTGGGTATTGACCCAGTAAACCTCCCTGCACAGGATTCTGCACCTCTACAGAGAAGCTTGCAGGCTCAGCTGGGACCCATCACTTCAATAAAACCATTTTTGATGTTTCACATGGAAACTAAACTATCTTTCCTTATATTTGCTCATACCAATGCAAACCCAGAGGCACTTGTACATAAATGGATTTTAAGGAACCAGCCAGAAGAACAGAAAGAATCTTAATTTCTATCAAACCAACATAGCCACTAAACGTGCTTAAGCGAACCCTGGAAAATGACCTCCCAAACGTCTCACCACACATCTCACCAGACTGGAAACCCTGTGAGATGCCACGTGCTCCATCATCTTCCACAACATTACCACTGTGGGGCCATGAAGAGACTGAATATTTTCCAGGTGGGCTCGGGGAAGGCAGCTGCCATGGCTCTGTGCAAGCTCTCAGTGGGAATAGCACGCGGAGCTGCACAAGGAGCAAGGTGCTGTGCTGCCTGGGCAGGGCAGGCACTCATGGGGACCAGGTGTGTGCATGTCTGAGGAAAGACAAAGGGCACACACAGCTGGGTGCCCGTGGGGGAGGTCAAACAGAAGAGAAATCCATCGGTGGGAAGAGCAGCCATTGTGGGGAGTGATGTAATGCAACAACACCATGCAGTTACCTCAGCAAATGCTCTACTCCAGTGAAATTTCACTGGATACAATGTTCTCCCACTTCTGAAAAGAAAACAACACATTTCTAACCAAAAGCAATGAGTAGAAATACAATAAGAGGAGTTATTTTGCATCTGGCTTCAACAACTGTGTACCTCAGAGAACAGAAAATTCTCGCTAATGAAAACGGGCACCACGCAGACAACGTGATACTGCTGTATGAGGAAAAAAAGAGATACCAGCAACTGGGCTTCCCTGGGTTTGACTTCAAAGTTTTTTTCACCTTATCCTGAAATGAATGCTGGACTTATTTTTTTACAGTAAGGACTAAATATTACTATATATTACTAAATATTGTTCAGAGAACTTGTGGATGCCCAATCCCTGGATGCTCCTTCCCTGGAAGTGTTCAAGATCAGGCTAGGCTGGGCTTTGAGCAAGTGAAAAGATGTCCCTGCACATAGCAGAGGGGTTGGATTAATTGATCTTTAAAGGTCAAACCAAAATATTCTATGATTAGAAGGCACCTGGAGACTTCAACTGGTTTTAAAAATTCTCTAAATGCTCTGAAAAAGACAGGCAATCAGGCACTGACAGTTCAGACCTTCCAGGGATGCAATTTATCATCCAGTATGTTTTTCTGAAATGTAACAGTTCAAGATCTATCAGACGTAGAATTAACACACAGGACAGAAGATATCCTCTATTACACAACCACACACTTAAAAAGAGAGGATGAAGAAGAACCTGTAAATATAGTGAAAACACAAATTGTTTTAAGATAGTAGGAATATCTGAAATGCACAACATTTTCTCCTCCACCTCCTTGTCAGACAAGAAGGATTACAGTGAGAAGGAAAATTAAGTACCTTTTAAGAGCACAAACACATGCTGTAGAGATAGAGGAAGGGCAGCAGTACAAAATTTTGTATTTCACAGGTTTTATGAGAAGATAAATTGAGTATTAGTTTCTTTTCTTTTAATAAGAATAAGGTTAAATATGTTTAAGAGGTGTATGATTTAAGAAAATATGGGCTACACCACTTGGCAATTGAAATCCAGCCACCCTTAATGACCAAAGCTAATGAGATTTTACTATTAATGTTAGACACTAAAGATTTCAGCTCCTACCATGAAATGTACAGCTGAATAGAAAGAAAGAAGACTGATTCTCTTTCAGGACTTGCCCCCAGCTGTTTATAAGAAAAAAGCCTGGTTTAGGAAATATGTGAACCTACTTCAGACACATTTAATGTAAAAGCAAGGACCATTCCTCTGGGTGGCAACAGCCCCTAAGCTGGAACTCCTGAAGACAATGCCTACAAGAAAAGGATGGTCGGCTCTGGGATGCAGGGAGGGACACAGAAGTGAGTATTACTGCAGGAGATGGATGTGCTGGAGAAGGTGTGAAGGACAGGAGATGGCCCCAGTGTGATTGATACCTTTGGGAATTCCCAGGCCTTCAGGCTCCACAAGGCAGCAGCTCCTGTGCACGGAGGCTTCAGAGAAATGGGACTAGAACCCACATAAAGACAGGCGTAATTTTATCCTCTGTTTGCAGACAGTGTTCTCCTCAATATCTGTTTTCAAAAAACCAACCAACCCAAATATAATATATGTACCTACATTGCTCCAACCACTTTTTTTTTCTTTTAAGTAAAAAGCAGCAGTTTGGAGAGTACAAAGGAAAAAACACGTAAAATTACGAAAACATGCAGTTCCCAAGAAATGACATTGTATCATGCTTTTCAAACTTCTGGAATCAAAACATTTTGCATTTTTTCGTTTATTTTGTAAAGTAACAGCCCCACTCCCCACCTTCTTAGTGAAACCCTATGTCTTAGAGAGTGTGTGCCATGATGTAAGACGCCCATGGGTGGGACTTCTCACAGGAGATGCACAAAGCAATGCACTGGTCATTACTGAGGGCCCTCCATCCGGCCAGTGCAAACCCTATCTAGAACAGGATGCCCAGGTTTCAGAAGTGCCGAGGGAGCCAAAAGCCCAAAGAACAACAATGGCTGCAGAGGGCTCTCAACCTCCAAAAAGGAAAACAAAAACCAGCCTGGGTAAGCCAGTCCTACACAAAAGTTTTGTGCGAGCAAGGACAACTCGAACTGTCTTAATGAGAAGCAGTCCAACACATCCGTGCCATCAGATCAGGAAGCTCAATAACAGCACTGGGGCTCCACACAAGGACTGGTGAGACAATCACATCAACCCCACTCTACCTAATGCCAAGGCAACAGTTATGCAATGACAGAAACAAAACGTTGTATTCATGGGGGACTGGATCACAGGCTGACAAAGGCTTCTTTTTGTGACTTCTTTTTGAAGTACTTCATATGAAATTTCTGCTCCAAGTCCCCTCTCCTGACTGACCAAACTGCCATTAACTCAGGCACAGCTTGCTCATCCAACAATGCTTCTAAGCAAAGAACTCTGCAGACCTTGTGTTGTTTTTATCATCATTGTGAGCAAAATGTTCAAGAAAAGCTTTCTTGTCTTTACTCCCCTTTTCCCAACTGCTACATTCAGGACAACACATTCTATATGGACATAAATTATATACTTCACACTGTTGCAGACCCACAATGTGCGAGACTAACTTTAGTGCTTTTTTTAAGATTTTAGGACTGAAATAAAGATGGGTTTCTCCTTAAGGTGATTCACTCATGAAGATTTAAAACAGCGTTTTGATTTCAAACTGCTAGCAACTTAATTCACTGAAGGAAAACCAATTTCACACACTTAGCAGCAAAGACATTTAAGAACAATTTTACATGGAAATCGATACTCTTCCCTTAATAAGACAGTAGAAACATTCCTTTGTTTCTATCCCTCTTCCCTCCCCATTCTAAGATTTATTGGACATCAACCCATGCCAGTAAAAGTGTAAGTTAAGAGGAAGATAGTAGGATATAGACAAGAGGAGAGACTGCCTACTTTGCAGTTTCATTTAATATCAAAAATTCACACAGGAAAACAATAGTCTAAAAACTGAGTATCAGAATATGTACACAAAAAAAAAAAAGCTTTTTGATGCTGCTAATACAGCTGGTTGGTTTGTTTCAACCATCAGAGCTGTTGAGGCTACAGGAATCAGTACTTTATAGTGCACAAAAAGGGGTGTAGAAAACTTCTAAAAAGTAAAAAGACATTAATACTAGAGGAGTCTGATCGTCACTAAGCTAGGGAACAAACCAGTTAATAAGCATTTAGAAATTAGGGAATTAGGTGATGCGAATTAATTTAACAAAGTACCAACCATAGGAATTCTGTCAGCTTCCTTTAGCTTTGGCTGAGTAATTAATTTTTTTTTCTCCTTAATTAAAACCAGAGACAGTGCCAGCATCAGTATGTGCATATTAACACTCGGGCACGCACTGATAGCTCTGCTTTAGCAGTTGCAACCTCTAAGCAATAATACGCCAGTGGCAAACCAGACCAAAGATACAGCTGTAGTTTTCTATCTTTTCATTTTCCAAACCTCCTAACTTTCACTACTGCTTAATTAATTTGGATGCACTGTTGGTTGAAAGAGAGCTCGCGGGAAGCAGCCCATATACTAGAAGTCCCACGCTGAAAGGATGGGAATGCTGCAGATGAGTGGGGACTGCCGACGGACCCATGTGCAATACGGATCTTTCCCTCCCTAGGGCCCCATTTCTGCTCCTGTTAACGCACTCACGCAGGCGCTACCCTCCCGTAAGTTTGGGAACAGAAGTCGCCCCTTTTCACCCACACCCACCTCCCTCCACCGCTGCAGAGGGAACAGCGCACCACGTTATCCCAGTGGCCCGCAGGATTCCCTAATGCTCGGACCGAAATGCATCACGCCCGGCACACGGGAGGACTCAGCGCTGCCCACTCCACTCTCCTCCCTGTGTCCCGAGGCTATTCCCCCTCTCCTGGCCAAACTTAACACCCCGGCAAAAACTGACCCGCACCTCTGAGGACGCGGGTCTGCCCAAGAGGGGCTGCGCTTGTCCGGCTCCGCCGTATCCCGAGGGGAAGCCGGGCAAGACCGAGCCGGTGCCCAGTGCCGGGCGGCGGCCCCGAGAGCCACGGAGAGACCCGGGCCCGCTCCGGCCCCACGGCCGCCCCTGCCCCCCCGAGTGCTCCTCTTCCTCGGCTTCTGAGCGACGAACCACGGGATGGAGAAGCTCCGGGCCGGCTGCGTGCAACCGCCTCCGAAACTACAGTTCCCGCACTCTGCATTATTATCATCATCATCATCCACATCAATGATTCATTTTCAGAGCAAGGGAGCGCTCTGCAGCTGGCGAGCAAGGTCCCGTTGTCCCGCCGGACAGGGTGTCCCTGCGCCCGTCCCCGCTCCCGCTCCCCGCGCGGAGTTTCTGTGGCACTGGCGCCGAGCGAGGCGGGCGGAGGGGCGGCCG
>WBNO01002675.1:122297-307928 GCA_013400575.1 Peucedramus taeniatus
CGGCCGCTGCCGCCGCCCGGGGGATCGCGCTCGGTCCCGCCCCCGCCCCCGTCCCTTCCAGCGCGGCCTGACCCGTCCGGAGCCTGCCGGGGACGAGCAGCCGCGGGCAGGCAGGACCCATGACCCTCTCGCCTGCAAAACCTTGGGAACCTGAGCTGCGGGCAGCCTTGACCTTCAGAGGTACCTGCCCCTCAATGTCTCTCTGTGACAATGGCAAGGGCACTGTGTGCTCAAACACAACATCGTTTCGTTCATTACTGTCTACCCCCGTGATCAGCGATGTGGTTCTTATCTTCACAGCCCCTTCTGAAGCGTCTCATGCCGCTTTCCAGCGTCACGCAGCACTGCGGGCGCTGCCACTTGAGCGGCGTTCCAGCCACACAGCCGTGTACGGCGATGCTCGCAGGGACTTTGTCATTCTTTAAGCGCTGCGAGGAATGTGTCTTGGCTTTGGGAAAATTCGGTGAACGGGACCCTGGAAGTAACAGACCAGCTAGTTCGGGGCAATATGGGTGGCTTCTCCCTTAGGAGATTACCAGTAGCCCCTTCCCCATACCTAGACATGTTGGAGATAAAAATAACAGTGTCACACAGGAGTGATCCTTCACAGACACTGAAGACAGGTATGGAAGAGAGTGGCAAAGTCAGCTTTTTCAGTTTAGTTCCTTTCCTGAATTGGACTTTTACCATCAGAGCAATTTGATTGCTTCAGTTGCAAAGACCAGTGCTTTAGACAGAATAAGTGCATCTACAGTGACGAATATCAATCAGACTGTGCTGATTTACATTAACTGGGTACTTGGCATGCATTTCCTTTGTCTTTGCCACAATAATAATACACTAATTTTCTGTTATTTATGTGCAGTGTAAGGATATATTTCATTTCCTCCTATGATCATTAACACATCAATCTATTCAATTATGTAACAATATTTTTCACCTCAAATTGAGATCGATTGCTTAAGAACAGATTAATAACATTCAAAAGCAAAAGAGTGACAGAAGTGTGAACATTAATTTTTAGGGAAATTAGTTCATACTTCGGAAATTCAGGCCCCTGCTCCCAAAATAGTGTGTGCACTCATTATTAAAGTTGCAATGTTAATGTGTGGTTTCTTTTCCATTAACAAAAAAATCAGTCTCCTGGGCCAAAATGATCTGAGGCTTTTGCATTGATTAATGAACATATATGTTTTTCCAGTAAGGTCTGTGGACTTAACCCATGCAAGCACCATGGGATCAGGGAGTAAATGCCTCTCCTGTAACAGGCAATAAGTGGATTGATGGAGTAAGCCATTTTATAAAGATAGAAAAAAAAAATCATAGCTAAGCTGATCACTAGCAAGCTGCTTCCAGACCCCACTGGGAATTAAAGTAGATGAGCTATGCACCTTTGAAAAATTAGATTAATTATGGAAATAGCACATGACCCTTAACTAGAGTGGCACTAAATAGCACTGAAATACAGCAGGAACAGGAGACAAATGGTAAGAGCATCCTACTGTGTGCAGCACTATGTGCTGGTGAAGGTATAAGTCAGTTTCCCTTTTTTAAAATAAAAAATAGTTGAAATTCATATTCTTTGAAGTTGCTACAGCATACTGCTTGAATTATAATAGAATCAGATGAAAAATGTCCCTTAATTCTGACTGTACTTGCACTTATGGGTAACTTTGCATCACTGAAATCCATAGGATGAGTTCCTCAAGGGAAGTTGGTCAGTGCTGTCCAGGCTGGGTTTACACACTTACACTGAAGTATGGGGCAAATATTCCTAAGGGAGTGCAGAAGTTGTCCATATCAACACCTTTGCAGTGAGAGGAGGGACTCACTTTCTGCCATTCTCAGAAATGTTGGTCATTTTTCCCTCCAAAGGGTAAGGCAAAGAACAGCTGTCCAAATATTGGTTATGGCTTCGCAGTCAGTGGGGATTTCCACTCACAGAGGTACCAAGTCTCTGATAAGTGGAGAAGTTGACAGAAGTTTTTGTTCCTTAAGCAAAACGGCATTGTAATATTCAACTGAGGTCAAGGAGACAGGAATACTTGAAGTTTCTGCTAGGAACAGAAACCAATGGATTTCATTTCAGAGCCAAGATGTCTGGAGAAACAGGTATTTCCCTGTTTGGGAAAGGCTTAGGACTGGATTCTGGTCCATGCTCTTGCTCTTGTACCTAGCACACAATGTAGAGGAGAAAGGCTGAAGTGTGCAGCATTTCAGCTTCTCCCTATTTGAATGGTTCCTTGGGTGCTATAGCTGGTAGCTGTAAAGAAGGGAAAAAGGCCTGCTGTAAATGATGCCGGAAGCCAGACTGATTCAAACAATTTCTTATCAAGGGATTATAAAACGACTGTTGCAGATTTATCTACAAAAGAGAAAGCAAAGGTTAGAATTCTGGATTGAATTAATGTCGTTGTCTATGTTGGGTGCTTAAAACCTTTTCCATAGTTTAGGTGACAACCTGCAAGCATTTTTCTATATGCAGAGTTACCCTAATACTAACATCATGATACCAGGTGTTTCAAAAGACACCTTCACTCCCTGTAGCAATATGCTTGGATTACCTCCTAACTTATTCTGGAGCAGTATGCTCCTCTCTGGAGATGTTTTAAGGAGGCCATTTGATGTTCAGAAGAAAATTTAACTTCAGTCTCATGATTAATCAAGAAGAGCAAGATGGAATGTGGGGGTCTCACTAGTTGTAACTGAGGGCATGGCATCAGTATGAAATATGATATTTTACTGTATTTGACCATTTCCAGCAATTAGTGGTGAAACTGATTTCTAGATTAAGAGAAGGCTCATTGCATATAATTTTTTTTGTTGTTTTAGTTTACCAGACTCCATCTGTTTCTCTACTTCTCCACTGCAGAACATCCTATCTCTAAAACAAATCCCTTTTTTGTGGATGGAATGGTGTGATAGCTGCCGTTACCTGTTCATCTCTCTTTTCCACTCCCACTCTTTCCTCAGGCTGTCTAACTAGACAGATTGCCCTAGGTAGGAAACCTTCCCAATTAAAAACAGAATCAAAGGCAGTGGGTTTCCACTTAATGTTTCAGCTTTGACTAAACATTCTGGTGCATTAAAGACAGTGGTTTAATAAAGATATGTGCGCATTGTGTGTTCCAGTGGGTTCTCAGCTCCCACGTCAGCTGTATGTGAGGCCCTGTCCCATGGCTCCCTCTGCTAACAGTGAAGCTCATGGTTAATCAGGATATTCCTTCCTCTGACTACTACATAGGCAGTGTCAGTGGGTAGCAGTCATGGCCACTTTCCAGAGGATTAGAGTGTATGGGGTATTACTCTGCTTTTGCAAAAATCCTGCAAATTTCCTGCAAAACCTTATAAAATCAGGGACCCAAAAACAGCCTCCTTTTGAATGTTAACATGAATGTATTTTAGCTGTAAGGAAATCAGAAGTGATAAAAACTGGTTTTAGTTGCAGTGAGTGTTCTCTGAGGCTTTTCTCAAGGGGGCTTCAGCCATCCTCTCTGTGTTGAGCTTCTGTGATTCCATGTACAGTCGAAGCATACTGTGGCTTTTCTCTCCCATGTGATCTTCTGTTCACAGAGGCTGTGGATGTTAAAGAGAAGTAAGGTGACAGTTGGATCCCTCTGTACACTTTGTGCACTTTATATCTGTGTGTAAAGAAGAGGTGACCTGTGTGGCCATCTCTCAGCATCTCGAGGTAGATCAAGGGGAATGACTCATGCTCTCCTCTGTCTTTTGTACCTGATATGTGAAGCTGATCCACTGTAGACTCCAACTGCTGCTAACAAAACCACTTTTTAGTGCCCACTGCAGAGAGCTGTTTGCAAACCTCATCCAGCGTAATGCTGGACAAAATGGTTCAGATCATTGGCACTGTTTAGCCTGGGGAAAAAGAGAGAAAGGGAAAGATAAAAAATGAGAAGTAATTTGATGCAGTTTAGCCAACATGTAGATTCTCCTCCCGGAATTTACCATTCAGGTATGATAGTATGAGAAATAAATAGTCTTCAAAAGGAAAACTGCTTCTTATTATCAAGTAGGTCACATTTCCAGCCACTGTTTCTCAATATGTAAATATAAGCAGTGATTGATTTGAAAAATATATAATTATATATTCAACAAAATACATTTTTTTCCCCAATGCAGCACAGTAATTTTATCTGAAAATTAGAAGCTACCATTTTGGTGTTAATTATGGAGTACTAAATACATCTTCAGTGTTAAAAGACAGACTCATCTCTATTTCATATACCCCTTGTGGAACACACTTGCAGAATTAACAATGTTGCTTTGTGATTTTAGAGGCACCAAAAAAAAATTAGGAGATATCATTGGAAACAAAGGATTAATATATTGATTAGGATCTCTGTTTTTACTTAGGCCTACATAAGGGACCTTACCCTAAGCACAGAATTTTTCACCTATGTGCAGGGATATTCTTTGAGTGTCTGAGATGTGTGTGTGAGTCTGAGAGATCCAGGTTTGGGGGGCACCTTATATCATGGTATAAGCTGTTTTTATTCTGGATACATGCAGTTGCTTCTGGACCTTTCTCTGTCTGCATGCCACATATATAACCCACACCTGGTAGGGAACCATGTAGGAAATAATATGTGGTCTGAGAGAGCATGAGTGGTTTCAGTAAAGCATTAGAGCAGAAAGCTTGCAAGTGAAAGAGTGCACCAACAATCTGAAAACAGATTAGTGTTATACAGAAAAAACCACAAGTGGATACAACTTTTCCTTTCATGTGCAGCCCATCTCATCTCATTTCATCCTCCTGAATGGATCTGTGAAATGTAGAAATGCTGACAACCCTTTCTCCTAGAGAGAAAGAGAAAAGTCTTACCTCCTGCTAAGTGAATCATGATACAATAATCCTATGAAGGCATTCTTCCACATACCTCATTCTAAAACATTTGGGCTCAAAAATTCACTTGAGATTGATCAGAGATGATGAGTTCAGTCTAGAAGTCTTGGATATAAACACTTACTGAAGTGCTTTGCTAAGTTCCTATTGTGAGGTATGATCATGTGGGCTGGAGAGGCCAGCCTAGGGTCTTTAGGGGGAGCTGACTCAAATGTATGGATTATCCAACATTTTCATTAGTACCACTGGGGAGATTTGAATGTGGAATAATTTGCGAATGAAGAAACGAGAGGGGGACAAAATGCATACCCAAGGAACATTAGTATCCAACTTCAGAGCAGCCTCTGTGTGAGCATATATGCACTCATTGCAGTATTCTGAAAATAATTGCATACATATGTATGTTAGCCCCACCCTCCAGCGGCATCAATAGGTTTAACCTCAGTTTTCTGTTGCACTGCAAATTAAGGGAAAAGACTTTATTTTGAGAGTGTTGAACACATGGCTGCCATCCAACAACTTCAGCATGGCAACCTCCCAAGAAAGCGCTCCAAGGCAGCCTAATCAGGACAGAATTCCTGGCAAAGTACATTTTGAGACAAGGCTCTCTCTCTTTTTCCAAAGTAGAAAACTCCTTTGATGGCAGGCACAGAGAGCATTTAAGAACATTCTCAGGTGCCTTTTCTGCAAACTGAAAAATCAAACTCAAAAAACTGGGGAGGAAAATTGCAGGAGTCATTTTAACACTTTTCCTACTTTAGTTGGGCAGTGGAGACTGAGAAACAGCCAGCTGATTTCACTTTAGTTCTCATTTTTTTACTTCTGTCAATAGGTACAAGCTCATAACTGATTACAGAAGGTTTTAATGCTGCTCTGTAAAACATGAACAGTGCTTTAAACTGTATCACAAAGCTGAGTTAAATTCTCTCCTAAAGGACCACTCAGCTTTAGTCTTCTACTAACACACATTCCAAAATGCTGGTTTGGGTTTTGTGTTGGGATTTTTCCTCCCCACACACAGTATGTTTTATTGCTTTAGTACTGCTCTTCCTGCTTTGCACAGTCCAGTTCTGGCAAGTGGATATACCCAGAGCTCTGGTTTGTGGCAAAAAATGTGATGTGTTGGAGGAAAGATGGGGAAGATTCCATTAGCCAGCAATAATGTAACATCCTTGGTGTGCCCACAGTGCTGACAGGCTGCAGAGGATGGGTGTCCTGGGCTGGGGGAGCAACAGGAGCTGGCACAGCCCTACAGGTTTTTCACTGGGAGGTAACAGAAGTAGCTCTAAGACACAACATCTTCCATCAGCTCTGTGAGAGTGGTTTTGGGAGGAAGGTGTGGCTTCAGATCTGCTGACATCATGGAAATGCTTTACCTCCTTCTGACTTCACAGAAAGCCAAACACATTAGACCTGCCAGAAATGTGACACTCAGGAGTAAAAAGGCTCAAGCCACTCTGGTCAGATGAGTGGGAGCCCTCCCAGAAAGCCCAACCTGATAAATGAAACTGAGGAACTTGAAAAATAACAAGATGACATTTTGATATTAAACGCTGAGTTTGGAAGATTAATGTAACTTCTCATTCCCTATACTAATAAACCTGTTGATTTTTTCCTAAAAAAATCCAAACGCCTATTCTAAACAAGAGCATTTTCCTCCTACTTTCAGTACAGACAGCTAATTTTTTGCAAATGCACAAGTACGTGATTAAAACATAAAAGCAAAACACACTAGTCACCCATATGTATCTATTCAATTAGGAGAGGTAAAAAAGTAAATGAAAGTGTCAAGTATCTTACACTGATGATACTTTTATCCTTTATACCATATATAAGTTAGATAGGAGTGTCTATATTTTTTAAATAAAGAACTCTTTTTTAAGACTCTTGTAATTTGATTCTTGTTCTCCTGGATATCATGTTCAGCAAATAGAAAAATAATACTCCAAGTGAGGGACATAATAAAACCCTTTCTTAAAACTATATTAAACACGTTATACTGTCAAGGGTGAATCTGGATTCTTACTTTTTGTACTTTTTTTTAAAAATAAAGTTCAGGCTGAACATGAGTGTTTTGCAACTGCCACATAGCCTAGAACATTAATTCTGCCATCCAATATTCCAAGGAAATAGCGTCTTTGTATTTAAAAGATGAAAGGGCCACAGGCAAACCAAACATCACAAGAACCTGGCAGACAAAATGACGCAAGGCCGTTAAAGAAGCTACAGAAACTGCAGCTTGTAAAATTATTCCCAAAAGACAACATTACTTCTAACACCCATTGGGCTGTTAGAAGTGACACTGTCTGAAGTCCACCTTGAAAAGGAAGCAGAAGTGCATGCCCAGGCCTTGAAAGAGTGTGTGAGGCTCATGCATATGAAGTATCAACAAGGTGATGCTGTGATGAGCTCGAAGGTGACTGCCCAGAGCTCTGGTGGCAGATGATGTGCAGGAGGAACCGGAGACAACACCAACCAGGGGTTATCAGAACATTGCCTGCAGTTCTGTAGGGGAACAGAGGTTGAGGCAGAGGTAAATGAGCCTGGCAGGCTGGCAATAAAGGCAACAAACCAAGCAGGAGCCAGGGAAAGGTACACAGAGGGAGGCAAAGCTCTGCAGGCAAGCCCACTGAGGGAAATAGGGAGAGGAAGTGATGAGCAAAACAGTAGACAATGTCTTTCAGAAAGGGAAAAAAAAGGTCCTACTACAGCAGTTTTCTAAGGCACCAGGTGCTGCTCTATCTGCAGTTTCATCTAGACACATCTCTGAGGCAACTTGGTAGTTTGGCTCATGTCCTTTCTTTCCTGACTCCCACAGGTTTTGAACCCTACTGTTACAGACTTTCAGGCTGAAAAATTCCAGTGGTTAAGTTAGAAATCTGTAGTCATTAGAATAATGGGAGATCCCTAGAGAGAGCCAACACTGCTATGCAGAAAATTTATTAGCAGCAGGAACAGAGGCCTGTATCAGCACTTTACTGGTGGATAAATCAGTGGGTTTGCTAATGATGTTTCGGTTCTCTTGATTGAATTGGATTTGTAAGAGAAATGCAGCTGCAGACTGAATTGCTTTATATGACAAGAGAATAATGAATAGCCAATCCTGAACACCCAGGGTTTCTGTATATTCTGTATATATGGGATAATTTAGCTTCCGTTCTTGTTGTTATTATTTTATATGCAAATGAAATTATCAATGCCTTTATATAATAACTTCCTGGATCACATTTATTCTAGAGCTTTTGCCTGCTTGTGTGCAAGAGAAATTTCTTTCCCTCATTTTAGCCAGGGTTTAATACTAAATCCAGCTCCTGCTGGAGCCTGTGGGAGTTTTATTGTGTTATAGATATGACCCATCCAGAGGACATTGAAAGTGAACAGAAAATATTGAAACTGCCTGTGGTTATGAGGGTGCTATTATTTATTTGGAGATAGAGCCCATTACTTTATGCTATTATCTGCATGTTACATGTACTGGGTTTTGCATATTTGATGTTTACTTAACATGCGTATCAGGTTCTTTTAACAATAGTGTTTCAGAGATGGTCTGGCTAAGTGCCCTCATCAGCCTCTTGCTAGGTTGTTCTCTGGGGTTCCAGCCAGTCAGTCTTTATGTGTTTGAAGCCCTAAATAGGCTACTGCTCCCACTCTGAAGGATCACGCCAAACTGAACCAATGCCTGCTGGAAAAGTAAAAAACGGGATGCCAGCTGGCCAAGAGGGCTGAAAAGAGAGAAAAAAGAGATAAAATCATTCTTACATCAAGAAACTGCCTTAGCAACACCCTCATCTGCTGGGTGGTAATAGATCACAGTTGCCTGGTTGGTCTTCCAAATGGCTGAGCTCCCAAGTTACAGTTACTCCTTGCCCTTGGAGGTGCAGTTGACTGAGATGTACTGTTGAGACACATAAATTTAACAGATGGATTGTGCAGGCCAGGCACTGTATCCAGCAATTGTTTCTCCCACTAGGGGAAAGTCTTACAAAAGCTTTCCCTGGTGTTCAACAAGATTGTGGTGGTTCATTGCACTGCAACTTTAGAAAGGTTTTGGGTGATTGGCTGTACTGAAGAGAAACAAACTGGCAGTGACACAATTCCCACCATTTGCACAACAGTGAGGAAATTTTCTTTTAGGTAGGAGAAGATGAGAGAAAAATCTTCCCTCACCCACTGACAGGCCAGGGGCAATGCTGTGGGAAGGGTCTTGGTACTTTCAGCTTTCAGCATTTATGGTGCCAGAGGCACTGCCCAGAAAATCTGGGCTTCTCCATTAGTCCTTCTCATGCTCTGCTGGCAACTGAGTGTCCAGGCAACAGTTTTTGCCCTCTCTGTGCGAGGCAGACAGGAGTGCAGGAGCTGAGAGAGCATCATCAGGCTGCAGAACAGCATGTGCTGGAGTGGAGACACAGTCAGGAAGTAGTCTTTGTGGAAAAGAACACAAAGGGGCAAGAAGAGAGGTGTGCTGAAAAGAACTGAGGTAATGAGAAGCCCAGGAAACTGCTCAGTTGGATTCTCGGAGATATAAAGTGTCACGGATGTGGCCACAAAAATGCATCACAGTACATATTCATTTAATTCCAGGTAGCTTCATGGGGGTGGCAGTGGTGGGAGAGACAGTGTAGGTGTTTTTCCTACATTTAGTATACATTAGATGGTATTTCAGGCCTTGAAAGTGCAGCTGCTAAGCCACTGAACATTTTAAAGATTGCTCAGCTAAGAAATATATAAAAAAAAAGCCTCAAATTTTAATCCTGGAAACCAGGAAATCAAAATAACATTGGAAAATTAAGAAACACAACACAATTTTTGGACACATGTTCTTTACAATTATTATAATAATTTAGGACAGCTACTAGAATGAAAAAATCTGCATTGTACTTGAGAATCTGCTGAATGTTTTTAGCATTTTAACGGTTTTACATAAATTCAAACTTCAAAAGCCTGTTGTGAAGGAAGTTGAACAAGCAAAACAAAATTGTTTAATTACTGGTTTTTAGTAAGGTATTTAAAAAATTCCAACAATACAAGCAGTTGGTATGTTTTATTCCAGTAGGATGTTCTATCTTCTTGAATTGAGGGGAACAATTCTGTCATGCTGATGGGGATATCACACTGCAGGCTGTGCCTGGAATCAGTTTCCAAAAGTAACACATATCACTAGTGCTGCTAATTATTATCAATGTGTTTACCACAAAAAAGCTTTAGCTCTAACCATGCCAGAGAAACAGATTTCATTTTGTTAGACTTGAAAATGCAAGTAACACAGCTAGACTAAAAGACCTACTGAAGGGAAAAGACAGTAAGGCAGCTCTTTTTCTGCTTTTAAACAAGATTTAACTGCTGTTGACAGAGAAAGTACAGGACATCTTTCTAAAGCAGGTCTGCATAGTAAAACACACTTAGGAAAGGCAAATAACTAATCTTGTTAGCAAGTTCTCGATAAAGCACTTTTGCATTCTGGAGATACATGTTTATGCTCTCACACTGGAGCTGTAGGTGACCTGAAGAGGGATCTGCTCAACACAAAAAAACAAAAGAGGGAAAATCTTGTCTGTCATTTTCTCTATTTTTTGTAGTGAAAGAGAAGAGCAGTTCTGGAGTATGGATTTCCTATAGCACAACACAGCTGTTCCTTCTGATGTGTCCCTGAAAGAATTCACCATCTGGCGTTGATGATATCACAGCCTGTTGCCATGGGACCATCATGTCATCACACATATCCCACACTCAGCATCCTTTCAGAACAAGACAGTACAGCTGGCACATCCGAGTCCAGCAGCCAGCAGAAAAAGGTGACAAGGACCACAGGGCCAGGATGGAATGACAAAAACAGCTGCCATGAGCATGCTCAGCTACAGAGCTTCTCTGAGGAGGTGTCTAGGAAGGACTTCCTGTGTGCCCCCAATACCCAGGGCAGTGACATCAAAACAGGACTGCAAAGAAGCCGGCACTGCTGACACAACTCTGTTGCGGAGCAGTATCAATGAAAATGTCATGTTTTGCTCAACAAGTATTTTCTTGTCTCTAGTGCAGTGTGGTCTGGCATTACTGGAAATCCTAAATTCATCAACAACACATGTAGAGAAAAATTGTAAAGAAGTAGTGAATACTACTACCTTCCAATTATGCAGTCTATTATTCATTTGACTGCTATTGGTTTACAGTGCATTTCAGATTAATATTCTGCAGTCATGCAAAAATTATTCTGTTTGGAGAAACTGACAAAACTTGTGTTTCAAGTGCATTGCAGTATAACTGGCTGGAGTTTAACTCAACCTCACCACTTTTCATGAAAGGACAGCAAAAGGTGAGCCTTCAGCTATTACTCAGCCACTTCATGGAATATGCTACAGACCATAAGCGTGGCCTTTGATGAGTTACGGCTTAAGGAAAAACATACTTCAAGCATTTATTTAAGTCCCTGCCTTCTGTCCACATAGAAGATATTACAGGATCTTAGTTCTAAGAAAGCCCAATATACATAATCTGTAACCATATTTACAGTTTTTGCAACTTTCTGACAAAGGACAACTTACATTTGTGACATTCCTGGTATTTTATTACACTTCGCAAGTGAGAAGCACGCCTTGCAGTCTAACAAGCAGATGTGGAGGTGACAGGAAATGGAATTTCCTAATTAGTTTCTGAAATGTATGAGATGATGTTGTTGCTGGAGGTAGCAGAAACCAGACATGATGACTGAGATTTTTTCCTGTCCAATGCAAAGGATGGGAGTAACAGTTATGTGAGTATCAAAATTGCTGAAATACAATGCAGAGACTTTTTCATGCTGGCTACTTGTACAAGCCTAGACCAAAAGAGTATACTGAGTCTTGGGCCAAATAGCAAGTAAATGGGATTACATTAAACAGCTTAGCACTAGGTGTCTTCCAACTTCACTCCTTTTGACCTCAAAAACAGTAAACTTTGGTGAAGCTGAATCACCAGATAGGAGGGGTTGCTGTAACTAGAAAAGAAGAATGCATGAGATAGCTAAAAGCTGAACCTCAGGACTGGGATTTATCTTCATCATCAGCAGAAGCATGTGGAAAATTTCTAGATATCTGTATAAACAGATTAGAAATCTGGTTATCTTCCTGTGCCAAAACTCAATGGCAGCTGTCTAGGGGACATGAATAAAACAGTATTTTTTTACCCCTCCCCAGCTATCAGTAAGGTCCAGATTACCAACATCTGAAGACAGTGGTGTAATTAATTTTTAATAGCTCCTCACAGACTTTTGCCTCACTTCTTATTGAATCAAGAAATTGTTGCTTTTATTTAAAACAAACTCTAAAAGTTAAGGAGGACCACTTGTAACTCAATTTAGAAGAAATCCCCACCAATCATTTCCTATTTTCTCATTCCTTCCTCCCCACAAATATATGTCTTTGGAATGGCTGAAAACAAGCCATGGGGATAGCAATTACATGTATTTTGGTTTTTCAAAAGGCTTTGCAGGCAAAAGATCTCAATGTAGTTTAGGTAACCAGCAGTGGTATTGGCATCATTAGGCTGAAAAGTATTTTCTTTTCAAAAACTATGTATGTTTGCATTTACTCTGCTTGCTTGCCTTCTTAGAAGAAAAGGGTTTATTATTAAAGGGGAAAAAATTTCTTCTGTGCCTGTGTAATGAAATCTATGCACAGAGAATCTTCATTACTCTCTGCAAGCTCAAGAGAAGCAAGTCCTTCTCCACTTTTGGCCAAGCAAGACCGTGTCATTCCTGGCCTGTCAATATCAATAGCTGAGGCTGATGCCTGTATGACCAATTTCAGAGAATTGACTGAGTCCAAGTAATTCCTCTGCTATGACAGCCAGGTCTCCAAGACAACACCCAAATGTCATGGTCTGTCACCCACCCACCCTGAGCTCTCTGCATGTGTCACTGTGTGTCAGCTCAGCAATTCCATCTATGTGAGAATATAGGAAGAGGTGTGAAGCCTTGAACACACTCTGGCTATAACCACCCTGCAGAAGCAGCTGAGACTCCCTTACAGACTGCTGTTCTACCTGGAAAAAAGCCTGTAAGAATTTATGTCCTTTGGACTATCCATGCAGGAACACAGGGGACAACAGGTTAGACAGGGTGGACAGCTGATTGATTAGCACACAAACATGAAAAAATATTTTTGTCACAGTATGAATATATCATTTATCAAATAATACATTTTCCAGGAGCTTATGCTTTTAAGAAACCAGAAGGAAAACAGAGTTGGGATGTTTCATTTTGACAGACTGTATTTCACATTTTGGGCAATAATCTTGGCCCCTCTCTAATTCTTTTAGCCAAAATGTTCAGCCCAGCATGCCAAAAATCACACTTAAAACTCAAAATTCAAGCAGCTGAATCTGTGTCTTGCTTTTCTCAATTTCTACACCAAGAGCTAGACTGCTATTAGTGCAACAAGAGATGAAGACACCGATATTTACAGCATATTTCACATAATGAATGAGAAGCTTTTACTAAGAGAAAGACACAAGTGACCAAATCTGTATGTGTTATATATGTGATGTTTATCCTTCATAAAGGCTGTTACAGGAATTTAGGTTGTTTTTTATTAACACTTTTTCCAAGTGTGAGATGTTTGCAGCCAGCCATTAATGAGACTCCTGTCAAAAAGGATGAATACTTACCCGTAACGTTGATTGAGAAAATGATGCTCATCAAAAGGGTTGAATCTCTTCTCTGCACACACAGGCACACTGAGCTGTCAGCTGCTGTATGGGAAAATAATTCTAAAAGAACAAGAGCCCTTGACAACATCACCAATGCATGAAAATAAGCTATTTTTCCTTCAGTAGGAAACAGAACATTGCTTCATTTCTATGTTACATTTATATCACACAAATTCTGAAAGGTTTTTTTTTTCTCATTTCTTTTAAGAATGCTTTTAGTAGAAAAGACCTAATACATTTTTCTTTTATCTTCAAAGCATCTTCAACCAATCACAAACTCTTCTGAAAATAAGGCTGATTTGCTTGTAACAAATGAGGAAACCAGTTTTTGAAATCAAGACTGACTGGATGACAACTTTTGACTTCAGGGTATAATATCTTCTACTGGAGCTGGGAAAAGCTCTTGAGAAACAGTACCCCCAGCAAGCAAAGAATTCCCTTTGGGCAGGATATACCAACAGTTGGCATGACTGAAAGTGAAGGTGCAACCTTCTGGAGAAGGAAGAATCAAGCCTGTAGCTCCACAGCTGCATTTGAGTCAAGGAACATTGTATCTTTGGGCAAAAAAAGTGTACATGTTCCCAAGACTGAGGACTGCAGCATAATACATGTGTGCAAGAAAGGTGAATGTTACAGATGATTTAAGTGGCATTTTTGAGTTGCTGCTGCATTTCCTCCATGATCACATGCTTTTAAGTGAGATACTTATCAGAAATGTAAAATGACATGGAAGACAGAGTAAAAGAACTGCAATACAGAATTTTCAAGTTCTGCTGGATTTCCAGCAAAATGGGACATCTAGGGCTAGTTGGTCAGATGTCCCATTTTGCTGGCCCATTCCCTGAAATGAGATTATTTGGCAGCAATTCCTAAGTCTGCAGTAGGGTATTCCCCCCTTTCAGGAATTAGTACATAGCTCCTAAGGAAAAATTCCTCCAGTTCTCTCTCCTTCTAACCTCATAGCATATTTAAGCATATTAAACCCTCTTAAAAATACTTAAAAGCACCAAAGGCAAGGTAATTTCCTTTATGTATTTCTTTTTATAGATTTATTTTACATTTTATGTGAAGTAGGAAAGGAATTCAATGTTTGTCTTATATGAGGTCTCCACAAACACTTTTTGAGACCAGAATTTCTGCTTCTGCTAGCAGAACCAGCTGAAGAATCAACTACAGCAAGAACTGGAACTTGGGTTGAAAAGTAAGAACAGCCCAGTCCTACCATACCCATTCTTCCTTTATTTTCCTAAACTGAACTGCACAAGGAAAACACCATCACCACACTGGAAACATTTCAAATAGGAACAGAGAAATTTATGCATGTTAATCTGTGACAGGGTTTTCCCCCAGTGGATAAAGAAACCCTCCCATTCATTTTGCACCACACCATGGATGTGTGGTATTGCCTGACATTGCTGTGAAAGTCCTGTCAACACTCCTTGTGCTTCTCCATATGCTAAAACCACTCCTGCTCTAAGTTCAATCTTCCTTAAACAATACAGCAGCTAAAAGAAACCTTCACCATCTAAGAAATGAAGTCTTCTAAGTATGGAAGTTCGTATATATAAAAAACAAAAAGTAAATTACAAGGTGTTAAGAAGAAAATTTATTTGGTCAATGGAAGGAAACCCAAACAAAACACTGAATTTTTGACAAAACCCACCAAAAACAAGAGTGACAACAAATGCAGTACTGTTAATAATCCTTTTCTCTCTCCCGTCTCACTGAAGTTTTTCAGATTAATCACATCAGAAATAAGTCTTGGAAACTGGAGGCTTTTTAATTTCAGTGTTCAATTTAACTTCATCTGTGAAGGAGGTGGAACTGACATGGAAATTCTGCTTTGAAAAAACAGTAACTACTACTGAAAGCAAAGATATTCCAAACTGCACTGCAGACTTTTTTTTTTGCAGCTGGCTGCTGCAGAGGGCAAAACAACTGCTGAGTGTATTATAAACTACACATGCTACAGAGAAACTCTGAACACTCAGTCAGCATGAAGTTAAAATTTTAATTGTAACCTTCCTCTGCTGCCAGGAAGGCAGGTGAGTAGGTCACTATGAAACCAGCAAACGATTCCTTTGCCCTGGCATGGAAATGCTGCAATGTCACAAACTACTGTCCTTCAGTACACAATGATATTTAGCAGCAGAGCTTCACAGAGAGTCCTTTTAAGAGTCCAGGGTACCATTTTCTAAGGAGCCACAGGTCCTGAGGGGCCAGTTCAGCCTCTCTTACACAAACCACCAGTGTGGCTCACTTGGTGTGGGGCAAGCACAACTGGCCCAAAGTAAACAGTGACAGAAGCAGAACCAAAACAGCTAGTCCAGATGGATAAGTACACACAGAGGCACATCTCTGTGCAGATGGATGAGAACAGATTCTACTTGCTTATGCTTAAATTTTGTGCATGCAAGTCCTATGCACTTGGCCATTGGAAACCTGCACCTAAAATAGACATATCCCACAGGGCTACCTGGCTTCCACAGCTCTGTATACATTGGTCAGATATAGTCTATCACTCTAATAAGCCTTCTTTAAAGCTTCAAGCCTTCAAGGCCATTGTTGCTTTTTATTAGAAGGGCAAAAATCACTGTAGGCACTGGCTCCAATAGTGCTGTGTACTCTTAAGTTTCTCTTCTGCTAAACAGATCTCTAACAGACAGGACCACATCAGGCTTCTGCCTGATCCTCCTACCCCTTCATTAAAACATTTTTCTATATAATGTTGCTTTAGAGTCCAACTCCTGCCAGACAAGTATCAGTCTGGAAGAAAAACTTCCTGCTTTATTATAAACCTTTGAAAAAGAATTCCAATGTCTGGGCCATGGTAATTTGATAAGCTGTATCTTGGCCAGTGGGCTCCTGATTCTCAAAAAAATCCAAGATTAGCAGACATAACACTTCAAGCTATGCTGTGTGAAACAAGATCCTAATACTACTATGTTAAATAAGACTAGAAAACGGGATCACTCAAATTCTTAAACAGGAAGAGCAGTCAATTCGTAATGCTTTTTCTTCTCTGCATTGCTTTAAGTTTTCCCAGTTCACTGGGTATGGAAGTTATGTTTCTTGCACGTGTGGTCAAGGCAAGTGGGTATCAAATGATTGAATCTTAGACAGGTTTGATATTCCTGTCCCTTCTATTACTACTTGACAACTGTATGTGGGTTGAATGGACTGTGAACATCACTGACAGACACTGTAAAAGAAAAAATGGCCAAAGAAATACATACTGTCCTTGCCAGACTCTCCCCCAAAGCCCAAAACCAAAATTTGCAGTTTGTTCTTTCAGCAGCCCAACCTGAGGCACCTGACCCTATAGCACTGTGCCACGTCAGAGCACAGTCCAGGTACTCACAGCTTAAGGGGAATAATGGGCCAGTATTTGGGCTGCTTTTTGTCACAGTTCCTGTCAAAGACAAGCTGCATGGCAGCCTCCATTGCCTGGATTTTGGCAGCTTCAGCACCATACAGTTTCTTCATTTCTGCCATCCGCCTCTCCCCAGGTCTTTCCGTAGGTGGCTCCACAGAACGCTCCACCCTCCTGTGCAGGTCTTGATCAGCCTCCACATAGGGGTCCTCAGCTTCCAGCTGCTGCTGTCTCCCTAAACAAATAAACCATAAGAGATGTAAATTACTGGGCTATCAACCAATCATGTTTTATTTTAACTTTTAAAAATATTATATATTCATATTTTTGCCGGGTCTAAAAGGAAAAAATCCACATGTTCTAGGGTGCAGCTGCACTCATTCTGCATAAAGAAATTCCTACTAAATATCATGATAAAGCCAGGCTGGAATAAATGGGGAGAAATGAAGAAGATCCTGGAACTGAATCCTAAAACTGTAGGTAACCTCTGTATTAGTACTACTAAGCAAAAATCAACATTGCTGCGTTTCTCCCCAAAATACACATGGCCCTGAAAAAACTCCAACAACAAAACAACAAAAACCCAAAACACAATCCCCCTCTCCCTCCCAAGAAAACAGAAACAACCCAACTAAAAAAATCCCAAACCACTCCCCTTACGAAAAACATCCGAACAAAAAGGAGAGTTGTTTCCAAAATAATGACCTAGCAGCTGATAAAGGAAACAATGCACTGGACAATGCAACTTTAGCTGAATGATAGCCAAGAGAAAATGTAATCAGTTACTACTCTGTGAAAATTAACAAATGGGTCTGTCATGTCTGCCATTAAGTGCATTCAATGAAACACAGCTGTAAGCATCGTGTTTAGATAAACTGTCCAAACTCAGCCATTTCTCAAGACTTGCAAAGTTCAAAGTTGGCAGCCTTACTCTATTGCTTTGAAAACAAATAAACCAGCACCAACATAAAGGCATGCATCAGGTCTTTTAAAGAGGATTTAAAACAATTCAAGAGGTGAAACATTGGACCAACCTGTGAACAAAAATGTTCTGTGGTAAGCCTGATTGGAAGCAAGAACTTGGTTGTGCATGTCCAAATTTACCCCTGCTTCTTCGGTACTGCTCTGATGAAAGAAACAATGCTGTGCGCAGTTAAAACATCAAAGTGCTACACAAAATTCCCCTCTTACGGGGACATTTCTACAAGAGGGAGAAAATCACCCAGCAGCTGAACTCATCAGTAACAAACCACCATCCTCAAAACCGTACAACAGGCACAGTTCACTACTAATGACAGCAGTTGGGTTTTTTTAAACATCAAAAAGGACAGCGTCCACAGGTCAGGATGCATTGGTCACACACAAGACATGCTTCTCAATGTCTGGTGCCATGTACTTCTTCCCTCTTTTACCCTAAAGCAGAGATTTAGCTTCCACAACACAGACGACATCTGCAAACCCTAACCCAAAGTTAAATATCCTGACATTTGTGTGTCAAACATCTGCAGTTTATTTTTATACTGGAAAGTACTGTACCGAGCAGCCAACTGACTGTCAGCCTTCCTCAAGGAATTATCCCCTGAACGGCATTCAGAGAAAACAGGTATTTTAAACTATATGATCAGGAACTTCAATTCTGGGATCTGTTTGTCTGACAGACACACGGATGTCCTGTCATTTGAAACACCATTAGTGTTGGTCATAGAAGGGCTTGAGGGGTTATTAGTGATCTATTCCAGAAAGCCATTTCTGTGATTCTCTTTAAGGGCACACCCCTGAATTAGTCTGCGCTGCCAGATTTCACAAGGAAATATACATTAGAGTCCATATGTGTTTTTGGAAGAGTCAGATTTATTTGGTATTGGGCCATTTTAACCAGAAGGTCTGAGTTAAAGAAACTAACATTGCCTACAGAGTGCTCAGCACTTCGAGGACAAGGTATAGCACCCAGGCTATACCTTGCACCCCACTGAAACCAACTTCCTGGGACACCACACTGCCCACAATAACATAACACGCTTTTAACCACAAACTTCATGCAAATTACACTGAATAGTTTTAGACAGATAAAACCAAACAAGACTATGCTGGCAAACCAATGTCTCCCACTGTAGATTACACAGCAAAACTGGCAAGGCAATGAACTGGACCCATATTTGTTAACTCTTTTGAGATACTAGACAATTCCTTGTACTTCTGTATTGCCCATGGAATTTTTTAATTTGTTAGTTCCATAGCTGCATGCTAGAGACAGCTGCTTCCTCGCTTGTTTGCTGTAGAATGCTGTCTGATAGCTCACTGCACACGCTGATCCTTAAGAAAAAAAATTCTCAGGAAATAGAAAATTAATTCTTCTGTTTGGAAATTAAATGTATGTCTAGTAGAAGCTTCATGATGGATTACGATGGATTACAGTTTAGTGTACATCACTCTACATTTCTCAACACAGCAGTTCATAAATCTGTAGATCCTAATTGTAACAATCAAAATAATAATACCAATTTAAATTCTGTTCTCAAAATTACCTGATATATGTCTGGAGTGTTTTACTTTACACTAATCAGATATAGAGCCCATAACTTTCTAACTTGACTTCTGCTATTCCATAGCTACTGGTTAAAAAGAATCCCAGAGTGATTGTATTACAGAGTTTTAGACACATAAATCAGGTCTAGAATCCAGGCAAAGGCTCAGGACAGAAATGTGCTATAGGGGACCCCCAGTTTTTTGCATCAAAGGCTGAATTTGAGCATAGAACATGCCAGTTGTTGCTGGTAATACCACTGCAGCTGCGTGGAATAAGCTACAATTTCAAATCAGTTATCAGTGCAGAGATACCACTGTAACAAACTCCAGAATCATACATAGAATCATAGAATGGCTTGGGCTAGAAGGGACCATAAAGATCATCTTATTTCACNCCAGAGATGGGACATCCACAGCTTCTCTGGGCAACCTGTTCCAGTATTTCACCACCCTCACAATAAGGCAGCATTATTTGCTTTTATAGATGATCAAGGAAAGAAGCCATGAAACTAAATGGGCAGGTAAACTACTGCTTTTCCAAAACCAGTATTTCCAGCCAAAAAAAGACATAAGGAATAGATAACAGAGAAAGTATTGTCCTGTTGAGATGCACACTAAACTTTCTTTGGTGGAGCAAGGGCTGGGAAGTAGAAGTTCTGTAATTTCCAGCAGTTTGGGTCCTATCCATTACCTCAGAGTTTAGTTTAGAAACAATACAAAGCAGTACAACTTGAGCTAAATGTGCAACTACCTCTTCATCAAAAAGGTGACAACTAGAATCTGACAACAGAAATACAAACAAAATTATAAACTGTCTATAACCACAAGCTTATGGAGACCACCAGAATTTCTCCGAAGCACTCAACACATTGTCATCCATGAAGCAGGTAGCATGATTTATCAAAATACTAATTCTCAGTCTGCAGCAATGAAGTCCCCAGCTCACTCTCAGATCAGTTTCACATTCCAAATTCTCAAGTCACTGGGCTGCCAAGTTATAAATGTAAACCAAGTAATTTTTACACAATTCTAAGTAGTTCCTCCTTCTACTTCACACAGACTAAAATAAACACGCTTTCTTTTACAGCATTCATCTTCAACTACTGGCAAGCTTCCCCCAATCAAGGAACAGTATTTTGCAAACGTTCACAAGGCAGGCAGGCAGCTGCAGTGGTGGTTGGTTCCCGCACAAAGGAAAAGCATTGCTGATGTTTTCCCAGTTGGTCAGTTCCATTTCTTTTCAAAGATGCTCTTTCTCTTGAAGCTCTTTTCAAAATTAACTTATTCCTACCAAGTCCAGCTCTGCTGGGAAGCCATCATTACCTGGCCAAAACCAGTTGGGGCATCTTTTTCCAAACACAGTAAATAGAATTCTTTAACCATGAAGAAAAAAAGTCCAGATCTGTCATGCACCCAGTGTGCTGGGTTACCCACTAGGTTATTGTATTCCGTATCTATCTGTGCCCAGAATGGGAAGCGTCTCTTTAAGATGCTAGATCTGGAAATGGAACCTTGGGGCCAGCGGGTGCTGGTTGTTTTGAAGTCGGTGTTGCACAGGCAGAGCTCTCTCTTGCTCTTTGCCTTTCCTTTTTGCAGGCAGAGAGTGGAGGCAGCACCAGTGGAGGCTCCCCTCTGGTTTTCTTTTGGGGTTTTTTTTATGAGGTAGGCAGGTGTTCAGCCATGTCCAGGAGAGCAGGGCTCCATCACACATAACAGTTATTTGGGAAGACAAACATCATCACTCCAAATGTCCCCGCCTTCCTTCTTCTTCCCCCCAACTTTATATACTGAGCATGATGTCAGATAGTCTGGAATATTGCTTTGTTAAACTGGGTCACCTGTCCTGGCTGTGTCTCCTCTCAGTCTCCCATGCATCACCAAGGTCCTCACTAGCTTGGCAGTGTGAAAGGCAGAAAAGGCCTTGGCTCTGTGTAAGCCCTGCTCAGCAATAACAAAAACATTTCTATATTATCAACCCTGTGCTGAGTGTAGATTCGAAACACTATCCCATACCAGTCACTGTGAACGAAATAAACTCTACCCCAGCCAAAACCTGCACATCTACCTAACTCACACTACATTCCTGGGCCATCATTAGTAATTCTAGGCCTTACGAAAGAAAGTTTTGGATTACTGTTTCTCCCTTCATCACTTTGCCCACTTTTTATGGATGACTTTTAATCTGGTGTGTACTAGCTGAAAAGTGAACAAATACAGACAACTACCTCCATGCTCAGGGACCGCCAAAAACAGGAGACAGTAACTAGTGTATTAGCCATTCACTGCATTTGGGCCTTCATATGCACACAAATGACCTCTTACTTACTTTCAGCAAGACTATGACCAAAGACATAAGCTATTTTCCCCCTAGGTCCTTAGAAACTCAGATGCCTTGTTCCTCTTATTTTTAAAAGGGAAAATGTCTCACACTTTTTGTAAATTTGATCCACTTCACATTTCTTTCTTTGTAATATCCTTTGAGAAGCTTAAGTAGTAATAAAAAAAAATTCCTGTCCGGAACTTATCCTCTTCCTATTACAACAAAAACAAAAACAAAAACAAAACCCCAACAAAACAAACCAAAGAAAAGAAACAACTCCAAAACCA
Source organism: Peucedramus taeniatus (assembly GCA_013400575.1). NCBI lineage: Eukaryota > Metazoa > Chordata > Aves > Passeriformes > Fringillidae > Peucedramus > Peucedramus taeniatus. Next base: position 144,347 of record WBNO01002675.1, read on the forward strand.
AAACCCAAATAAATTCCCTTATTTAGAAAGAAGTCTCCATGGAGAGACTTTACAATATTAAAAGGAGATAGAAGTAGGGAGGGTAATTATCTATGTCAGATTTTTAATGAAAGATTCATACCCAGCATTGTGTGGTTTCTTGTACCATTTTTAGCTCTCGGTATTTATACATCCAACCCTCAGCTCACTGCAGCCAGTGATAAAATTCCATCTGACAACATTTTTTACACAAACATTCTTCCCCGCAAGTCTGTAGGTGCCCACACTCAGCAGCCTTCCATGTGCTGCCCCACGCAATGGTAGGTATGGTAAAAGACCAAGGGCTTGCTCCTCCCAAGTGTTAAATGCCATTACTGACTTTTAGTTGCTTGCTTAGTTAGCACATTATTTTTCAAGGAAATATTGCACTTTCTCTAGTCTTGATGTGTTTTTAATTTTCCATTATTTCAGACTGTGTGTTCACATATTTGTCTGCTTATTTCAAATGATGAATTATTTTCTGTTACTGCTGCGTGTGCATTTTGTGAGCTTTTTCATCTTAAATGCTACCTGAGCTATCTTGAGCAGCCCACACTAACAGTTAAAACCACTACCCATTTCTACTGATTAAAAACTCCTAGTTCTCTCTTTGAATGCCACTTCCCACGAGCCTATCTGCTGTGTTAAGTGTTCTGCCCACGCAGGCTTCTCCATGCAAAATGCCAGCTTCTTCATCTTCCTAGGAAAGCTAAATACCTTCACCATAAGCCTACATAAGAGGTTTTTTTTTGTGTGATAGAATCAGACCATTTTATTGTGCCCATACTTGCATGAACTGGGCATTACACGAGGAAAATCAAAATCTTTGCCTCAAGGACTTCCACCAAAACAGGGATTTAAATCCGGATTTGTACACAGGATATTCAAGGAGTTTAATTTCTGCAGAGCTCTGCAGAGCTCTGGATTTCCACAGTGCTGGAATCTCAAGTACTACTCTTTATCAAGTGCAAAGTTTTGCAGAACAAGTTTCCATCAGTGGGAGTCTACAAGATGCAAACAATTGTGACTTACCCCCACATCTGCAAAGATAAAATATTATTGGTTGCTAAAAACAGCATGGTCCTGCTTGCTGGAAGGTTACTATGGAACACTAAGTAACTTACTGAAATTGTGGAAACATACTGAAAGAGAATGATGATTTTATAGCAGAATGAACAGCTTTGTTCTAGCTGTAAGCAGGCTTGGGGAAAACAGACTTCTTTTAAAACTTCTTAAATTTAAAGCTTTGTGCTTCAAAAGATGTGACAAAGGGATTTCCCACGACACCACATAACTTTCCCCTTTCTATTATTAACAGAAGTCTGATCTTCAAGGACAGCTAGGCCCTACACACACAGTCTCATCCATACAGAAAAAATCATGCTGTAGCTGACTGGAAAACACTAATTTGGAATAAAAATTACTTCTGGTGGGAGTAATTGCCTGCAATGTTAAGCTTTCAGTCACTAGTCATGACAATCATGAAAGAGAACTACCAAAAATCCTGAGGATATTAAAGCCCCAAGTATCTACACTGACAAAGTTTCCATCTGCTAGTTGAGGAGAGAATGAGTTAAAAGAAATGGACTATTTCATCACATATATCTACAAGCAATGCAATATTCTCAAGAAAAAGGAAACCGTTCCCTTACAGGCTTTGAAGTAAGAGCAGATGTGATTCCTTGGCAAGCTTGTGGCAGCTTGAAACCATGGTTCCATGGACATTTTTCCTTCCTCAGCTACAAAACCAGCTTATGCAACTTCTGCTCTCCTTCTCCCTTAGCTGCATGCTCCAGCTCCCAGATCCCTCATGCTACAATTGTCTAAGGGGCAACACAAATAATCCTANCACATTATATTTAGTTCTAGTACAGTTCAGCGCCCTGGAAACACCAGAGCGGGAGAGAATGTCTAGGAAGAAGAATCGCTTAGCAAGCCTTGTCACCAAGACATGTTTAGTGAAGCACAGCTCAACTGAAACCTATTGCTAAGAGCAGGAAATAATCTCAGGTAAGAGACTGCACTCCCTCAGACACAGTTGCAACAGACAGCAAACAGATTTTGCACATCTGACATCTCCAACACCTTCTTTCAATGTAATCCAATTCTTCTACACAGTTTGAAGGGGACAGCTCTGTAGAAACAGGGTAAAATTACTTACCAAGACAGCAAATGCAGAAAAAATACCTTTGAAATACAAATGAATAGAAACTAAGGAAGTAAGATTAGAACTAAGGCTCCACTTTCAGGTTTGGTACTTAATGGTATGTGTCACTCTCAAGTTAATTAACCACATGTCTCACTGTAAATAATCTGTAAAATTAATCAAACACTTTAAAGAATTAATTATCTCACATTATTTTGTTATTTGGGTTAAGCAACTGGCACAAAGTTATACAGCTAACTGAAGAATAAAGAAGCCGATTTCTGTTTTAGAAATAGGATTAAAAACCAAGGATTGTTCTGCGGTCTCCAAAACAAACTGCCAAGGATCCTACTCTGAAACAATATAAGCCTTTATGTCCATGTTTACATTAGCACTGGGCCACACTAGTTACTGCCCAGCTAAACATCAAATCACCTTTCTTTTATTTTCTTCTATTACCTTCCACAATGAAACCCCTAATAAGGAGTATTTTTAGCCCAACCAGAAAATGCACTGAAACAATTAAACTCCATGAACATGAAACAATCAACTAGTCAATGGAACTACAAGTGAAAGCCTGCTCTAGAAATTTGATTACTCTAAATGTAATTCATAATCAGAGATTTGTTGATGAAGATGAGAAAACTCAAGAAGTGAGTCCTGTGCAGTCAGGGGTGTGTAGCACACCAGAGGCACCAAGGTGTCTGTACCCTGGTGCCATCTGACACAATTAAACTGATAGGAAGTTGCTGAACGACCACTGCTAAGAAATTAGAACAGGATCAGGCACTGGCAGCTGCCTCTAGTAAGGATCAAGTCTACTTCAATAAGATTAAACACAGACCAGCTGACTCTGCATTCCCATCCCCCAAAACAACTCCAATCTGTCACTGATGGCAACAATGCTGACAGCAGACAAAGACAACACTGCTAGAGTAAACAGAAGGATTACTTAAATCTATATATAACTATGTATGTATGTATGTATGTCTTCACATACATTTATGGCACAGTCTGAAGAGACTGAACAAGGAAATGTTAGAATTTAAAAGTGCTACTTTAAAAGCAAACCAGAACACAGAAGAAATATGAGTTTCACAATAGTTTTTTATGTGTGCTCTGAATAGAAATTAAACACATGCTCTTGGAAGAACATGTTTCACGATGCACTGAGCTGCTAGACAGCTAAATAATACTCAGTTTGCTGCTTTCAGGAAAAAAAGAAAGGAAGTAGCCTGTGTCAGTCTTCTAGATCAAATTCACATCTGAACTTCACACTGAAATTTCTTTCTTGACTCCAGACACTACAGTGATGAATTCAAGTTTGGTTTATTGCTTGATATGAGAGAGCTACTTTATCAAAAACACTTGAAAAACATTTTGGAGAACAACCTGCAGCCATGTTGCTCATTTTTTGGGAGGAAGTATAGTCTGGCTGTGAATTGACCTTTCAGTTAACTGGCAGGTCCAAAATTCAGTATTACTACAGACATGCAGAATTAAATAACAAGGTCTAATCCAGAGAAAATTAATTTCAGCAAGTAAATACACATTTTCTCCATGCTGCTAGTAAACTCTGTGTGCTGCCTGACCAAGCATTTGGAAAGAGACATTTGGAAAAAGGGTCAAACTAAAGGAATTGGTGAAACATATCACAGTCTTTAGAAGGAAGGGTTGAAGGGTAATGTTGGAAATGTAAGTTTACCTCTGACCTTCTGAATTTCTCATTGCTCACTTCAGCACTCTAGTAAATTAAATTAAATATACTTGAACCCATGAAGGTAACTGCTATGCTCAGTATTAAAAACACAACAAAAACCACTGGGGACGTATGCCAGAAGAAACCTGCAGATGTGCATCTATTGTACCTTCCACAAAATGGGTATGTTTGACTTCAAAAGTAGTTCCAGGATTTGGTGCTGGAGCACAAATCTGAGCACTCTTTTTTAAGAGAGACAGCTGGCATCCCAATTGTCAGAAAGTTAAGTTGTACTTCTTAGCACCTGGGAGCTTCCTGTCTCCTCTCTGTCACTTCAACGGGATAATTCATACATGAAGTATTTCAGTGACTTGATGAAGACTTTACACAAGGAGAGCCACCAGACTAAAAGCCCATCTAGTCTGACAGCCTGCTCGTGACAGAGGTCAGTACCTAATGCCAAGGGAAGGATGCAAAAGCAGGGAATACAAATCTCTACATGTCACCAGCATCACCTAGTGAGAAATGGAGAGATCAGAAAAATACAGATGCTTCTTCAAAGCAGCCAGCTGCTCTGCAATCTACCACCTAAACACCTCCTCCATCAGCATGTTTCACATGATGTAATCTTCACAGTCTGGACACTTCTACATTTACCACTGGCCAAAAATCCCAAGGCAATGACAACTGATGAATTTTAGAGTGATTCTGCCAACGCACTGTTTAGCAACCACATCAGAAACTGCAGAACTTCTAGAAATCAAGGTATTCTGCAAGGCTCGTACAAAGTGAGAACAGCAGCATTAGTTTCAGCATTTGAACAACCACAGAAAAGTTGAGGCCCAGCACACTCTTTGGAGACCTACATTCCTTGGCAAAGTTTCTACAATTTCTGTGAATACAGAGCTGACTTTTAGAGCAACAATCACTTCAGCAACTACAAATGAAATTAAACCCAGGAGATTCTTATCCAGCTAAATGTGAACAATAACACTCAGTGGTGTAACACCCATGTTATTTATTTCAGTAAAAATATCCATTTAATATTTAGCCTTAATTTTTTTACTTTACCTCCATAATTCCAGTGTACCAGAGCAGTGATCTGACAAATTCAGACATGTGTCCTTGAAAATATTGTGGGAAATTTCAACAGTTACATAAACAGTTTTGGGTACTTTGGAGGCCAGCAACAATTGTAATAATTGTAACACTGATGAACAGCTGGATTGCTCTGTACTGGGTACTTCACAGGGTTACAGCACAAGTGATTCTCAGTATGTTGCCATATCAACCTTCTCTATTTCTCTGAGCACCAGGGAAGAGCTATCATCCCTGTACTAAAGATCTAAATAAACAGAAAATGGACACAAATTCCTAGAGCAGGAGGTGTTCTAGATTCCTTGGAATGAGCTTCACGGCAGATGACATCACACGGTGGCACAGGTGCTCAAGACAAGAAGGACAATGTTCCCTTGTGTCCTTAGGGTTTATGATGCATCATCCTTTGGGTATAAATGATTAGCTTTTTTCTTTCTGGAAGGCATATATGGAGGACAAAGACTATTATTTGGGATATTTGTTTCTGAACTCTACTTACACTTAAAGCTTTTGTGGATCTAGTCACAACTGGCACACCCAAGGCTGTGACAGAAGCCTGCACAGGCCACCCAAGTCTGAGATAGGTGGCCTAACAAACTCTGCCTGCCTTTCTCATTTGATTTTTAGCATCCAAGGAAATGAGGTTTGAGAAGACCCAGGCAGATGGAAGTCTCTGAACTGTCAGTTTCTGCCACGCCAGCACCCACATTTCCCTAATGACAAAGGATATTAACTCCATCTGGATGCTTCTGATAAAACTGAGGCACAGTGAGAGATGCTGAAAAGCAAATTGTGCCTCTGAAGTCTTGGCACTAACAGCACCCCATTAAAATTAGCCTGGGTAAATTACCTGTCTCCAAGCAAATCTGTCTATATAGGGGATTTGCTTTATAACAGAGACCTAAAATGTGTCACACTCAAGGTATTTTGCTGCCATGCTCTGTTGCAGCTTTTGAGCAGATTTTGTACATCATGAGTGTAGAAAGAAGACATCATAATTACATCAATTTCTACCTTGCTCTCTGGCATTTGCTTTTCACTATTACTCCATCGCCGAACACCCTGAAACTTTAAACATCCTTTCTACAACAAAAGCTCCCCCAGTAGATACCAAAATAGCTTGTGTTAGAAAACACTTCATAGTCCACAATGTCACTATCCACTTACAAGGTTGAAAGCATCACAGTAAAACCAGCTGAATTCAGATTTATCAGCAGAGAACTGAGACACAGCTCTTCCCTAAGATCATTTAGAGATCCGGAAATGTTACATGTGGCACCCAGATGGAACCAGTAATCAAGGAATTTTAGGGAAAAGGGAAAAGTGCATAAACTGTGAAGACAGACTGCCCAAGCTGAGTGATTAGCACAGAGATGCTTTTATGCCACTTTTCTCTAGAGCTGTGTCTGTCAGCATGGTCTCACCTGCTCTTTTCCACAGCAGCTGCAGCTGCTTTAACAGCCTTCCCTGCAAGGACAAAGAATGAAGAGGAGACTAGAGGAGCCACTCAGAGCAGCTGCAGATGCTAATGGAATAACCAAACAGGCAAACCTACCTTCAAAAAATTATCAGCACCAGTTCTGAGTATAACATCTTCCCACACCAAACTGTTCCCATATGAAGCAATCTTCCATAAAAGCATCCTGAAAGGAATTTTTGCTCTTACAACAAGACTGGGGAAGGATTCCTTATTGCACACGTGGCCTCAGCCCTGGGGCCCACCTGTTAGTTCTTTGCCAAAACTTTGCAGAGCCCATGTATGTCACAGCAATACCTTCAATCCTTGGAAACCTCACAGACACAAAGTAGGTGCTGATGCTCTGTGTGATCTAAAACTGTGTGTTATCACATGTATTAACATGTGTATTATCACATGTATTCTCTTTGTAAAGAGAAAGTTCCAGTGGCTGATCCATCAGAGCAAGCTACTGACCAGTTTCCATGGGATCCTTCTGCAACCAGCAACTATCAAAACAGGCATCAAATGGATCTCAGATAGTGAGGGACAAAACTGCTGAAAGGAGCAATGACCTGTCTCTCCTGTTTTTATTCCTGTATCCTCAAGACAAGTTCAGTCAGAAGGAATTTTACCACACTACTGATTTACCAGGGCAGCAACAATACAAGATCACCAGACTTCTCTTACTGAGTCATGAATAACTTAGGGACAATAGCTTCCTGGGAGAAACAGTAGTTCAAATTCTGTGTTTGTTCAGCAAAGATGTTGTCAATAAGATGCATTTTGGTCACAGGGATGATATCTAAATTAACTGTTAAGCAAAAGGTCTATAAAGAACACTTAGATCAGACTGTTCATTATTCTAGCATTTGAGGCTTTTGCTTTCTTCTTGCTGAGGTCCTCAAAACCCCTTATAAAGATAAAAAAACTGAACTTCTCAACAAGCCCCCTAGTGTATGTACTGTCTCACTACAATAAGAGGAACACAGGCAGACGAAGGATGACAACTTCAGACACAGGTTTCTGAAGTTTAATACATACGTTCATGTTAAGACAGCATTCTTCATTTCCATCAAATTTAAGAGGAAGTAGGGGTGTTCAACATCTTGGCATTCCTCTTAAAGCAACATCTACACTACAGTCACAATGAACCACATAAGCTTATTTTCCCACACTCCCAGCTATAAACCTGCTGTAACTCAAATACAAGTACTCCACAGCATGCTTAGAAAAAAATAAGACCAGTACAGCCACTGGCAGATAGGGAACTGGCATTCCAGGTCCCAGCTCCACCCAACTGTCCAGGCTGCACCCATGGGAGCCTGGTCCACAAAAGCCCCAGATGCCACCTAGGAGCTGAAGCCTGCAGCATCCCTTAGCAGAAAACAAGAAACCTGGCCTTGCTCTTGTGTACTTTCAGGGGTTGCCAGCACTGTCAGACTCAGCCTGAGGCACATACACATAAGGAAGACTTTATATATAATTTCTATGTACATGTATTAACTCCTCTGCAACTCTCCAGAGTGCGCAGATCAGTTTCCTCAGCAGTACCATGAGCTTTCCAATGTCTCTCTTCCACTACTTCCTGAAGCAGCAAGCCATAGGTTCACAGAGCAAAGACACACATTCTCCTAAGCACAAATTCTGTCTTTAGCATAGGATCCAAGGACATTTTCTTGACAGTATTTTACAAATGGATATTCTTTCTATAAAGATAACCTTGTCTGTCACGAAACAGATCTAAAACTGTGCCCAACTCTTGCTCTTCAGACTCTCTAATTTTGCAAGTAGAGATTAGTTTTCAATATTAAAGCAGTGAAAATTGTGGCAGTTCTCCTTGTTTCTCTAGTAAGGAGGCATTTTCTCAATTGTTGGCTTCCAGTACTGAATAACACAGCCTCTATGCTGGACACAGTGTGTGCACTTGAGAAGATTCTGCTGTTACACAACAAAAGGTTCCATCATCAGGATCAGAGATGTGGTACAAAAGGAGTAACTTCCACATTTCTTCTTCAGTTCACAAAATAACATATTTAAAATGCATCTCTCAAGCACCTGCACATATTGCAGAGAGCACTCTTATTTCACAGGCATTTCTCAGAAGCTTCAGCATCTCAGCTTCTACAGACTGTGGCTAAAGTTCATGCCAAACAAGGCTTTTTGATTTGTCAAAAAGTTTGTCAACAAAGGCTGTTAAAGGTAGGCAAGTTGAGCAGATATTTTTAAGTTCACCATTCACACTGCTTGGACAGTTTAGGGTAGGGAAGAAGAAAAAAAAAGAAATGGTGGGGAATCTGTGGTTCCAAGAATTTGAGCTACAGTCTTATGAAGAAAAAAGCAGATAAAACCCAGGGAAAAGCATTTACCAAAAAAATGAAGGAAAGAAGGAAAACATGATGGCAAAACCCCTGAATCAAAGTCTATTTTCCAAGAGGCATGCAAGCCTTAAATAAAACCAAAAGCTTCATGGATCTGGTATGATTCAAATAAGTTACAAAACATGGAAAATTCCATTACTTCCTCTTCACAGAAGAGGCAGTGGCAACTATCATCTTTCAGAGAAAAAGAAACCTGAGGGGAAAAGCCTACAGACTGCAGTTTTGAAACAAACATCTTCATTCACCATTTCCGTTCATTTCTAAAAAAGATATTTTCCATCTAGCATAAAAAAATTTAAGTTGAGACATTATTTTTGGGAAAAGCTGGAGGCTATGTGTGGGCAATAGAAACAGAGGCTTTGATGGAAAAAACTAGTCAGAGCATTAACAAATGATAGACTATTATCCTTTGGTAATGAACCGACATGATGGTACTTTTCCTTGCTTTTCTTTGTTTTTAAATAAAGGATTCTGTCTGTGTCCTGTTAATTACTACAGAATGGTTCTCAATGTACTTCCAATACTGTACTCACTCAATTTTAGCAGTGATTTTCTCTTATATGCAAAAGGAAAGAAAAAAGAAAAAATTGAGTAAGGACAAACTAAAAGTTTCAAAGGCTAAACTTAAAAGTGTAATAAATATGTGCAATTAGACAATTTACAGAACTGTTAGGATTGTGAATCTTCCTTTCTTGATTTTTACCCTTTTAATTCTTGCAAATGTAAAAAGGCAACTTACTGCATTCTGCCCTTTACATCTAGGATACCTGGAGAATCTGCTGCCATACCTAGGTCTGACAGGTATGGCAACCCAGGAAAACAACTTCATGATTTTCAGCTGCCAGAGGGAAAACTTAAATGCAACCATAAACATTCCCAAGATGCACAGTATATCTGGATCACCAGCTACATGAAGAATCAGAACGACAGACTAGCCTGACAAGAAAACCCTCTAAAAAAGAGGAACACTCTATGATTGCATATGAAAAAACAAATGAAGAGGAATTCAAACTGTCTCTAAGGGTTTTAACCAAATGCACCATTTATCTAAAACATGAGATAAGTTTGTAGTGTATTAGCATGTCTGAGTTCATACAGCATCAGCCAAACTCTACTCATAATCATTTCTGGGCATTCCAGGAACATGTAACTGACACAACACGTGATACAAATACAAAACCTAGTAAAAAATTGATGTGACTTCAAAGACAAAAAAAGATAGTTTTAGAAGAGGTTGGTTGTGAACTGTATCACTGCAGAAGAGTTAAATCATGCAGTAAGTTTGCCAGTTTCAAAGCCCTTTCTTTGCAAGTTAGCCAATCACTGCAAATGCCCACTGAGAAAACAAAACCAAAAATCCTACAGAAGTTAAAAATTTGCTTTTTCTTCAAGTTTTGTGGCAGCAACCAAGAAATGAAATAAGTTTTCTTCTTTGGCTAGTCTGACACAACATCTTTCTTATCTGTGGAGCTTTTCTCATTGCAATTAGCATTAAGGCTTGTATGTCGCCATCTAGGCTCAAATGCCTTTCCCAGAGCCACAGAATCATAGAATCATTAAGATTGAAAAAGACCTCCAAGACTGAGTCACCTCATTCCCACCTACATCTCAGGCCTATTTAAGTCTTTCACAGTTAAAGTTTGATAGATCTTATCCTCTGATATCTGCGATCATTTTCGTCCAGCAAGCTCTAGATCAGGCATTATAAGTGAAGAATCTGACATCAGGTAGGATTCCTTTTAATCCATTTGATTATCCTTCTACATGCCAATGAGAATCTGTGGATCAGGTGCGAGAACTATTAGAGATGGATAATGAGATGATTGGCCCTTGCAATTAAGGGATGACTGTTTCTCACAGGAACCATCTATATCTCATATGAAAAATCACGACTCACTACACGTGTCCAGAATAGATGCATTAATTCTGTGTGGTATTTCCTAACTTTGGACGGGTAGAAAAACACCAAACTAATGGAGGTCATACTTCACAGAGACTGGTATCCCCTTCCTTATGTGCCAATTCCCATTCCTATTTGCCCCACTGATGCTCTGCTCCCTTGTGATGCCCACTTAATTACATTGCTCATAAGCGTGTATCTAACTCTTGCAAACTCTGCTTTTAGAAGAAGGGCAAGCTGTGTGTCTTCTCCCAAGTGAAACTCAAGGTGCAGGGGCCAGAGGCTGGGAATTCCACCCGGAACCCCTTACTGATGCCAGAGGAAGAACACATGAGACACAGCCTTCCCTTTAATGTTCCCTAACAACTAGGATTTACTTTAACTGATCATCAAGGTCTCTATTGGTATTCCACTGTGACACATCCAAACAATCTCATTTGCTTTAAAAGTTATGTAAAACTCTTGCCTCACCCTTACAAATGTCTCTCTCAGAAGGAGGTGTAAATTTCAGCATAATCTGAAGTTTACATCACCTAAGTTTCTCTATAAATGTGCTCCTAAGGACATGCAGTTTGGGATTAAAAGGAAAAGGCATTAAAGATAAAATAATCCAGTAACTGCGGGTTTCTTTTGTGGATGCATTATCTCAGTCTTCTCAAGCATCAATACAGAATGACAACTGTTAAACAGTATGAAAGATATAACAGGATATAGCATCATTACAGATCACAGCTTAATAAACCTCTAAATTAAATTTTGTTCATAAACAGCAATCAGGAAAATTAATAAAACTAGCTCTTAAAGTAGAGCACTACTGCCTTCAACTCGGTCTCCATACCAGCTCACTTCCACACCATCAGAGAAACAATGATTTTCCCCTTATCCTGCTGCTTATGTTTCTTCTTTCAAGAAACTTTAACTGAATAAAAAATTTCTTCTATTTTCCTTTTCCCTCACCATGCAAGAAAAAATTATTTCCAAACAAGATCAAATTTTGTGAGTAATAATTACTCACAAAATTAGCATTTAGAAAGCACCATTCACCCTAGATTTCTATGGTACTTTTAAATTTCATTTAAGTCACATACTTGTTTACTTTTTCATGCTTTGAGGAATTATAGACACTTACTTAGCACTATCCTCACTTTATCAGGGAAGCTACTAAAGAAAGTGAGACATGCAGTAGTGAAGGACCAGAGCCTGCTTGAATTTGCATGAAAATCTGCAATAGTGTCACTGAAGCACACAGTTACACTCATCCAGAACTAGGTTACTACACAGTGCAGAGCAGAGACCAAATCATTCCAAAAGGCCCAGAGTACTGCTGTGGTGGAAGGAACAAAAGTAAAATCTGTATTCTGTGTCACAAACTTCTTCCCAATTCACCTGCTCATCATAAAGAACAAATATTTTTAGCAAGTGCAGCCAGTGAGGGGTCATGAAGAGACTAAATAGCTACACCAAGGTCATACAGGATATTTGCAACAGAGAGCATCTCTAAGCCCTGATTTCCCAATTTCCAGGGTAACACCTTTAATCACTCCCATACCTTTAAATACCACTAATCATATTAGTAAAAAAAAATCCAAAGAAAATGTTCTGCATTCCCAGAAGTAGCCCAGTGTCTTAAAGCACCATGTATCTCACCGAAGGAACATTTCAACAGAGAACACCAAGCTGATTCTGCAAAAGCATGATGAGAAAGGGATTCATATCAGGCACTACCATAGAACTCCTTAACTCACTTTCCTCTGCTAACTAGATCAACTGTGCATCACATTGATGAGAAGTGTGAAGTTAAGCTGAGTTATCAGCTCACCCTCTGATACCTGCTGATCAAAGAACTTTAAATACTTTTTCTTTCTCTTTCAATCATTGCCTTTATTATACGTTTTTAGAATGTTTCCTCTTTCAGAGAAGCAGAAAAAGCTCTATTAAACATTCATTACACGTATTTTCTACTGGAGTCATGTGAGAAAAGTTATTTTTATTATTCTGCTTTCTTAAAACAGATAACAATTTTTTCTGCAACATCTGTATATCAGTAAAGTGTCAATGAAGTACAGAATAATCCTTTACTCTTTTAAGGACTTCACAGAAACAAAGATGACCAATACCTCTGAGGATCAAGACCTGAGAAAAATCTTAAGACTTACATTCCCCACCAAAGGACTTGGGTCCAGATCAAGATGCTCAACAAAGAGAAACTTGTGGTATAGTACAGAATGAAGAGGATGCAGGAGGAGGAGAAAAGGGTCACAAAATTTTACTGTCAGGTTAGCCAAAGAATAACAAACAAAATGGCTGTTCCACGTTATAAAATACATTGAGGCTTACTCTAGGGTTCAGTGATGCATTCAAGCATTTCCTGTGGGTTCCCTCTCAGACATACAGCACATTAACTAGATTTAACCATAAAAATTCTGGAGCTTTTTTCCTTAGCACTGAAGATTAATACTGTCTTCTGGACAAAAGTGTTATTCTCCTCTTTTCAGTCATAATTTTTTCTCTCTCACGAAAAGCTTTCAAACATTTTCTGAAACTTATTTCTAATGAATGATACTTAAGTGCACCCATCAGTTCTGCCTATTTCAGTCAGCTGCCTTGCTTACTTGCAGTGTCTATTTCTGTGAAGTCTTACAAAACCTGTAACTGTTGAAGCCATCCAGCACTCAATGTTATGGCCACCAAATACCACAAAACACAGAACAAGTATGTACTTACGCAGCTCTTCTCGGTGCCTCTCTGTCTCTGCAAAAAACTGGCGAAGCTCCTCTGTGATCTCCATGTTACTCAAGTCATATTCTATTTCTCCTTCAGACTCAGAGTCTTCCTCCATTTCAGAGTCACTTTCAGCATCCTCTTCCATTTCAGAGTTCTCATCAGCATCCTCCCTCTCCTGGTAGGCACCTGCATACTGCTGAGCTCCCCCATAATATGGAACTCTGACATCTGATCCATAGCTGGAAGAACAGTTTTGGGTATGTGGGAGATCATTCCCATCCCAATCTGAGTAGCGGCTGCTTGGAGAGGCTGCAGCAGGATGCCATGGATGCCATGGCATGCAGTAAAAGGACTCCATGGCTTTCCTGTAGGCTCTCTGGTGCCTGCGCATCCAGCGCATGGCCAAGTCATAGTGCCTCCAGTACCTCGCATAGACCTTCTGAGAGTACCACGGCTCACTGTCCTCCTGTGGCCAACACACATGGGGAGAGGGAAAGAACACAAAAAAATCAACCACACACCACAGCACTAATGCTCCCCCGCAAAAAGAAGGTTTAAAAACAGAAAGAAATGAAGAGCAGTTGAGGGGAGCAACTAAATGCAAGCACAATGCTGCCTCTTAACCTTTAGTCATCCTTTAGCTATGATAGAACATGGAGATTTGAAAAACAACATGTATGAGCACAGTGCACTTGCACCACACCTCATTACTTCAAGAGACTCTTCTGCCATCAACACAATTACCACTGAAGAACTAGAAACAGAGGAGTTGTAGTGTCCAGAAGGTATTTTCCAAGTCTTCATGTTACTACAGTAGGAGTCAGTTCTTTTCAGGAAATATGTCATGTGGATATAATCCACAATTCCTTAGACACATGAGTTCTAAGAACTGAGTAAATCCAAGGTCGTAGATACTACAACCTACACCTGATTTCCAACTCCACAGACAGAAAACACAAGAGATTAAGATTCCTCTGCATTAAACAAATGCATTCATTTTATCCAGTAACATATTTCGTCCAGTAATGTATTGACACCTTCTGCCTGCCAAAGTTTCTCAGAAAAGGTCAAGCAGCAATTCAGACAAGTTCATATATCCACCATGGCCACAATCAAAAACAAGACTGTATTTAGCCAAATGCAAGCTGCCAGTAAATCTCCCTTCTGTATCCATCATCAACCAAAACATGAAAAGAGGCAATAAAGTGCCACTGATAAAGTACAGAGAAAAACAGTTCTATACAAAGAAACATAGTGTAACACACCTTTTCTGGTCTTCCAGATAATCTTAGTTTTCCTTAAAGTTTCATGCTGTTCAGATTTCACCAGCAACTACAAAGCCCCACAGTCCCTGTAGCCTTATGCTCCCTTCACACAAACCATTTCATCTCCCCCCTCATCCTACTCTCAAAAAGCAGGATAATAGAGGATCTTAAAAAAAAAAAAAAGTGCCGTAAAATAGACTAGAGCCTAGAACAAGTAAACTAAATAGCAAATATTTTCTCCCTTTCCCTCATGTCTTAATTTCCATAGAAAATACTTTATCTGGAGTAAAAAAGAATGCCTCTACTTTAAACAGGAAAATTTTAATTAAGCCATGTTCTAGCAAACACTCAAAACTATGTCAAAACTAGCTGACATTCTCAGAGATGAATGTGACATTTACAGTCCTTTATTAAGGTGCTTTCTTTTCCTTTTTTTTTTCCTCCTTTTAAGGACAAAAATCTAAGTCTGTTTTCTTGATCTGCCCTGGTACCATTTGGTCCCCTTAAAAGAATGATTCTGTGGGGAAAAGAAATCCCAAGGCAAACCAGAAAACTCAAACCTAAAAAATACTTTCCATTTAACACTATCCAGAGAGGTTCATTTAGTTTACTTACATTTGTTTTCACTTTCTGGTTCTCACACAATAAAGCAAATGCTAATGAGTTTGGAATACTAATTGCAATTCTCATGCTGCTTTTCTTTCTGGAAAATTGAGCCCATTATTCCATAAGAGATCAATGCTATATCTTTTTTAGGTAATTGCTAAGTGCTCTCAGAAACAAAATACCTTCAGCTAACAGAGTACATAAAGAAAAACACCACAAACTTGCATTTCTTAAGGTATTCCTGATCAAAACCTGCAGCCTACTTGTGAAGGGCTGTGTAGCTCAGCTATGTGATTTAAAAGTGCAGACAACTTATCTTTCCTGAAAAGAAAGAATTCACAGAGATGAAACTTCACTGCTATTCTCTTCTTGGTCTAACACTGCACTGCTACAGGACCATGCATTTGGAGTTCCCAAAATGCATCATTCCCAAGATGAGTGGGTAGAAGGAAAGCATCTGCCTTCCATATGGAATTTCTTCATCCTTAATCATCCAACTACCTAACAGCTAGGATGAACAATGCTTTATTTACTGTTTCCCTTTGCTTAAGAATGTCATACTGACTCCTCATCCTTCAGCAGACAGATGAGAATGTCCTATTATCAAATCTGATACATTATACATTAACAAGTTACTTTTAAAACATTTTGACTATTTTTTTCTTAAATATTGAAATACTTTAAAATCCAGTTTTGAAAGACAATGAAGCTTGACAAAAGCAGGTATCTCCTACATTCTATATATCTGCAAAAAAGACAATATATTCTTTTAAAGCTCAAAAATTATCTCCAGTTCTTATAAAATGTTTCTAAAAAGGAACTTGATGACTTTACTGAAAGCTCTGGAAGCAAGTTGATTTGTCTGGCTGACTAGCTCCAGTTGTTAATTTAGGGGAAAGGAAGACAAAAAGCCAGTCATGCAGACAGAACTGTGATGCTGGTGCTTGTCCAACTACTTTTTTGTGAGGGTTTTTTTGTTGAAAACGACCCTTGAAAACCACTCTTACATCTGAATTTTAAAAATACATCTGTTAAAAAAAGAATTACAGAAATGTTTTACATTTGTGTGGAAAAGGGAAAGGAGCACTTTTAGTCTCATTTAATTTTCTGTCTGTGCTTTTTCAGCTGTGGAATAAATGGAAATAAGAGATTTCCTCAAGGAAACAAAAACTATAAATCAAAGGCAAATGATCAGAGTCCTCTGTTATTCTCCTGTTATTTCTCTGGAGTCTTCCCAGGAGTAGACAAATCACTCATTGTTGTAATCTGAATTCTATTTTCAAAGCAATTTAGTGACTTTTACATCTAATTTTTACATGTCTGCACTCACAGTTCAATAAAAGTGTTTATATGCATTTTATATATAAAATGTGACTAAGCTATTCCATAGAAACCTGTGAAGACCTCTTACCATATCTTGTGGAGTTTGTTCTGGTGATGATCAAGGTGAACTAGAAAAGAAAAGAGTAGCTTTTTAATTCATAAAAATCTATGTATTAACGTGGTCACAGGCACTGAATATATTTTTAGTTATATTTGAGTACTATGACCTACATCTGTTAAGCATCCCTTCTCTGTTGGGGCAAGCTGAAGTCTCTTACTGATAGATTTTGATTAGCAGCAGTAAAAATCCCATTCCTTAAAATCCCCCACTACAGTAAGAAAGTTAAAAGGAAGTCTTCTACAAAATGCAGCGTGAAATGCTGGAACTGAACATTTCTCCCATTGCTCTTCTCTTTCTTCATGCTTCCCCAACCTTTGCTCTCCAAATTAATGCCAAACAAAAACCATAAACTTGAAGCAAACAAATTGTTCTTTTTAGCTGGGTCTGCACAGGAACTTGTATAAAATAAGCAATTGCCATAAAATTGTTAAACCCATCCTGATTTCACTCATGCAGTGACGTTTCTGTTTAACCTGTGGTGCACTTTTGACCACATTCAGTCCCTTCTTTCTCTTTGCTTCTCTTTTTTTTTCTCCCCTCCAGCATCTGTTCCTGCCTCCCATGAAGAAAACACAGGTCAGTTTAAGTTGCAACCACATTTTTTAAATGTGAGGAAAAGGCATAAGGAAGAGGGGAAACTGGACAGGAAAAAAAAGAATAAAAGAGGAAAAAATGGTTGTGGGGGTTGAAAAGGAGAACAAGAGCTCCATAACCACCAGGCAGGATTTATAATTACCAACATATCCAGGGTGGTTTACCAGTACGTATCACTGAGAAATATTCTTAATCTCCTCTTATCTGACAATTATTTTGTTAACTAATAGGTTAGTTGCTTCACTCACATATTTCTCCTGATTCTCACCCTCAGCCTGAATTTTATTTTAGCTGCCAGTGAAAGGTAGCAGAAATAGAGTACACTAAACTACCTATTGCTACTTTTAAGATATGGTCAAATGCTATTCCCAGAAACACTGGAATATAGCCAAGACAGCACTTAAAACTTTTGTAGATTTATACCAGGATAAAGCCAAGGTTTTTCAAAATGCATATGAATACAGTACAGTTGTGTTCTGTCTCATATTTAACAATACTCATTAAAGAGCAGCTTTTTGTCACTTAAGCCATACTGCATGAAAGGAGAATGAAACGGTCAAACAAAATGCAAATCATGCAGCAACCACAAAAGCAAATGATTGTCCTTTCCAAAGCCCACACTAAGCTCCAAGCCATAAACCCCTGGTAACACCAGAACCCCCTGTCTGCAAGAAGTTCTACATATAGGAGCAGTCCCATTGCAGTTGATGGAATAACTCATGCCAGCAAAGGCTGCAGATTCAGGCATTAGGCAACTAAAGAATGTGAGTCACTGGATCCTCTCCTGCCTGCTTGGAGGAAGAAGGAAACCCAGCACTGAGATCGCTGCAAAACACTGCAGTGACCTGTAACACTCAAAACCCATGCATACATAGAAGACTGCTGTGCCATCCCTCTTTGTGCATTTCAAACATCTCATTTACAACCATTGCCTTCTTCAAAACTTTCATCTCCACTCTCATGATGTACACATTTACTTTTGTCTCTTCCCAATATATCTTTCCCAGATACATCTGGATACTCTCAAGGTTGCCATAACATCTTTTTCTCATACTTAAAAAATCTAAGCCCATGATAGCCAATCCTTTCATTTTCCACTTCAAAAAGTAGGTGTGTTAATTTTCATGTTCACTCAAATTCCTACATGACAAAAATTTCTTTGAAACAGCTTCAGATTAAACAGAAATCAGGGATAATCTCAACGTAAATAATTTTTAAAGCAGTAATTGGTAAAGTCTGATACTTTATTATTGACACACAACATGTATGTACACTTTCTGAAAGGGAAGGAGTGGAAAAACCCTAGCAAAACCATCCAACTATATTAGTTTACCAAATACGAAAAACCTGTTTTGCCAAACACAAAAACTTTAATTATTTTCATAAATTATTTATGAAACATTAGACTACAAATATAAAGCAGAGCACAAAAATGCTGCAAGCGAGGAAACTAAATTAAAAAGTGAGTTTGTTTTATTTTCAGTTGAATTACTCTTCCAAAACAAACTATATCAAATATGAAACACGACAAGCAACAGAAAAAGAAATGTAATAGTTCTACTTCTATAATTTATACCTAAAAAAATGAAATATGTAACCAACCGAATATATGAAACTAATGAGCATATGTACAATTTAAAATGGGAAAGAGATTTGTTTGCTTATACTGATAATTAATGATGGACATTTTTTCTACTTTCTTTTCCCAGTTTTAAAATATTTCTCCACTGATAATGAACCAGGGATGTACTCCCTTTCATCATAACATGTCCGTCCCCCTTACCAGCTTCAGGCAGGTGAGCATTAGAGAAAATAAATAAATCCAATCAAAGCAATGACAGCACTTAATTCCCTTGGAGTCAATAGAAATTGAGACAATGTCTGTCATACCTTAGACTCAACTTCAAGGCACTCGGGTTTATAACTTGGAAAGTAAATCCCACTCTGGGATCTCTCTGGGACTAGTGGTCTGTTGGATACAGCGTGGCCACATGGAGGAAACAGGGACAACTCCAAGGCCAGTGCAGGATCAGTGAGGGCTCCGCTATTCACAATATCCACCAACATTAACTAATGTATTGCACGCTATTATGGTAAAAACATCATATGTTATTAGAGGAAGGTGGAATTTCAATAAATTCAGCAGGTTTCAACAAAACACATTTATACAAAGCTTTCATGAAAAAGCCAACTACGTTTGAATTGAAAATGGCCCTAACAACAGAGAGCTGACCAGCCCCTGTGCCCACTGCTGCTTTTGTCCCTGCTGTGAAAAGTGTCTTCAGTCAGGCCAGAGCTGCCCTAACTCAGTATCCAGTTTCTGGCAATGATTAGTAAGAGATACTCAGTAAAATACGACACTAACATATTCATAAAAGAATTACTTTTCCAGGTACACTTCTCTTGATTTCAGCAAGTGGTAGATTAGACACTTTTTTTTGGTCGTCTCCAAACTGGTTTTGGCATTTAAAGCCAAAGTCCCCATGAGTAACAGGTGTTTCCAATAAATCCTCTGGCAGTAAGTTTCACAGTTTAAGGGATTAAACATAATTTTGTGCTGTATATTTTGAAGTCACTTTAGTACACACTAGCTAAACAAATATGAACATAGTAACATCAACAGTGTGCATCCTCCCATGAACACGACTTCATTTTATACTTCTGACACTTACTCTGATGCAGAACTACCACCAGAAGAGGGAAATGTCTGAAAAGTGGTCTGACATTCTGTGCTTCAGATTAACGCTGTGCATTGCTGTGACGCTAACTTTAATACTGAAGTGCCCTAGTTAGAGTCACGCAGGAACACAAGCCTGTGATTGCTGGGACAGTTGGCAACCAAAGTCATTTCTCTTCAAAAGAAGGGGTAAAAATTCCCAACACTATACCCTGCATTCTGGTTTGCGAATGGCTGTAAACACAAGACTTGCCCAGCACTTAGGATACAGTTACAGCTGCTTCTCCTCCCAACAGGAATGCTATGAAGACCCACCTATCACTATGATGTTCACACCAATGTCCTTAAAACAACAGCAGCAACTCCTGTGAATGGAAGGGAAACAAATTAGCATAACGCAAAATAATATTCTCAAACTTTAGCAGATGTGTTACAGATCTTTAGGCTCTATCAGAAGCCGAGGCAGTGTAATCCACTGTGGGTCCCCAAAAGAGGATCTTTATCCTCTGAGCTCCAGGACACAGACCCAAAAGCTATTTCAGTCAAAAATCAGAGGGAAGAAATAAAGTGCTAAAACCTGTACAATTATCAGTAGCCCAGTTAGCTTATGTTTCATATATATCTCGTTAATTTAGTCATAAACAAAGAACTAAATGGAACTTCTTCAGTACAACTTTTGAAAGGCGTAAGTAATTTCCTGGTCTCAGATGTCGTGCCCAGACTCTGACAAATGACTGAAAGCCTCCGCCTCTGCTAACAGGGCACACAATTACACCCGAGGGCTGGCAGGAGCACGGGCCTTGTGCCCCGGCTGCCCCCGGCCCCAGCGCACAGAGCGCCGCTCCCGCCCGAGCTCGCTCATCGCCGCCTCAGGCCCCGGGCCGATAAATTGTACAGAAACGGCAAAGCCCCGCGCCCGTACCGGTTCCACAACCACCGCTGGTGCCACAGTCACCGCCCTTGGCCCCGCCAGGCGCCCGGGCTCCCACATCCCCCTCCTGAGCCTTTCGCTTTCCCGCTCCCGCCGCCGTTTCGGCTGCCACCGCCCTCAGCCCGGTCCCCTCCCCGGGCGGGAGGCCGCAGCCTGCGCGGGGGCAGCGCCGTCCCCGCACCCACCCGGGCAGCCCGGGNGCCCGGCGCTCCCCGGGCCCGCGGCGCCATCTCGTGGTGTTGTGGGGAGGCGCGGCCGGGGCCCCGCTCCCCTCAGCCGCCCCATGGAGCTGCCGGACCCTCACGGGGTCCGCGCTGCGAGCTCACAGAATCACAGGATCAGATGGTTTGGGAAAGAGCTGCGACATCATCGAGTTCAATATATGACTGAACAACTAAACCATGGCACTGAGTGCCACATGTCCAGTCTTTCCTTAACAACCTTCCTGGGCAGTTTATTCCAATGTCTAATCACCCTTTCTGTGAAAAACTTCGTCCTAATATCCAACCTAAACCTCCCCTGGCACAGCTTAACATTATGTCTTCTTGTCCTGTCCCTTGCTATCCGGGAAAAGAGACCAAGAAGAGACCTCACTACAGCCTCCATTCAGGGACTTGTAGGGACTGGCAAGGTCTCCACCGAGCCTCCTTTTCTGCAGGCTAAACACCCCCAGCTCCCTCAGCTGCTCCTCACAGCAGACCCTTCACCAGCTCCATTGCCTTCCTCTGGCAAGTTCTGAGTTCCTGCTGTCCCACCTGACCCCTGGTCACCATCTCCAGTCCCAGAGCACACACAGTGCTCACCAAGCTGACACGTTACTCAAAACATGCGTGCGCTGCAGTGGTGGTGCTGTGGCACTGCCATACTTTACCCTCTGATTATTATATTTTCCACAGTTAATATCTTAATTTTCTGTTCAGGTTCTGCATTGAGCCAGTATTTTCATGGGACTGTGAATGAGCAGCCCCTGGGGGACCTGTCACAGCTGGCAGAGCAGGGATTGCATTTTCCCCTGTGCAGCATTTTTCACTCTCTGTATTAAATTTGCCAGCTATTACCTGGTGCCATAATGTTGTTGTGTGTTTCTTCATGGTCAATAAACCACTCAGCTATACCATACTGAATAGCCCAGTATCCTCAACAGACCGTGCTACTTGTCTGTGACTTTCTCTGGACAACTCACGGATGGGCTGTAACACCCAAGTATGGCTCGTGCTCCTGATCCTGGCAAGAAGGGCTCCCCTAGGGCTTCTCTCCACTGAGGCTATTTCTCTTCTCTACTTTCCATACTTTTAGTTAATACTTCCGGCACAAGAAATCCACCCATTATTCCTGTTTTTCAGCTCTCCTGGTGTGCTTGCTGCTCTAGCTGCTTGCCCGCTGAAAATTTCAGCAGATCATATTGAGACAACTTCCCTTTGTTACCTGCTTTAATTAAAAAAAGTACATTGTGAAACAAAATTTCATGTTGAGTCTCATTCATACATCTATAAATGTAGATTTCTACATTTATTTCTCATATAGCTACTAAAGTTATTAAAAAAATAATTTATACTTATTTGCTTCATATGGGCATCACATTTAATAGTTCACAAGATCTTCTTTAAAAGTGGTAAAAATGGTAGGATATAAATATGTTTCAGCATATTAAGAGCACTAAGTCACCACTTCTATAATGCTAGTGGTTTCTCCATCATCTCTGTATTCTTTTCTTCCAGCTACCGTGTCACTGTATAGTTTCCTATGGAAGTCAGGCATCTCTGCAGAGCTGAGAAATCTAGATACTGCAGTGGATTTTAATTGTGGTCCCATTCAGCTCCTGCATCCCAAATGTTTTGTGAGTTCCCTGTGTATGGCCAAAAAACTCATAGAGAGCCTTTGTCTCCAAGCAAGAAGTGTTTTATACAATTACCAGCCTGCTTTGTCTGCTGGCACCCAATGCACTCAAAAACTCTTCCAGCTTTTCTTGCTCTGATCTGTGTATTCCTAGAGGCAGATTTGGATTGCTTTATGCTCACTCACTGGTATCTGCTTTTACACATGGCACACTGAAGGTGGAAGGCTGTGAACAGCAGCACATCGAGGTTATCTTGGAGAGTCAGTTGGTGAAAAAAGGAATCAGGCAAATCATTAGACATAAAACACACTTCTGACTTAAGAAGTCCTCGTGCCCTAAGAAAAAGCTGCTCTATGCTTGCCCTGTTCATTCCTGAGGACACTGACATGGGCCACTCTCAGAAAGAGTGATGATGGACTGCACAGATCGTTAGTTGGAGTAAATTATGTTGATAGGTGATTGTGTTACATGTATATTAAAACCAAGGCATGCTTTATTGCTGAACTGCTGCATTTTGTATGGGAGAAAGGCACCAGGGCAACCTGATCAAAGATATGGCATACGTGTTGGTTTTGTTAAACTTATCAGTCTCAGGCAAAAATTTCAAGGAAAGATTTACTGTTGGTGCCATGTAGATTTTGAAAATGCAATCAGTTTTGTAATATTTTGTAGTTTTGTAATATTTCAGTTTGAAATACTACTGTTTTGGGTAGTCTTACTTACAAAATTTACGTCTCCTGGTTCACTGCTTCTTGCTTATTTCCTTCTATCTGCCTTACTTATGCATATTTGCACTTGGACAGTTATTGTCTGGAAGCACAGAAAAAATTATGTTATGAGATCTACAAAAATATCACATTAAATAAACCTCTGATTATATATATTTTTAAACAGTGAAATCAGTACTTCTTGTCTGCTGAAACCAATTTCTTCCTCTGTGTTTCACCTGATCACTTTCCCTGGATCGCTTCTGAATCTTTCCCTTCACAAGATATCTGCTGCTGTATGAACTGTGTTTTCCTTAGAAGACCATGTAGATATTTAATGAGTTTAAAATCTGTCTTATCAGAGGAGAAGGAGCACCCTGGCAAGGTCTGCTTTTAAAGGAAGACCCCTTATGTGGTCCCTCCCACAACCCAACAGTAGAAAAGGTCTCCCATTAATTTTTGATTAGTAAATACATTTTTTCTACACCCATGAAACATAAAAAATATAAACTGAGTCTAGAATGAAGTGAATGCCCCTGCAATTTCTTTCTCTAAATGAATGATTTGGTGATGAAAGCATAGCTCCTATTGATTCCAGCATGAGATCTCTCACAGGCTGAGGGCCAGAAGCATCACAGGGGAGCCTTGGTTGTATTGATCAGTTTTGTCAATGGTGTCCCATAATGCAACACGTCCCTCTTGAACTACTTTCTTCCATGATTGTTCCTTGCAGCTTTCAGTGTTGTCCAATAGGCTAAAAATAAGGACACTCTTTGCTGGGAAATGTTTCCTGGCAAGAAAACAAAATGTTGGACAAGACTACCTATTAGAGTAGGGAATTTTCTTCATAAGAAACAGCATTTGCAGTTGTCAAGTTTTAGAGAACATTTGTCGGCTACTCAGATTCATTAATTAGCCAATTAATTTCATTAACTTATTCTTTAAGAAGCTATGAGTTTAATGACTGGAGGTTTTTAAAAATAAACGGTGTAGAAAGTTTAAATCTGCAGCACACTTACATAAGCTAAAAAAGCATTCTGGACATTAGGTCTGAAGGGGAGGTAGTTTCCAGCACACAGTGGCAATGACTGGAAGCTGGAAAGTAGGCAGTAACCTATTTTTCTTGTTCTGCTTTCAAGAATCATACATCTGTCACACGCAAGTGTGGTTCTGCACAACTTTTTCAAATTTGTATGCAGACCATTATTTTGCAAAGATTGTGTTATTGAAGTGAGTTAAATGTAATTCAAAATAGGTCACATTTCGAACTGCAGATTGTTGCATTTATTGACTCCACTTGTTCTTTACTAAGACAAAACAATATTTTACATTATTTGAAGCCGATTTTCAATCATTATATAAATTACTTGTTTGGATTAAAACAAATCTTTCTTACTTAGGTCTAGCTCCTGTATAATGTAAATCTACAATTAATAAAATTTACAGGAAAAGATACTCCTTTTGGGGGGGAGGGGGGGTTGGAGGAGGGGGAAGGTGTGTGGCTGTGTTTGTGTGTAGGAAACTATGTGTGAGACTTCTCTTACCTCTGCCTTTCTGAGGGACAGGCTATCAGAGGCAGAGTTGGGGAGAGGTAAAATGTCTTTAAGACAATTCTACTGCCAAAGAAAATATGAAGGGGAGCTAGACTTCTAGACCAAATGACAATACTTTTATCCAAAGTTAGATAGAGCTCATATCTCTCTTCTGTATCTCCTGTGGCCCTGTTGTACATGGATGAATGTTGATAAATTCAATATCAGGAGCAGCTCTAAAAACTTCCCCCACTGGGACAGGGGATAATATTCCTTTTGCTGTCTTTCTGTGCTTACTTACAGTCTGACAGTGCTCTCTACACCTGAGCTAGTCACTCTTAAGATATCATTATAGCCACGGGCAAAGCACAGTAATGCATTTCGGGTGATGTTCATCTGGTATGTGTTGGTTATCTGCTTTGGGTAGACGTGAATCATGCCCTAGAAGTGTTTTTTTTCTTCCAGTGGTTTTCAAGGAAGCCTGAGGCAATTCTTACATGGTGCTGTTATTGCAGGTGTGTGTGTTTAGTCAGATAAATCCCATCGAGAAAAATACAAGTGCAAATACAAGTGCAAAAAGTTGCTAAAGGAAAATACTGCCACGTATCGTGAGATAAAAGCCCACCGACGTCAATAGATGGCAGCATTGTAAATGGTAAAGCAGAGCCTTCTGTCTGACACAGCGGCGCAAGGGAGTCTGAACTGGTTGCTCTGGAGAGTAAAAGATCTGCCAAATAGCCCTGCCTCGTACTTCTGGCTTGCTAAAATGTGCTAGCTCCTCTCACCTTTCAGATGGCACAAAGTCTACCTTTTTCTGAAAGCTAACAAAAGAATCTTGAACCATGCAGATTTCCAGAGTCTAAAAGGCAAAAGAAAACTGCATATTCAGCTAATTCTTAAATTTTTGTTCCTGGACACTTAACACTACAGCATGTAGTATAGCAGTTTATGATGATTTAGATGAGAATTTTATGTGGTAATTGTATTCAGTATGTACACACGATAAAACGTTATAATCTTATATTTTCATCTTTCTTTGAATTTAATTCTTTTGGTCTTTAGTAATTGGATTTCTTTCATGTGGCATTGTTATTTTGGCATTATTATACAAGAGCATTTAGAAATTTTTATTAGGAAATAAAGATGGCATAGTACTGTTTCTTTTATATGAAAAAAAGTGTTTCACATTTGTAATTTTTTTTTAACTAAGAAAATATTCATAAGTCCAGAAATGCTTTAAATTCAGGCAGTCAGCAGGTAACATGTGAAAAGTTCATGGCAAGACTGAAGACTGTAAAGACATCAGAAGATGTGGCCAGGTTTTGATTCCTTTGCCCCCAGAGAGACTCTGCCTTGGATCAGGTAAGAGTTGTGTGGCCAAATGGCTGTGACCACGGCATGGGGGGATGGGACTGGATCTCCTGGTTAATCCCGTTGTTCTGTGTAGCTTCCACCCCTTCAACAATTCTCCTGGCTTAAGTGCTACTGCATACAAAGTGTCTGATATCAGCTTCTCCTGCCTGAATGTAGCCCCAAGAAAGAGTGCTGAATCAAACTGCACTGTACCTATCTTCATTATTCCCCTTTTTGTAACAGTTCTTGTAACATTACAAACTCTAAAAAGGTTCCCAAGTGCATATAGGATGCACACATACTGAAATACCACCTCCCCTAATTACTAGCATCTAATACACAGAACTCATACAGGTTAATTCCCTGGACTAATATTTAGCCCACTCAGTTGTCTGTTATTGTTGTAAGAATTTTCAAATTACTTATAACCAAAAATGACTGCATAACATTCAGACTTTTAATATAGCTTTGGTCAGGGGTTTTTTTTTTTCATTTGTTTTGTTTCTTGGTTTGTTTTCCTCTCTGCTGTGATAAACATGACATATTAGGGATACAACTGGCTTCTTAAAATAATTGATAGATTTTTATTGGTTTTATTTGTGCTCTGAATATTTTTACTGGTTTTTGAAATATCATGAACTGCCTGAGAGGTATGGATAAGCAGATTCCACCGAAATGAATAGGCATCTATGTGTGCAAATTGTTTGTACAAGTCCTGTAGCATGGGATCAGTTTTGTCCATTATTGTACAAGTGTTAACTTTTGCATAACCTCAAAAATAAGCCTTTGATTGACCAGAGGTTAGTCAAAGAAGAGCCAAATAGCACCTTGAATCCAATTAAAATCTCTCAGTTAAGTACTTTGTCAGGTCTTGTAAATGCTTGATTTCTTAGCATTTCTTACCATCTTTCTTCTCTTCTTCCTTTCTTCTGTTATTTCCTGTAGCTACCTGTTGTGTCGACAGCTATTAATGATGGCTCCTTGTTTGTGAGCTGTAGCTTGCTCTCACCATGAGTTGTTATTGCAGACTGCCCCATCAATGGTGTTTCCATGACCCTTTGAATTTCCACAATTGTAAATGGCTGTTCTCAGTACAGTGGGTGATAGGAATTCTACACAAAGCTGCGCTGAGATCCAGAGGCAGACCACAGCATGCTGACCAATTTCCCTGCTACAGGAGCTCTTTCACGAGGTGTTATCTATATCCTTGGCTGTCAATGGCTTTAGTCACAGAGGCTTTGAACTGACTCTAATAGTGCACTGGGAAGGAGTGCAGAATACAGATTGGGTGTGTACTCATGTTCACGGGCTCCAAATAAGGGGAGGCTGCCTGAGCCTGCAAATGCATTGCTCTCAGACTGAGAACAAGATGCCTGTTACACTGCTCCAAAAGCTACAGAATGTTCTGGACACAAGGACAGGAGATGACAATGGCTCTTGAGTTAGGTGCAAAGGTGGATTGTAACCCTGCAAAGTCAGTCTCAGCAGCTTCTTCTAGCAGCCAAGGATTTAGATATTGGCTGCGGTGCCAGCATGGCCCTGGGAGGCACAGCTTTTGTGTAAGAGTGACTTCTGAACTGCTCATAAGTATCCTGTAGCTGAGGAGCTACATGTGGCTCATTAGTATCAGGGATCCTGAGGTTTTCCAGGGTAGTTCTCTAGGGATCAACATTAGATCTGTGAAACTTGAAGCTGACTGAGGAGCTGACTAACAGGGAGGGGAGGAGAAAAAAGACAGATGTAGTAAAAGACAGATGCATGACTTTTAAGTCCTTAATTCACAAGGTGGAATCCAAAGCTGAAAGCCATGCCTGTGGTTTTCTGTTCAAACCAGGAAGGCAGTTGAGTGTCCCAGGGAGTTACCTGAAAAACCTTTGTACTGCTACCTGTGTTTATTTTATCAACTTTAGTCTTCCAGATGTAGTGCCTGTACTTCCTTTACAGTTATTGAAGTCCTGCATCTCCAGGAGACAGAGATCATATCTAGCCTCTGAGCTAAGCTCTCTGGCTGCCTCCAATGACCTTCAACGAGACAGAGATACAAGCTTAGGTACTTCTGCTGTGCATTTAAAGGTAGGTGAGAACAAGCAAAGAAACTGCTGCGTGGAGGGATCTTTGTCTGCAGCTGTTCTCTCAAAAAACAACACATCTCTTTCTTTTAGGTGGCAATGAAATGAATGTGCCCCCTCTGATTATCGAATAGCTTGCTGAGTACATCACTTCCTTAGAAAATGAAATGTCTGGGCTTAATTCCCTTCTAAGCCTCAGAGGCTTAATACTTACCCTCATGAGAACAAACAAATCACTTACCTCTCGCTGACCTTGAAAATCTGACTCCTGTTTATAGGCCAGCATCAACATTTTGTTTTTCATTCCAGCTTTTTTATGTGTCCACAGACATTATTTGGCAAGCCATTCTACTGGCTTAGCTAGGGATATTACAGTGCTCCAGACACAAATATTTTGGCCAACATAGAGAAAAAAACCCAAAAAACCAACAATTCAGGGGAACAAATAGCATGTTTGTTGCAGTAGGAATGACTAATGGAAAAAAAAAGTTAAGTGATTTGAGCATCATAGGTTTGTTTTACTTCATTTTTCTAGTCATGAATTGGACCCAGCTCCTCTGTATAATTACCTCCATTATGTTATTTCAGTGAGAATGCTCTGCTGGGTTGTTGTTTGTGTGGAAACATTGGCTATTGCTCCCTCAGTGTAGTTTGTCCTTGTGCAGAAGTACCTGAGGACCTACCACAGTGATGGTCTCCCTAGGAATGAGGGCATAAGAAGGGAAACAACTTTTCTCAAAAAAACTTACGTGAGTGCTGAGGGAGGTGAGTCATGTTGGCCTTGTCTTCACTATATTCTCAGCTCTTAGCCACAGGATCTGACTATTGGTGATCTATGGGAAACTGATTTTTGCTTCTGGGCAGGAGAGGTGAAATCTGAGTCTTGGAAGTGTCAGAAGTACTTGTTTATGCATCACATGGTAAGTATGAAGGAAGATCTTTGCTATTGAGGTCTGCTCAGGTTGGATCAACTGTTTATGGGGATACTGCTGATTTATTTGTGTATAGGAACACCAAGACAACTTGGAAATACGGGATTTGCACTACAGATCTCCAGCAGCCTATCTAGTTCTAGATTTGGCTAAGCCAGTGCTCTGGAGTTGGGTTATGCATAGACAACACCACCTCAGGAACCTTTGTACTTACAGCAGTACAGAAAGTCCAGAATAATGGATCTATCCCTCAGATTTCCTCCACCAAAGATTCCCAAATCAGAAAAAAAGAGCTTTTCCAGGAAATCCTAGCTGCATGAAAGCCCAAAGGAGTGGCCTACATATAACATGTAGATCCTGTTGATTTCTGAGGCATAAATTCCCACAAATCCTGAAGGCTTCACCTAATCTTTCACTTTTAGATCTGAATAAAAATTGCATGAGAACCTCAGGTATGGGAAATACTGGTATAGAATAGTGTTGGAAACTCTCAAAATATTTGGGCATATCTAAATTAAATGTCTTTGTACAGAAGCTGGTTTTATAACACTAGAAGCAAATGTATTTTCCTTTGAGAATTCATTAATTGCTGCTTCTGGGTCTCTTTATCTGGGTTGCATTTTACTGAGACATTCTGAGGATCCTTGAAGGATGGAAAAATGTGAACTTTTAAAGAATCTGGATATATGTCACACTGCTGGGATAGCTGCTGTTGATCCTCTATTCTTTTAAGCTTTCTGCCACTTGAATAATTCTGGTATTGTTTCCTTGGTCTCTGGTAATTGTTGTCTATGAAACCTTGGCATCTTTCTCAGAAACAGGTCTTAAATGTCTGTTTTAAAGCCTGAACTAGCCAGGAACAATGATGATCCCTTGGTGTGCCTCAGAAACT
The DNA here is from genome assembly GCA_013400575.1 of Peucedramus taeniatus. Lineage (NCBI taxonomy): Eukaryota > Metazoa > Chordata > Aves > Passeriformes > Fringillidae > Peucedramus > Peucedramus taeniatus. The sequence goes on from WBNO01002675.1 coordinate 174,608, forward strand.
GTTGCTCACTCCTTCTCGAAGCTCTGACTGTGTGGAGATGCAAGTGGCAAGTGATCTAGAAAATGATAACACTTGGTTACAAACCTTACACTTTGTTACTTTGCAAAAGAAATCAGAACCAGAATGTCTCAGTATATACACATACTACAGTTTTCTCCTTTGGAACTGTCCTTGGGCTTGGAGTGCCCAGAATCCTCTTTCTGCAGCAATGACAGCTCTTTTCCTTCAGGGTCTCTGTTTTGGCATGTAACTATTCTGCCTCCTCTCCTGGATTCATCTCTGTCTCTATACTTAGACCAAAATTTTCTAAGTCAATTAAAACTTTTATTGGCCTTTTCAGGTTTTCTAGATCCTCACTCAATAATTGCCTGCTTGGTTACTTCTCTCTTGATATTCAGGTTTAGGAGAGCAGCTGACCAGTGTGTTAATGAACATTTTGGACCATGAAATGTCCATGCGAACAGAGGATAAAAAATTGTAATGACTAGAAGAGTTCAACCATTCTGTGGTTTTCATACTGACTCCTTTTATGGGGTTAGCCTGGACCTGGGGACATCCTGAAGTGGACTGGATGAATTGCTCTGGGAGCTCATAGCCTCTTCCCTAACATTCTCCCCTCTGAAGATTCAGGGGGCTCTTCCATCATGAGACTGTGAATGAAATGTATTTATTGCAGCTGACATGCTCAGGGTCTCCTTGCTGTGGTCTGAGATGTGTGTGAGAAGTTACTTAGGAGACCTGATGCACAGTCCCACCACTTGGCCAGAAGTGATGTCCATGATGGTGCATGTAGTGACCCTGGTAGAGGAAGGGCCTTGGTAATGCTCCTAAGATGCTGCATGTGTGGTTTTATGAGTGACAAAGTTAGCAGTGAATACCTGCCCAATGTGTCCATAACAGGTTATGTGACACATGCTGACAGAAAGATGGCATCCCTGCTCAGCCATTAGCCCTGAATCACCATCCTTGAGAATTTCAGTACAAAATAAAAATGAAGAGAGAAAAAAAAAACAATGGTAAGCGAAGGAAAACTCTGTATGTGAAATAAAATTGCAGTCTTCATGACTTAAACACAGAGAATTCATAATATCAAACTATTTTCAAATTGTACCTACAGAGATTACACAAATAATTGCATAACAATTTGCAGCATCACACTGAAATAATAAATAGGCACAAAGTTTTAATTTCCTGGTCCTTTTATCCACAAAGAACTGAGCATTTAAATGATTACTTACATCATCCTTCATGCAACTTCTGCAGAGCAGTCAACAAAGAACTAATGCCCTGACTACATCTGTCTTACTGTATTGGATTGGGCCAACATTCAGCAGTGACCCTAAAGACTGTAAAGACTGTAAAAGGCATACAAGTGCATGTATTGCCTTTGCAAATGTTTGATGCTAAATTTAGGTGGTATTAATTGCCAAACAATTAATTATGAATTGTTCATTCATTCTCTTAATTAAAAAGTTCTTCACTAGTTTTATCTTCCCTGCTTGGTATCCTATGATTTACTGCTGAAGCATCTCCCTGTTAAAAGAGAGCTTGCTGTTTCCAGAGAGGGTCATATGGAATGAATAATGAAGTACTTTTATTAAATGACTGTGAAAATCAGAAGCTCACTGCCAGTATTTCATGGAGGGTTTATCTTAGAAGAAAGAAGATGCACATGGGATTAAACCAGTGCGACAAGAAATCTTCAGCAGTAGAGATGATAATCTGCCTCTACAAAAAGAGAGACATGCTGGTGTGATAAATAATGTTTGCTTTGAAAAGCAAATGCAATACTTGCCCATTCAGTTTCACAGGCTTGAATGTACACACAGTCTTACCAAACAAACCACTTGCTTCACTTCTGTTATTTCTTATTTTACTTAATGTAGGTTGTACCCTGAAACAGCATCAAGCTGCCATACACACTGTACAGACAGCAGATAGACAAACCAACCACGAATATGAGCACTGCCCTATTGTGGAAAAGGAGACAGAGATTATTATTTGTACTGTAAGTAGTTGGAAGGTGTTCAAATGCTTCTGTAATGGATGCAATATGATATAAGTAGATAGATCCAGAGGTAGTTCCAGAGATTTATTCCTGAGAACATAATTCTAGTCTACACTTCAATATTCTGTGATACACTTTAAAAAAAGAAAAAAAGCTTCTGCACTTGCGTTGTTATTTTGCAGGTTTATGGGGACATTATAAAACTCCTTCTTCAAGACTTTTTTTCTGTATTTAGAATACTATTCCTAGGAAGTAACAAATTATGAGAGTAGAAACAGTGAAAATCCTCTCAGAATCTTTCTGGCTGGCTTAGCTTGTACAGAATTACCAAGGCTTATTTTATTACTATTGATTTAATGGTGTTAGGTTCTCAGAAGGTATTTTCATGAATGAATGCAACCATATTGATAGATTTGTATCCTTTTTCAGAACAGCTAGGGCCTATTTTTACTTTGAACAATATGGAGGCCATGCTGTCATCACCTAAAATTATGACAGTTTCCACAGAATCTTTGTAGTACTGCATTAATCCTCAGGTAAGGTAACACCTTTCCTTCCAGCTGCAGTTACTCTGACCTGATGTCATTTACTCTCCCTGTTTCAGAAGGTGTATGGGTGAGCCAGCTCTGAGGACTGGTCAGGAGAAAGCAAAGAGGAGCAGCATGTCTACCTGCAAGTGTGAGTGTGAGAGGAGAAAAAGGCAACAATATGATAGCATATTTATAGGGCAGCAGTAGGAGATGGCAACTGTTGGTGCTGTGTGCCAAGGTCTGAGTTATTTGAGTATGAGATGATCCTCAGAACAGTTTGTCCTACCACACAGAGCTGCCTGCTTGGAAATAAATAATTTTTGATGTATCAGTCTAGTTCCAGCCCTGTGGGTTGTTAACAGGATACTGCACTACCTACTTTCATTATCTTTGTATCCAGGAGTTCCAGGGGCTGTGTGGCCTAAGGGTACCTCTGATCACTTTGTTGACTAGAAGAAAGACTGCCACTTTGACATCCTTTGGTGCCATTACAAAGGGTGGTGCAGCTGCAGTGAAGATGAGGTAGTGATGGTCACTGTGATGATCACACTCACTGTGCTGAGCAGTGATAGATAATGCATAGGGCTGCTACCTCCCCCTGGCCATCAATGCAGCCTGGAGGTGGGCAGTCCTACTGCTGCCCAAGGGTTTTTTACTGCTTTCAAAGGGACCCTGACCATTGTTTCTGGAAATAGTGGGATGTGAAAGTGGCCAAGGGAAGCTTACATCTTGTTGTGTGAGGTTGTTCAAGTGAGGCAGTGCTTCTGCTAGAGCATTTCCTGTGGTCACAATGGAGGCCCCAAAGTTGAGTTTCAAAAGCAGAGTTCTAGCATGCTGCTCTGACTTCCCTGTAGACGTGTTCTTCCTAAAGTCTGTATGGCAACAAACCTTTCTAGGTGAAAATATGCTGTATAGGTTATGTAACATCTTCACAGAATTCCTTAAACTTTTCCAACAAAAGTGCTGGTAAAACCAGAAAAACGACATGCAAATCATTGTATCATAAAGTTTTAAGAAATTAATTTCTTCCCCTTTCACTCCTTTCTTCTCATTTATCTCATTACTATTCTCATTGCTCTAGAATTTACAGAAATCTGTGATTTGATACTTTTCATTTTGAAATAGAATGCTCTGTCTTTTCTTGGCATCTAAATACTACTCAAAATTCATTGTTTTACATTGTCTGGGCATTGCTTGTAAGACATTAAATTTTTCAAACTCTCAAGACACATAGCTTTCAATTTTTTTAGTTTAGATGAATTTTGGCTCATTATATCTTCCTAAAATAGATTTAACTGAGATCACAATGTCTTCATTATCTTGTAATGATTATAGAAGTCTTTCCTTAGCACATTATTACAAGTAACAGTCTTTGACACATTTATAAGAGTTATCAACTAATGAGATACAGCTTTCACATGTACACAACCGGGCCACATTTCATCAACCTTCATTAAACAAGAAAAATAGGAGCACAAATCTAGTTGGGTTGTGCTGATGCACAGCCAGAATTTCTTCTCTTAATATTTACTCCCTCTGCTACTTCAGGAATTTTGATAACAGAACTTAGAAGATAATAATATAAAATATATTAAATGATAAACCTTTAAAAAATAATTGTGAATACCAGTTCTATTTAAAATGCCCAAGGTGTGAGTGTGGCCATGAAGGGCAGAATAGGTGTAGGGTGGTGGTGGCAAGGGCACATTTCTGCCGGGGGATGTTGATGCAGCTGATAGGGCACACCAGGAATGGAAGTAGAAAGGGATAAACCCCAATGATATGTGTAAAAGAGTGGGTTTTTTGAGTGATCTGAATAGATGTAGAGGGAGCTGGCTAAAAAGTGAGAAGATGTTAAGACCTTGGGTGAGGCAAAATGCCAGAAACTCCTCCAGGAAGCTGCAGCCCTGACAGGGATGCAGAGAGTTGGGATAGACAGAGTTGGCACGGCTTGAACTGTAAGGATTGTTTGGAAAAAACGAGGTAAGAGTTGCAACATTTGAGAGGGCAGGGAGAGACCTGCAGTTTGGAGGGGCAGAAGCATAAGCCTGAATAAAGGTAACTAAATTTAAAAAGGAGGTGGAAGCAGGAAGGTAGACAAGCTAACACCAGGAAAGAGGAAGGCGACCCTGATGTAAATATTGCATAACTTTGGAAATGCTGTTGTCACCTCTTTAAAGTTTTTGCTATAGCTGCAAAAATAATATCATGCTAGTTTTCATCACATCTTTTTTGAGACACAGTTTGACAACAACTGAATTTCAGAGGTTTAATTTCTTTAAACTGGGAATCTCACTACTATTTTTTTGTACTTTTCTAAAATGTCCAGTCCTGATGTAGGCTACTATAGGTCAAAGTATCTTTCAACTCACATTGAAAAGAGAAAATTTTCAGCTCTGATGGTCATTCAAACAAATTATTCTATGACCCTGCAACACGAATGGGCATAAAATATTCTATCTGTTCACAGCTGTTTCCTTGACCATGAAAAACTGAGCTTTCATGATCATGCTTCAAAACATAACAAATAAGCTGCACAGGAAACTACAAAAAAACCCCAATGACATCAAAGAAGGAAAGCTGTAAAAGAAAAATCTTTATTTTTCAAAGCCTTATTATATGTAATTTGCTGCTCAAGTGCTTGAAAACTGTGCAATATATAGCTAATGTGTAAATACCCTCAAACTCAGCCATCTCTGAGTAGTGCATCAATGTGTGTTCCTGTGTCAGATTCAAGGACTCTCACAAATAGACAAAAAACCCAAGATGATTCTGCATCTAACTAGCTGGGGGGAAAAGTTTTACAAAATATCCGTGGGAACAGCTTTAAGTCTGGGTAGAGAGGAAGAAGACATTGATGCAATTATAATTTGATTTTCCCTGTGTTCTGCCTTCTGGTTTCTAAAGAGTTTCTTTGCAACCGAGGTATTCCTGAGGCAGAATTGATAAAGTCTGACTTTTTCAAAGCAAACAAAAATGGGGAATTTCTGTCACAAAAGTTTTTGTGGGTGTTTTTGTTACTTATGTTTTTTTCTAGTAAAGGCATTTTGGACTAAAATGGCATGATTCCTTTTCGTAGATTAAAAAACCTATAGCAATTTGGTGAAATTATTGTAGTTCCCAGCAAGAACCTGCTGGTGGGTTTTTTTGTGTTTCAATCAGGCATAATCAGGCATTGCAGCAAACACTTGCAAGATAAACTGCTGCAGAGCAGTAAAACAAAGCAGAAATCATCCCCATCAGAATATTCTGCATCACAACCTGTTTTATTGGCATTACCTATAGCAGTGGTTGCAGCTTATTTAGACGTGCAAATGGGAATCTGAGCTACGTTAGATATCAAATGTTGGAATACCTAGGTTATTTCCAAATGTTGCAGTGCAGAGGAATTGCTCTGAGTATGCTCTCTCAAGGTCTGGGTTTTACTTTTGCTTATAGTGTGGGTTTATTAAAAAAAAAAATAAATCTCCATTTGCTCCAGGTAAACACATCATTGGTTTTGAAGAGCTCCAATTTTCCACCCAAGCAAGTGATTTCCTTAATAAATATTTTGTTTACTTTGGCAAACATCAACATTTAAATGGCAATCCTTCTACATTTACAAAAAGTGCAGCAACCCAGGGCTTGTTTTTCTCCTATGTCCCCTCCTGGACCTATCCTACTTTTTTCCTCTGTTCTTGCCTTGCTTCTCTTAGCAATAACTTCTCTAACTTCTAGATCTCAGAAAATCAGGCTTATTCCACAGATGTTTCTCTCTGAAACATAAAGAGGGAGTAGAGGCCATGGTCAGCACAATATACAGCATCCTCCTGAGCAAACTGCCTTGACTTGCCTTGTCCCCTGGAGCATGGAGGCATTTGAGAACAGAGATGCTGATGACAACAGCACAGCTGAGTGCTTCCTTGGAAGTGGGAGCATTGAAAACTGCCTGGATCAGTCTGGTAGGAAATAAGGCTAACATCCCCAAGGGCATCAGTCCCCACTCTTTTGTGGTGTCATTTACACAGGGTGTAGAAGACTGTGGAATGCTTAGGACCTGACTTTCTTCTTACTTGTGGCATTGAAGTCCTTGGGGTCCTAGTCCTTCACCTATCATGTTCCCTCCTGGGCTGCAGAGGTGTCACTGGTCAGGAGCTGGGCTGTGTGAGAGTCAGACCAATGAGCTGTCTAGACCTGGGAGTTTTGAATTCCCTACATAAGAAGGCTCTCAACAATAAAATAGGCTGTTTGTCACATGAAGCATTAGGGTGTGTGTTGTCCCTGTCTCCAACCACCGACCTTGCAGAACACATGGATTTATTAACACTATACTTACTAATACTGATGAATATCAGAAAATCAGAATCAGACCTTTATTACTTTATCACATTAGATAAACCATTGTGCTCTGAACCATTTTTTGCTATGCTTTCTGGTAATAATTACAGTAGAAGAAGGTGATGGAAAACTTTGCCTGAAGCATTTTTCTCCCTTTCTTTTTCTTCCTTCTCTTTATTTAGCATCTTTCTACAAACACTGAGTATTGCATGCTGAATTTTAAACAGCCAAAGAAAGGCTTATTTAGCTAGGAAACGTCAATAGAACAGTATTTATGTGGCAGCATAACATATATCTGTTCAATAAACACTCAACCAAGGCTGCTGTCTGCATGTGGAAGAGCAGTAGATGGAGACACTCAGAGTTCAAAAATCAAAAAAGATCCTCTGAAGGCTGCAGAGCAGAGCTTCTTGAAAACCAAGGAGTGTTTTCTCCCCAGCTCTGCACAACAACTGTAAGAATGGTGGTGACCCTAATAAAATATTTCTAAAATGCAATTTGAGAGAGAACGTGAGGAGCTGTGTTTAATAACTGTGCATTTTTTTAATAGCATTTCACTTTTCCCATGGGTATAGAAGTATGTAATTCTCTTTCTTGGTGTTGGATTTCATTTTGTGTACTCCCTAAAGAGGGAGTTCAATTTTATCTTAATAAAATTTTGACTTGAGTACTCCATATGGAGTCCAAAGTACTTAATGTTCTCAAGAGCTGATCTGAAATAAACCAAATGAAATAAAGATGACCACACAAATAGTCTCATGACACATTCAGCTGACATTTTTTCTGGTTTTGATTTAATTTCTTGTAAAAACTTTGATCATACACCTAGAGCTCAACACTGCAATAAATTCCAGTATCTTGCACTCTCAAACAGTGTCTTGGGGCAGAAATTCATCACCTCTTGCTATCTTTCTTCAGGAGCAGAAATGAGGCCAGGTACAACTCTTAGGACTGGAGCAATAGAGATGGAGCTTCCAGCTGTATCTACATCAGTTAATGGAGCTGCCTGCGAGTGCTGCCTGGTGTTTTTGCTGCATGATGTGGGCACTGCATCCACCCTCCTCTCTTAAGTCAAGCTGCTGTGTGCCAGCTGATTATTCCTGCTGACTTTTGAACCATAACTGGAAACTTTTGGATAGTGTTAGCTGAAATGCTCCTGAGCTATACCAGAGATCACAAACAATTTAATGGGGCAAAGAATGGAGCCTAGCAGTGTTAAACCTGAAATGTGCCTTGATGCTCTTTGATTTAGAAGAGTAGGCATGACCTTTCTGATTTTCTGCTCTCCACCATTAAAACGCCTCATCAGTTCAATGTTGGATTTATTTGGTCATGCTTTACTTCTAAACTCAGGAACTTCCTGCTCTGTTTCTTTTCTCATAGACATGGCTCTTTTTCTTGTACACCCTAACCCCAGTTCACCTGTTCTCTTTCTACTTTGACAACTTATTTAGCAATTGTTGAAGTAAGAAAATATTTTTTCCCACATCCCTTAAAATATTGCCACGACCCATGGATAGAGCTGAACTCTGCTCTTCATTCACCAACAGTTGCCTGGTTCTCAGTATATGAGAATGCTGAAAACCTCATATTTTTCCTTTCTTCTCTGGTCCTAGTAAAGGGCAGGCTGAAAAAGCAGAGACATATCTTTTATTTAGGATAACATTTTTTAATGCTGATTAGAATCATACAGAGTGAAAGACAAGCTCCCTTTTAGGACTTTAAATAAATAATGGCACACAGTGGCCCAGCCCATCATCATTAAACACACTTTCATTGAGGGTCGTGAACTCCATACTGGCCTCATTAAAGCTGTGAAAACTCCATCAGTGCTTATGTTTCTGTGTAATGATTTAATTAAATTTTCTTATTGCTGGAGCTTGTCATTATGCCAGTGATTTTCATGCTGACTTCCTAAACTCACAGAGTTTTGCTCAAGTCTAAATAGTCCAAAATTGGTTATATTAGTGTGTAGTCTGCTGGCAACATACGAGGCCTGAATAAGCAAGCAATTATTTGGAGGGCTGGGGGAATTTTCTTAGTTTTGTCTTTTTACTTAAGGATTTGATTTTCCACTCTGTTTCTTCTATTCTTTCTTTTGAGCAGAGTACACAGTAGACTTTCCAGCCTGTGATGATAGCCTTAGGAAACTCCTGACATGTAAACAGGAGAAGCTTGGACTCATTAGTATGTACTAGATAAAGCTGGACTTAATTTTGCAAAAAAGCACATGTGACAAGAAGCTGAGAGACACTGAAGTGTTAAGCTCTAATCTAACATTGTTCTGGGAAGGCACAAACCTATTCAAGACACAATAATTTCTACATTAACATGGGATTGTGGCTGAGAATTTAAATACCGCAGAGCCAGAGGAATTTCCACAACAATCAAATTTTAGACCTCTGTGGCACTGAAGATTGATATTAGTCTGGGCAATGTTTTTCTGTGATGAACCCATTAAAATCTTGGATGAGGAAAGACAGCTGTGAGGTGGAATAATTGAAAGACTTGGTGGTTACTTGTGAGCAAGCAGAGATCATAGACACAGGACATTGACACTGAGGTGTACATGTCTTGGCACAAAGTATGCAACAGTGAGGGTGTGTTCCCCAGAAATAGGGTGATTTATGCCTCAGCTGGGCATGGCTGAAGAGGCAAATCAGTGAGCCTCCAGGCAAAATAGAATTCACAATATTTTACGTCTTAGAGTACGAGCCATGCATTTCAACTGACTCTTCACCTAACCTCAGCTCAGCTGCTGCATACAGCTTTGAACACCAGTGAGGCCTTATAGATGATGGAGGAATAAATGGCAGTTGCCAATCATCTTACATTTATGACTTAATTTTCAAATGTAATTTTCTCTGTTTACCACCTCTCTAACTTGAATGGCATGATTTTAGAAGTTATAGCCTTCTCTCTGCACTAGACGTGCTATATTTTGAGGGCAAAACAACTTGGGCCACTAAGCAGGTGCATGGCTAAATTTTGTATCATCTTGATTTTTCTTCCTGACTTCTGGTTCTTGTCCCTGATACAATGAATTTTATTTATGGTGACCAGAAGACATTGACTCCACAAATGATTATGGCCAGATATGTGGGATGCCTGTACTTGACAAGCAGACATTTATGATATCTGGGCATTTGGGAATTTTTGTACTTGCTTATGAGGCTGGAGCCAAGCAAGTAGCTGCCTGGGAGAGAACATAACCTATGGCCAAAACCCATAAAATCCTACAAAACAACTTTGATATGGAAACAGATGTTCTGATATTTTTTTCTGGAAAAAAAACCAACTTTGCAAGGGAAGAAAGGGATATTTCATGGGAAGATAGAAATATGAAGACAAGTTCTAGAAAAGATGCAGTGAGTGACTATAAGAGGACTAACACAGGACAGAGAATATAAGGTCGCATTTTGCAGACTTTACTTTTGAAGAAAATGCTGGGAATTCCGTAGTCTTCTCTTTTTGTCGTGCTGACAGCAACCTGAAAAATGTTTGTGACTTCATTAAATGAGCAGAATACTGCTAAAGCTTAATATCATTAGGTGCTGATCCACATTCTCTACTTGCTAGTGATGATATAAGCTTGGAGTATCCACTGATTCCAGTAAAATTTTTCTATATTTGCCTATACTGAGTGCAATTCACTTTGATATTTACAGGCTAATATTTGGCAGAGCATCTTAGCTTTAGCATGACTTGTAACTATGAATGAAATTTATTTGTACATTTTACAAATTTTTAATTTACAATGCCAGAACATTGCACTGAATAAGATTAGCAATACTGGGAAAACCAAATGAAAGTCGCAAAAGGAAACAAATTAAATCAAAAAGTAGAAAGATGGGATTGCGGATGCTGCAAGACTTATGGTTGTTCTACATTTATGTTACATTTATCCATGCTTAAAAATGCAAGCAGAGGAAGTAGAAGTTCAGTTTAACTGATTGCTTTACATCATTCCAACTCTTGATGAAATTTTCACTGCAAGGCTGTATTTTATTGAAGCCCATTATTAAATTTATTGATTCCATTCTGGGGGGGGTGGGATCAAGGTTTTCTTGAAGTGTCAGGTGCTTTAAAGAATGTGGCTCAGAAAGACTGAAAGCAACTTCAAATTATTTTTTTTGAATGAGTAAGAATTCAGTTTATATGTATTACTAATATAGAATATATAAATATTTATAATGAATGCAGTAGTTTGTAGCATGTATGACATAATGTTTAATTAACATTTTATATATTGTATAAATATATAGTGCATATACTTGTAATTTATGGTGTGTGTATATAGCTGTAGACACATATATGTTATGGGATGTATCAAAACAAGGTTTCATTGTGCTGCCAGGAGCACATCAGCTCCTGGTTTGCAGCAGGGCACTAATACTGTCTACTCCACTTACAAATTGCTTCAGGAAATGTATCTGCTCTGCTGCTGCGTTACATGGGATGGTGTGAAAAAGGCTCTGTTAGATGACCTCTAAGGAGGTAACAAATAGCACACCCCTGGGAAAAGAGAGCAATGGGCTCAGGTCCCCAGTGACTCTGTGCTTGGGGCTGCAAGGCATCAGGTCTGGCTCGCCCTGATCCGGGCTCCGCTCCACCGGGGCACACAGGAAGCAGAAACATCGGTGATGTGGCACCCACAGGAGAGGGCTCCTCTTTCTGCAGACAACAAACAATGCAAAACTTCCAGAGAAATACCTGCTGGGAGAGCACCTTCTCCTCTCCTTCAGACGAATGTCTGTTCAGCTACACACTAGTAGTCCCAAGGAAACTTTCAGGATTGTTCCTTCATTGCTTAGGGCCTTCGTGGCCCCAGGGGGAGGTTGGTATCCTCTTAGTGCTTTGAATCATTCTCCAGGAGCCTTCTTTTAGGCCTGGCTCTTTCCACTGGCTAAGTAGCCAGTACTGGGTACTCTGAGTTATCTTTTTAATGATGCCTGCTGTGGACAGGCATCCAGTTTTGAGATGTTCAGCACTTGTGTTAGGCAAGTAAAGTAGGCAGTCTGAATAGATGCCATTGTGCCAGAGGACTGCAGGGACAGCAAGTGCCAAGTTTAAGATTATATTCTACAAACAGGAAGCTTACTGCTGCTCTCTAACTGAGCAAGCCAATTGAAAGCCAATCCCTTAAGCCAAAAGTGAACCAGTTCTACTTATTTCTAATTCCAAGTCCAAGCACAGAAGGGAAGTAATTTGTTTTGGACTTGGATTTGGAGACGGGAAAACTGACACGCTGCATCTGGATGTTTACTTTACATATTTGTCATTTTATTTATGAAAAGTCATGGAATCTGAACAACCAGTTAGTGAATTATTTGCAAAACTTTGTTTCAAATTTGTATGTATTTTATCTATGTACTGAAGTATGGGTTTTAGCAAGTTCCTTTTTCCATTTTCATTGCTTTGATTTATTCTGTAAAAACTTCTCTGCCTGTCCTGTAAAATCATACACTTGGAAATGGTTTATATGCATGCTTTCAATGTTAACCTTTTGTTTTCTGTTTTGTATGCTTATGACTGTCAATGCACATTGTGAAAATAAACAGTCTTCTTCAAAAGGGGCTCTCCTATTTCCATTTACAGTGTATGCTTGACACTTCTAGGAAAGAGGAAATGACAAGGGAAGTTAAACTGGAGTACACAATATAAAAGCTACTTTAACTCCTTTCCCCTTCTTCAGCAGGCTTAATCAATTTTAGCCAAACATTGGAGATTCATTAAGAGGGGTCACATGCTTCTGAATGAAACTGGTGTTGGCTGGCCTTCCTCAGCTCCTCCTCTCAGTGCTGCAAGGCATCTACTATGGCATGTGGGGAATGCTACAATCTGAGCTCAGCACTGAATCCAGTTCTGCACAGTAGCATCCAGTATGGAGGTGACAGCTCCACATTTTCTTACCTTTTTCTTCCCCTGCCTTTAAGTACAAAAACTGCAGTCCTTTCTCTCCTATTCAGAACTGTTCCAAAATCTTTGTTTTTCTTTCCATGGACAATCATGTCTTTATTCTTGTGCAAATGATGTAACTGGGGTTATCTGCCCTCTCTCTTTGCAGGTGACATAGACACATGCTTGCAAAGCGGGTTGGCAGGAAAATTGTCCAAAACTACCTGACACATTAAAGAAGAAGGTGAGAAGATATTTATTCACTGTGGCTTCTGGTCAGCTATATTTTTACTAAAAATAATTAAAAAATTGAAAGAATAATTTGACTGGTGGAAGCTGTTTTTCTGATGGTGCAGAAGATTCCCCATTTCCACGGGCAATGTATCACTGTAGCTGTGGTATGTTACTGCAACTCTGTAACTGTGCTATGAGAAGGCAAGGGCTATCCAGGAATAATAACTTTACCACCTTTAGCTGAGGGTTTGGTGAATGGGACTCACAACTGAATTTGTATGACTGAACAGAGAGCTGGCTAAGGCAGAAGAACTCTAAAGGGCAAATCAGGCCTCTGACATAATCAAGAAATTATTTCCAAATGGAAAAATAATCTAATTTTTTAATGGTTTGCTGTAAAATTAAACATTAATAACTTTCTTGCTTAGCTTTCTAGATCTTTGCAATCCTTTCAAAAGCAATGTAGACATGAACTGTTGCAAGAGAGTTTGAGGTGAAAGAGGTTCCACTGTGGAATCAATAGCTGGGCATTATATTGTTTGCTTTCTATGCAATAATTAAAAAGTTTGTCCTGTGGTTACTCTACTGTTCTGCTGCCTTTCTAATTTGCTGTTTTGGGAACACAAAATTACTTGTCCAGTTTGTCACTCAGTGTGTAGCAAAAAGCTTGAAATTACTTCTATTGAAAAAGCAATTACATATCAAGCAGAAAAAAACCCAAAAAAACATGTAGATGTCATGGCCTTTTTTCAGAAAAAGCTGCTTAATGACACAGGACATGTACATTAAAAAAGCAACAAGTCTATTTTACAGCCTTGTTGTACAGTGGACTTCTCTCATTTCAGAATTCTTACTCCTGAGGAGCTTTTGTGTATGTGTGGGTGTGTTTGTGTGGGTGTGTGTGAGAATCAAAGGAACATGGTGTCCTTTGCTTTAATAGTTTATTTTATGTTATTGCTTTGTGTTTTGCAGTCCCTCTAGCCAATCTGCATTTACGAACTGAGGAGAATAGGAGCCAGGGGCCTAATATTACTGTAAATTAAGTCCTGAATTTCTACTCAAGCGATTTAGTTTTGAATTTAGCCTTTATTATAACTGCTTAATGTACAAAGATATCACATTGGGAGTTAGAAGGTTTGCCTTTTTCCTCAGCAACAAGAAAATGGTAGTCACAGAGTGAAGAAGAATGCTCCTCTTTTAAACTGTTTGAGCTGGTCTTTTGGGATGTCTCTCAGATCTTTATATGGTCTGCCTAAGACTTCCAGTAGTCCTTACTAGGGCTACTGGGATCTTTAATTCTGCATAGAGAGGAGGAGAATTATTTCTATCTGTAGAGAGGAAAAAACAGTGGCTGTGCTTTTCACATTCATTTGGAGCAAGAGACTGTTTATGTTACCAATATAAAAAAAAATTGTTATTCTTTTCTAATTCTATTTTCTACAGTTGCTAAAAGCAAACTGGGTTAGCAGAGAGGAAATTAATGGAGTTTACCTTTTCCAGTTTCACAGTTTAAGAGACACTTACTCTGTGTTGGTAACATGATCAGATTAGACTGCTTTTTCTGTTCCTTTTTCAGCAAATGTAATAACATGTCTATGGGCCTGTGTTTATTCAGATTCCTAGGAATACAGCCTATTTTAAGGAAAACTCTGCTCTTGTGTGACTGAGAGGGATTGGACAAATTTAAATAATTGCTTCCTCTTTTTATACTATAAATATTGTAAAATTAACTCTATCAAAAATTAACTACTTTTGATTTTTCAGTGGCATTATGCATCCAGATTCAAATTTTCACAATAAATTGTCATGGTTATTTCATACAAAAATTTCACTCTCTCATTCTTACTGCTAGAGGTCATGTCAGCAGGATTTTTAATTGTATGAGATTTTCAGAAATTGCAGTAACATGTTTCTGCTGGGATGATCAATGATCTTGGTTAAAAAGAGTCTGGTCCCATGTAATGACAGAAACTTCCAGATGCACTCTCAGGAACACAGTCCCAGACTCAAAATTAACTGCTTAGGTAAGAGCAGCGCTTTTGCCTGGAGTAAATGCAGGAGTCCCTGCTAACAAATCCCCAGGATCTGTTCCAGGACATCATCCTGGAAATCCACAGAATGGCTTGAGCACTTGGGTGTTTGGACTTCTGCTTTGTTTCAATTGAATTACCTTGGTGTTGGTCTGTTCCAGTGGTCAGGTGAAATCACACCACAGTTTTTGCTGCTGAGGCTCCACACAAAGTTCTCAGGACACAGACTCCTACATCCACCATGCCTTTATAACTTCCACTGGCTTAAATGCAGCCTATATCCAGCACACTTTGGGTAATAGCTGTGGATTCACTAAGTATCACTGGATTGCTCCATTTTCTTGTTATTTCAGCCAACACAAGTCAATCTGTCCACAGATGTCGGTGGCCTTAGACCAGCCCCACATTTTGCAGACAGATTATCTAAAGTCATGGCTGTATTACTGATTTCAGAAACACTTCTTATATCCTGGATCCAGCTGAATTTTCAGGAGCCATCCACATGCCATGGTGGCAAGTTTGCATCAACCCCTCCACACTCAAACCTTTTAATCCTTCTGTGGAGGCACGGCAAACTCCTAAGGGTAAGCTGTAACCTAAACAGCTGTAACTTGTGAATTCAAATGAATGAGAATGAGGAAAAGGTCCAGAGAAAGGTTTTTCCCACCATTCATTGGAGCAAGGCAAAGACTATCTCTGAGACAAGCTGCTGCCTGTCTCAGATGATGGTTGGCAGTGGAGACTGCTGGAGTGAAGACTTTTCTAGCAGGAGGTTTGAGTCAAAGTGTCCAGGGTGTGATGGATGTGAGGCTGGGGTCAGTGGTGAGTGAAGAGGGTCAGCCCTCAGGTGTGGAGGAGCTCGGACTCCCAGTCTGAAGAGGATGGTTGACAAAGAGTTGAAGCCTATGGCATGTGCCTCATCTGTGGAGGCTTAACAGCAAGAGTGTTGTGAGGCAAATGAGGAATGGCTGGTGAATTCCTCAGGGCTGCCTATTTCCTTCCAGACAAAAACAGAGGGAGAGACACAAAAGAGTTGCATTTGAATCTCACATTGGGAACATGTCTATGCATTGCTGCCATGCATATATAAAAAAAAATAAAATTATGTAGTTTAAATGTTTGTGGTTTAGCTCATTACAATTCTTAAAAGAAGACTCTTGAAGAAAAAGTTGGATTTTATCCAGTGACCTACAAAAAGTAATTGCTGTCTTTCCAGACATTCATTAAAAATTAATGATCAGAGTAGTCCAGTAACAAAACTATTCTATTAAAAAGTAGGTAATTTTTGAAAAGTACACAGCACAGATACTTACACTGCTGCTCAGGAGGAAAACAAACCACCTGTTTTGAGAACTGCACCAAGAAATGTAAATTGCAGTAAGCAATGTAGTCCCTCCTGTAAGCCTGCTTCTGTTTTTTTTTGTTTGTTTTTTTTTTTTTTTTTTTTTTTTTTTTTTTTTTTTTTTTTTTTTTCTGCAGTACACCAAGGTCTCAGGAGCTCCCTCCCTGCTCCTGGACAAGCCTCTGCCACCTGGAAAAGTGGTTCCTTGGTGTCCAAGCTCCCTTGGATCCCACTGGCTGCCCGGGAGCTGTTCCCTTGTGGTGGCGGCACACTGCACCCTGGCAAAGGGCACAATGTCCCAGGCTTGAGCTGAACTGTGCTTCTCAGCAGAAAAGGATTTATATCGTTTTATAAATCTAAGGCCAGATACCAAAGCTCTTGTTTGTGCTGGAGTGAGCCCCAGCAGCTCAGCAGGGCATGGGGGCGCTCGATCTCCACAGGTTTGCCTCTGTCCCCTGCTGCTTGTAGGGGACCACGGCATCCCTGCTCGCTCCTCCAGCGCCCCAGCAGACTCCAGCAGCCCCTTCCATCCCTCCATCAATTTGGGACCAAGCAAAAATGGTTTGTTTTCCTGCACAGCCCACAGGGGAGGGGAGCAGTGGTGCTGGAAGCGGCAGCTCTGCTGCCAGCATGAGCTGCTGGAGCTGCATGCGGCGGGTTTGCTCTGGCCCCGGTGCAGCCCTGCGCATGCTGGGCACACTCCTGCACCCCTGCTGCAAGGGCACAGCAGTCCAGGGCCACCTGGGCTTTCTCCGGGCTAATAAGGGATCAGCAGCTGGCCGTGTCAGCTGGGTCTGCTCTAATAAATGAAGCAGTGCCAGGGCGCATCACTGCGCTTGATTATTTATATTGTTAAATTATTGAAATGCCCTCTGGCTTTCTCTTGGCCAAGTAGTGCTCTCCCAAATGATTCTCAGGCACAGTCCGAGAAGCTGGCTTAGGCCAGGGACTGCTCCCAAGTGTGATATAGCTGCAGCCACCCTATTTTACAGAGTAAGAGAGTTTAATAGTATGGATGCTGGCTGTTCCATGCCATTTGGTCTCAGTGTCAGAGAGCAACTTCAGGCAAGCTTCATTCAAAAATCTAGGCATGGCTTTTGGGTACACATATTCTTTTTGCCAATAGTGGAGCATGAGCTTGAATATCCAGTCCTGAAAAATAAATCCATCTCATGCAAACAATTGGGAGTGGTTTTTTCCTCATTTCTTTTTGTTCCTGGAATATCTGTCCTATTTACATTGATTTTTTTTTCCAGCTGCTCGTATTGCTATTCTGTTTGTAAGAGTCATATGGAGGCATTAGCTTTTGCTCTTCATGTTTTAGGGGACCTCTTTTAGAACAGAAAAGTGAGCAGTAAAGTTGCAAAAAGAATTTAGGTGTTTTCTTCCATCTGAGTAAAAATTCATAAATAATAGCTCTTTGAAAGTCCTGTTTCAAGCACATTATGTATTTATACACCCATTATATATATATATGCATGCACACATAGGATTACTTTCTCTTAAAGATGAAAAACATCTTATGGGCTCAATATTCCAATGAGCACCTTAATGTGCTTACAGATAGTCACAGACCTAAGTTTTTCTTAGATTTCCTTCTGCTTTTTATTTCTCTGTTAATTCCTTTTTCCGAAGGAATAAATATTTTCCTGCAATACAGAGTTTTTAATAAAAAATACATTTAATTTATTCTCTATTGAATCAACCCAAATGTTCAAGCTTTTTTTTTTCTTGGTTACTGTTTCATGTCTACAATGATCTGTGAAAACAGAAGACTTAACACCCACTGTTTTTTGGACAAACTTAATATATTTCTGTTTTGCAATCCAGGAATAACAAAAGAAGAGCAAACAGTTCTGCTTGTGTCCTTACTCCCAGCTGGAGCCACAGAAGTGTGCATGTTGGGGCTGTGAATATTTTGATAGGGATTTCATCCTTATTTTAGGCATACATTTAGAAAACTTTCAACAATGGGAGAGACTGCATCTTGTCAAGCCACAGCAGAACATTCTCTTGATACTCACATCTAAGCTTCTTCTGCCCTGACCCAGAGGAAAAGTTTCACAGCAAAAACCCTGATGAAATCATCAAACAACAAATGTGAGCTCAGCTTTGGTCTGCTATGTTCCCCCAAGAGAAACTTGAGTCTGAATAACAATTCTGGGGTGAAAGAGGCCACTTCCTTAAGTTTCCTTGGGTTCATTTGGGAAGGATAAGGCTTCTAAGGACTCTTGCTTTTAGAAGCCTCCCTCTTGCTCCTGGAGTTCATCAGCAGCTAACAGAAAGAGTTTTCAAGAGCCTTCTGATTTTTACCCGGAAGAAATATTGCTTCTCGAAGATGGAACCAAACATCTAATTTTAGCTTTAGATCTTTACTTATTTTTTATATGATATCATATATATCACTTTCATTGTGAGAGTGATGTTTGAGACCTTCAGAAAGTACTCTCAGCCCTGTGGATTTGGATTTCATCTTGTAGTGCTTCTGCTCTTGGCCATGGCAGCAGTGGAGTGCCAAAGAGCAGGACTGCTGGCAGCAATGTTGAGCTTGAGAATGAGGTTCCATACAGCTCACAGGAGAAAAGCAAAGATGTGGATCTCCTTGATAGGGCACTGGAGAGTGAAAAATACAGAAGAAGACAAGAAGAAGTTTAAGATCTATGATTGCATGATGCTTTGTATTTGACCAAACAGCCAGTTTAGAATGAAGTGCTTGGAGGGAAAACAAACAAAGAAACAAACAAACAAAAAAAAATCACTCCAAACCCACACCAGTGGTCAGGCTTATGTTTCAANTGGCTTCAAATATTGAGTCATGCTGTTATGAAAAAATGTTATGCTTCTGATGACAAAGGGGAAGAGAAAGAAAGGAGACACAGAAAACAGAGCAGAGGATTAAGAAGGACTCATGCTCAACAGAAAATGATGAAAAATCACAGAGTAAATTCCAAATATGCTGAGTTGGAAGGGACATTCAGCTCTCTATGGAAAGCTCAGTGTTTGCAAAGAGGCTTCCAGGTGGATAATGGGAGGAAAAAAGAGGAAATATATTGGGTTTAGATAAATCTGAGTATATGAAACAGGTGTATGAATGATTTAGGCTGGAGAGAGCAGCAGAGCTTTTGGGAAGCTTGGAAAAAGAACAGTAGTTTTTGAGAGCAGAGATGGGTGCAGGAGCCTGAATTTTTTTTTCTTCCTCCTATTTTTTCCTTAAATACAGGTCTTCCACTTCCCCCTGAGACCTGACAGGCAGCAGAGTATGTCCTTTGTCTCATGTGGTGACCTGCTGCTTCTCCAGTTCCCTTACAGGTGTCCCCCACTGCTCACCTGACTGTGCCTCGGCCTCCTGGCAGGGAAAGGATGGGGCCAGGCAGAGATGCCCGAGGAGGGGCTGGGGAGCCACAGCTTTCTGCTTCTCCTGCTGGAAGAGGCCACCTCCTCTGGCCTGTAACTCCTCCCAGTGGACCAGCTGGAGGTGTCTCACCTTCAACAACTCATTGCTATGCCACTGGCTGCCAATGTGCCTTTGTCTGGATCTGAGTGCAACAGGGCAAAGGGAGTCATCATCAACTCTAGCAAGATCTGCCACTTTTTACTGTGTAGGTGTGGGAGTTTTGTTAGTTTGGTTTTTTGTTAGTTTCCTTTTCTATCAGCAAGAGTAAGACTGCATTTTGTTGCTCAGGTGTTGAGAAATTTATTTGATCTTAGAGTAATGTAGATAGTTCCAAGATTCAGAGGAACACAAAATATGTGCTACAGAAAACTTTGTGATTAAGTTTTGTGGATCAACAGAAATAACTTGCCAGGGTGCTTTGGAGACCTAGAATCACTTTATTGTCCAAAGTAAAATCAAAGAACATGAGGATATTATCAGAAAACAGAAAATGCACTGCTTTTCTCGTTGCTTTACCTTTACTTCAAAATTTTACTGTTTCTTTTAAATTTGCAAGATAACAGAGACAGTGACTATTGGAGACAATGAACTAACCCAGTTAGCCTATATCAAGTTGATATAAAGCATCTGATGGTATTTCCATGCCCTGCAGCATGGGTTTGGAAATATTTGAGTTTGATTTGACAGATGGCTTAAAAATAATACTATCCTTCTGTGTAAAAACTCTTTCCACCTTAATGTTGTCTTGATTCTTTTGAAATCCTTGGTTCAGCATTGTTACTAATATTAGATAATAAGGCCTTTTCCAGTTGCTTTCATGACTCCAGCTTAACAAAACCTCATGGTTTGGTCATTTGTCCTGAATTCCCTTTGATTTGAGGTGATATGAGGCATCTATTTCTCCTTCAGTATTTCTAGGTTTCTGCAAAAAGCATTGTCAGCCTTTGTATTTCTGGGGTTTTTTTTCCTATTTGGTTGTGCTTCTGTGCTTTAAGAAATAACAATAATTAATTTGTTCTTTACAGAGATTGAAAACCTCTTTCATCAAAGATCTAAAAGCCAGATTATTGTACTTGGTTTTAAGAGTAGGCATAAAAATGGTCTTTGCCCAAAAGAATTTGACCCAAGTGCAGAAAGAGAGGCAGTAAATTAAAAAAAATTACCTGGGCAGCATGGGGAACTGATAAAATACCATTGGTCATCATGGTAAGTTGGGCTTGCACACCTTTATGCAGAAAGGAACCTTTGTTTTCCCTGAGACTGTGTGCTTACAAAATCTTATGACAAGGGGATTAAAAAATTCACAAATACAGTTCCAAGAACAAGTATGCATACACAGAAGCATATTAGCAAACATTTCAAATCTCTCTATTATAAACCCTCCAAACTGGGAGACTATACCCCTATGAGGATGGAATCATGGTCCACTCACTTTTCTTTGCAGTGCAACTTTTGTTATTCATCCTGTACCTTTGATAAGATGTGCAAGCTCCCAGCTTTCTAATCTATATTTGCAATGGGTAGCTAAGCTGAAATCTTTAACTGAATCTGTCTTTTGATGGACCAGTGATTTCACAGTACTGTGTGGCAGACACTGTGTACAATGTGATTAAAGCCCCTTCTAATTGTCTTACTAGAGGAAAGTTCTTAAAAGTGATGATGTCCTTTGTCTCTCCTTAGTACTCTTAGTACAACCTGTAAGCTATTGGGAAATGTGATCTAACTAAGCACTGAGGTAAGACAATGCAAGACATGGCCTGTACTCATGACTTTTGATAATTTTCTGTTTTCCAGAGTGAATTACGTGTCTGAAAGTTGGTGTTACATGTCACACTGGTAATAAAGCTCAAATGAGAGAGATCTAGTAGAGTATTCAGAAAGACCAAAGTAGAGTTCAGCTGTTTTTCAGAGAAAGATGCCAGACAAAAATGCCAAAGCCAACATTAGAATCAGTCAAATCAGTTGATTGATGCTTCCCTGCTTTATGTGGGCTTGTTGTTGCTCCCTTAAGAATGATATCTGCCTTGCCTGGGCCACTTGGCTGATGCTGTCTGTCTCAGGCTCTTGCAGACCAAATGTATTGGGTGTGTTGGTGATGGGGCTCAGGTCCTTTTGAGCTGCACTGGGAAATAAATCCACCACAGCTGCCACACAACAATGGTGAAAGGAAAGCTAATATCCTCTAAAAATTAGCAAACCTGACTCTTTCAGAGAAGTATCCAAGAACCAAGAATAAAATTAACTAAAGATTAGAGATGATAATAGTTTAGTGGGTTAGTCTAGAAAAAAAGTTTGGAATAGACGTAGAAAGATTTGCTATATGGTTTCTAGTGACTAGAGGGAAAGAATATATGTTGCTTATATGTTTATGGGATTAGTGGCAAATTTAGAATGATATCTTCAACGTGCAGCTGCTTGAGTGTAACTAAAGGAAACAGCTATGATTCTAATATTTTTGCAAGTATACATTGTGATTTTTATTATCATAGCTATACGATTGACATCTCCCAAGATAAAAAATCCTGAATAAATTAGTCAAGCTTATGAAACTGGCTCACAGGTAATGACATCTTAGCTGTACTTCTAGATATTTTTATCATCTGTAACTGTTCAGGAACACAGGCAATATTCTTTGAGGTACTCAATAACCCCAAGAGCTTGATTTTCTTCTGATTAAAAGCTGTATTCTGATGTAACAAGCTGGCTCTATTGTCAGCCATTGCAAGACTCACAATCAAGTCTTTTAACTCCCTTTGAATTGGGAGACTGACATCTTTCAAAATGAGATGTGCTGATCAAAGTTCTAGGGTGCAGGCAGATACAATTATTTCATTCTTTCCAATGCTCTTGTAGATCTTGTCTGCATAGGGAAGGTGACAGAGCATTTTCCGTCTGAATTTTTCAAACAGGAAAGGGAAGCCATCATTCTCCAAACAGCAATGATGTTTTTGTTTCTTTTAGCAAAGTCCCTCACCTGTGTAGGCCTTTGTCTACCAGAGATCCACAAGGTTTCAATGAGAGGCAGAGCAGTGATAGAACAAACAGCCTGAGTTTGTCTTGGTGGTGTATCTGACAAGTCAGATACCATGGTGATTTATTAATGTCGCAGCATACAGTGAAACAATTCAAAGTAAACTCATCTCAAAAGACAAGATTTAGTTGGCATCCTCTTGGAAACAGAAGTTCTAAAAGTGGGGCCAAGCTGTTTATGGATTGGTAGAGGCTAGTCTAATTATATTTTCATTTTTGATCTTGTCTTCTGTGGTGACTTGGTCTATTTTGTCTACTTGGTGGTGGCACAGAGTAGTTCCAGGTCTCAATAAACATAGCAGGGTGTAATTTGTGTGGTTCATGGACCTGGATTACATAAAGAGCATCAATTTTTTAATGTGCCTAGAAGGCACAGATTCTGCAGTGACAATTTACTGGACTGCTGAACCTTAACAATATTTTCATTTCCATCAAATGATACTGAAAGCTTCTAGCTTTTTTCACTTTTCTACTGCATCCTTCCCCCAAGACTAATATTCATGAAGAGGCCTTCACATAACATGAAAATGAAGCATCTGTGAGAGCTGATCCTGAAGTCAGCAACCAAGAAGAAAATGAAGCTATCTCATATGAAGTGGACCCAGCTGACAGAGCAGACTGATTGTTATTTTTTTTTTAATATTATAGAAGGTAATATTTTTGTTTAACACAACTTTTCACACTGTAGTAGTTATGGAACCATATGTATCTAGTAATTTCCAGTAAGATGAAACTTGAAAAACAGGCAGATTGCATGCTTTCAATTTCAACTGAATGCTTCTCCTGTTCTGGTTATGATTGCAGGCTGTAAAGGATATATTTATCAGTGATATTTTTGGGAAGTGTAAAAGAGAAACAAGCCCCTCCTTAGTGTCTTTGGTATGCACAGTGCTTTTGAAGAGCAAACAGGGAAGTTCTTATGTCTGTAAAAGTCAGAGACAGCCAGTTGTGAGTTACTTGTCATCACAGGTCTGAAGATTCCACTGAAGAAGACACCAGGAAAAACAAGGGGGCATCAATAATTTCTGAATCAGGATGAAGGAGTAATACCCAGAGTGCTTGGGAAAATATGCTTACTAAGTACCTTACTGGGGAGCTTTTATTATAGGCCAAGACCCCAGAGAATTTCAGTTTGATTGAACTTCTGGAAACCTCTGTCATTCTGCATCTGAGCAAGTAAGTCCTTGGAGTGCTTTATTATAGGAAAAAGCTTGGGAGAAGCTCTCAGAGAGCCAACATCCCAGTGATTTGGCGCCTGATTTATGATGTGCCAGCTCCATCTAAATAAGGCTGAAGACATGCTGACCTGTGGTACCCACAGAATCCCTTAGGATGCATGTGACTCTGCTCCCCAGGCAGGTGTCTTTGAAAGGCTCCATAGGGAACTTAACCTGGGAAAATCCTTCTGAGGGCATCTCTGTGTTGACAATTCTCTGCACAAATATTTAACTTTGCTTACCACTCTCCAAAGAAATCTAGCTGTTCCCATATGGTTCCTTTCCTTTGGGAGAAACCTATCCACATAGGAAACAGTGTTCTTGGGTGGGTATGGAGCATGAAGTCTGCCCTCCTGGACTGAACTGTGTAGGATGAAAGGACAAGGCATGCACATGTTCTCTGTGTCACCTACAATCTGGTGATTTATCCAGTAATGAGCTAAATAAAGAAAGGGAGTCTATCTTTGCTCATTACTTTGAAGCAATTGAAATTAATTTTGCTAATAAATTAAATATATCTAAGTGTTAGAAGCCTAGGAGAGCAGAGAATGACAAGTAATTGTGAAAGACTTGGGAAAAATGTGGGGATTTTCCCCGTGGAAGTGGATCTAAGCATCCTAATAGTGCAAGAAAACTATTCTGGGGAAAAATCTATGGCTACACTCTTCTTTGTCTATGCCAACTCTTCTATAGAAACTCTGTTTTTTACTTCTCACTGTGCTATGTGGGGCTTGGTGTCTCTGTCATTAGTATCATCCTCACTGATTATTTTTCTTGTAGGATATTTTTATTCAGAATATGTCTTGCTTTCCCCTCAGCAAGTCAGTCCACATCAAGATGAGATGGTGCAAGAGGCAACATCCCCTTATACTTTCCTCCAAGAAATACCACGAGGGAAGAAGTTCCCCACCTCTCTCTGGTTTTCCCACCAACTCTCTGACCTGGTTCATAAAGTGGTCCATGCCCACTTGGTTGGACACAGGTGTGGATCATGCCACAGAGAGTGTGGCATTTCATTAGTTGCATTTGTCCCAAGAGTCTGCAAAACTAAAGTAGGTCTCAATTACCTTAATACCCTCCCTTAAGACATTTGACCCTTCCAGCAGCATTCTCTCTTTTCTGTACTTCTTTTTGCGCATTGATCAATAGTTATAGTGTGTCACTGATTTCTCATCGTTAAATGCTGAAGGACACTACAACTCTGTCTTTCTCTCATTATCTCTCATTTGTACCATTTTGTTCTCTTCTGTCTCTCTGCCACCTTCATTTTCTTTCTCTTCTCCTCCTGTGAGTTTCCTCTTTCCAAATGCTGCCTGACTTATCAGTGCAGTGTCTGCAGCCAACAATACTATTTGGATATCCTTTGTTCTTTACAGACACCTCCTCTCTGATCTCCAGACTGGTGTCCTTGTTGCCTTCTTCCCTGTTGTGCTTGGCAGACTACAGCAAAACTCCAGCTGGGAGCCTGATTTAAGTTTAACACCATGCTTATTCGTTATTCTTTCACTCTGGCTGCAACTCTAACATTGTCTCACTATTTTTTTTTTTTAGCTACTGTGAGCCTGAGAGATAGAAGTGGGGTGTTTCTACACAATAATCCTATTATCTAGTGAAGTTTTATATGCCCAGCATGTTTTTGTTGAACAGCCTTTCTCTCATATCTTTCCTGGCTGCTCAGGAATGCTTCAGATCTCTTCTGTGCTTAATGTCTGCTGCGTGCTTACCCTGGGAATGGGGCTGCCAGAGGGCACAGAGAGACTGGAGATGTCCAGGTGCCTCTTCTCAAACTGAATTAAATTAAAATACAAAGGATGTGTATGGAAATGGCATATAAATCACTCAGACCCTTATCTAAGCCTGCGCCCCCATTGCAGTTAATTACAGAATAAAAAAAAAAAAAAAAAAGATAGGCCTAACAAAGCAAGCTCTTGATTAAACCTAATCACACCTCTGCTCCTTGGTAAATGTGATGTACAGGAATTCTGAAATTTGCCTAATTGCATTTGGATTCAGATGTGTCTTGTTTCCCTCTGCCCTTAGCTTGCTGCTACGAGAGTTCTAAACCCAGAAAACTTGTTCATGGGTGGGATGTGGCTGCTGAGGGCATTCTGAAGCTAAGGAACAGGTAGAGGAACGTGTGCCCTCTCAAGTACATAAATATGCATTGTATGTATAAGTATATATATGAATATATATATATATGCATGTCAAGATATGTCTGTAGGGACTGAGTAAAGCCCAGGAAAATGGATGCCAACATTAGTTTCAGACAGTGAGGTTGGTGGCAATCAGGTGGTTATTTTGTTTATATAATTGTTGTTTATTGTAATTATTTTGTTTATGTTTACAGACTGTCGAGGTATCTCTGCCACCTGACACTGGGAAAAGTGGCCTACATCTTTTTCTGGCACAGAAGTGACAAGTGAGGAAGAGGTCAGAAAGGTTGATAAGAAGGTGTCACAATATCCAAATGATTTGTGGCTGTTGAAACACAGGTCCTTATTTAGAAGATTAAATGAAAAAACTTGCTGGTATCTGTAATGAGAGCTTTGCTTTTTCATCATCTGAAAGAGGATCCTAGCCATGAATGGTTGATTTGAAATGATGCCAATATAAAGAATAAATTCATATTGATACTGACATTATTGTTAGCAACACTGACAGTTGCAATAATAATAATAACACCAATATTCTTATAGTAGTAAACTTGTGACAAGCACTTTGTGTGTATGTTACAGGAATTGATGCAGAAATTGTCCTTGTAAAAGGCCATGTAAGTATTTAAATGTCAACATGACTTTTTAAACTAATGTGATCAGAAACAGGAATGTTCACTTGTTATAATAGGTAAAGTAGATAATTATAATAAAGAGTACAGGACACTTTAAACAGAGACCTGTTTGCAAAGTGTTGACAACAGTAAGCAATATCAACTCCATTTGTTTATTGTTACCTTAGGTATAATGAATGCTGTGTGACAGCAATGACAAACCCCTCTTTAAAATGATCTGCCTGTAAAAATGCAGTTAGGCTATGCCAAAGAAATAAACCTAACTCATGTTTAAAAGCTTGCTTTTGGTAAAAAAAATATATTTTGGATGAAGTCTATGGTATTTCTAATTTCACTTTGATAACCTTTTTGTGTAAATTGGTATAATCCAGTCACATTTCCCCTATTTTTTTTAATTAACAAAGGCAGGACGGTGGCATTGTTTTGTCAATTCTTCATGGCCTTTGAGGTTTAAAAATGATAACAAGGACAAAAAGAAATTCCATAGGAATGTGCTCCTGACAAGAATTAGACTTAGTTAAAATAGCTGTTGGTATTGGTTTGACACACCTTGCTAGAAGCCACACAAGTTTCTAGCAAGATAAAGAAACAGTTTGGTACTTTAGCATGAGAATACCCATTTTCTTGGTTTAGATGATAAATTAATCACCAAAATGATAAATTAACCATCTTCTGTCTATGCAGTAGCACTCTGTTAACTCTTCCTTTAATAAAAGTGAATATTGTGTCAAGATAACAAGTACAGACTTCCTGAGATAGAGCAAAGTACATTCTTCAAATGGCTGTAAACTTTAAACGAGGTTTATGAGAAGCAAGATGGTCTATTCCTCACATTATCATCTTCTCCATCACAATGAAAGAAAATTCTGTAAAATGGAAAATGAAGTGCAATTATAATGTAGAAGATAAAATGTTTTATAAAATATATTTTAAAAATGCAGCAACAAGAAAAGCAGACAACTTTATCATCTAAAAATTGCCTATTTTTCTCCAATATATTTTATAGTCTCCTTTATACTTAAACTGACATGATATAGTAGTAGTTACAGGTTTTTTTGGCATACAAAAAGTATAAATTTCTTTCAGTAGAGGACCAAAGCATATATTTCAAAATCCAAGTCCTTTAAACAGTAATATGTACAGTAAATGCCATATTTCAGATATTTTTTCTATATTCATTTTCACTAAGTCAGGAGTCCAGGGGATTTTTGTCTCTGGAAAATAGAGCAGATGCTGTTTCATCCACACCTAGATATGTCAAGTTTAAAAATAAGCAATTGGAAGGCAAAAACTTTAAAGGTTTAAATTGACATTAATACTGGGAAGAGGAAAGAACTCTTACTTTGTCTATAGCTTTGGAGCACATGGAAAATCTCCAGAGATGACTGAGATAAATTTCTGCAGGGAGAGTGTCATTTGTCACTGTTTCTGACCTTTTTCCCCTTCTTTCTTGAAATCTCTTTTAAATATCCCATTAAAAAGCAAAAAGGGTCTGTTCCTCATGGTAGCAGACCAGTCTGCACTCAGTGCAGCCCCACAGGACTCAGAAGAGCACCTTGAAGTACACGGGGCTTTAGTCATTCATTTGCTATTAGCAGGCAAAATTGATGGTTTTCTTTTACAAAGAAAAATGTTTTTCTTGATGCATGCCATAAATACACCAGTGTTGGAGCAGTGCAGTCCTCTTAGGAACAAAAAATATTTGGCTCATCTTAATTGCAAGAATGTGATATTTTTTCTTGAGATACAAATAGGACTTGGGCCTCAGTATCCCATTACAAGCTATAAAAACCACAGCTTTAAGCAGATCGATTTCTCTGCATCTTAAAATACAACCTTCTGACAGAAAGGTGGCTGCTTCTACAGACCTGGAAACAAGCCTACCTAATTTTTATAACTGCCTGTATGTGTATAAATGCTTGTGTTTTAATATGCTGCCCCAGGACTTGGGGTTCATGTTCTGCTTATAGACTTATTTTTCTAATTGCTGAATTGCAGAAACTTTCTGTGATTCACTTGGAGTGGGTAAATGCTTTCAGAATAGGTTTTTGTTATGAGTAATGCTTTTAGTGCTGCACTTAAAACAGGCAGTCACATTGGGTATATAATTGCTTAACTCATTATTTTTTTCTTTTTTGATAGCGTAAATTTTAATAAAGTTTGAGTAATTTCAGGGGAAAATCAGGGGAAAAAACTCCAAACGAAATCCCAACACCCTGTCTCTGGACTATGGGAAAAGCAAAATTCTTGAGAGCCTTTTGGGCTTTGCAGTAGTGGGCTTTGAATGTGAATGCCATTGTTAAGCATTCTGTGTTTGTTTTGTAAATGTATTTTGCTTAGATATAGGTAAAAAATAAGTTTTGAACTGAAAGTCTTCCTTTTTTGCAAGACCTTGAAGGGTGAGCTGCCACCCTCAGTTTGCAGGAGATACCATCCTGAAAGGCAGTTCTGACTTCTTTCCAGTAAAGCATTTAAAAGGATGACAAAGAAATCCTTACATCTACAAGCAAGGCCATAATATAAGGGAACCTCCCAGCTTGTTTCAATGTATACCCTTTGTATCCATGCCTTCAGGACTACCTGTAAGTTTAAATTCTTAGAAACTTGATACAAAACACTTTTTCATTTGGGCTGTTGTAGTTGACAGACTGACACCAACTTGTATGGTGCCTCTGAATCCTTCACACACTGAACACACAGAACTGCTGAGGAGGGAGAGTTGTTCTGCAGGATTTGTGAAGTTTTTAGTGGAAAATGCACAGTCATTGAATTTAATAACTTTCTTTGGTTGTGAATTTTGTTTTGTGTAATTTTTTATTTTGTTTGGTTTTGTTTGTGTTTTGGATTTTTGCTTGTTTTTGTTTTTAATAATATGTGTACTTTTTACTGTAAAGCAGAATGACCTGCTGGAGACAGCATATGGTTTTCTTTATATCAGACACAAGATGTAGCTTATTACCTCTGAAGATAAGGGGTACACCATCAGCACTGTTTGGGAACATAAGTGAAAGTCTTCTATTATAGCAAAAGATAGAGTGCTGTATTTTTTTAATCAAAACCCATCTGCCATTGCTTTTGAAGCATAGGGATGTCCTTTTCTTGTGAGCAGAACAGAGAATTTTCCCTTTGCATAACAAAACTAAACTGAGAAATGTATGCTTATACCTTTATACTGGGTTTATATTAGGTTTTCACCTTGGACAGAAATTATATATATATATACATATGTGTATATCTATCTATCATTTATGTACATATATACATATATATTTATGCATAGACATATATGTATGTGTACACAGATTCCCATTGTACACGGGAATATTTTGAAACTAAAGGAAGCTGCAATGAAACACGTTGTTAAATCAGATTTCATTTCCTGTAGCTCTCTCCTTCTTCCCTTTGACCTTTAATGTCATCAACACAATGCTTGCCATGACTTAATGTGTATCAGTACCTTATTCACTGGTGTTTACAGAAAAATTTTCTTCCATGACTTGGTCACACTTGGGCAGACACCATTGGCTGAGATTTTCTGGCTTCTGCCAGTCCAGGATCTGGCTTTGATTTCTTGTTTCCAAAAAAACACTGGTCCAGGGGACTCCTCAGTCTGATGTACCATTTTCTTTGCAGTGCTCTGAAAGTCTCAGAACAAATTCCTGTATTTCACTGCCAGAGAAACCCACATTTCCATCTTTCTGAGTCCCAGTGAACTCAGAATAACTTTTTCCCCTTTTTCCCTCATCGTGAAGAGGCAACAGTTGTGATCAGGCTGCTCTGCCTGGGTCAGCATCCACTGCCAGCATGTGACTGCCCAGCAGAGCCAGGGCCCCTCTCCTGGGAGTCACCTTGCTTCTCTAGAAAAATCCAGTCAGGGGAAATTTTATCAGATTTTAGGAACTATGCTGGAGGTAGTTCTGATGACTTGAATCTCAATATAAAATGCTTATCAAGGGGCAGATTGCAAATCGGATTACTTGTTGATTAATTAATTTTCCGTAATTAAATTCATTAATTGCAATAGGAACAGCTGCTAGACTTCACAAGGGCTGAAGTTGTTGTGGTACTGGAATATATTGGAGTATTAACCCTTTGCTCTAGCACAGGACAGAGTATTAAACTGCGTCCTGTGAAAATGAAAATGTACTGCATGCAAGTCACGCCGTTTCCAAAGAAGCAATTTTTGGAAATTCCCAGGAGAAGGATACGAAATAAAGTTGAAACAAAATAAGAATGTAGCATTTAAAACTCCTTGCATTACTAAGGCAGTGTTCTCCCACCTCTGTAAACAGTCTGCATTTCCCCGCTCACCCCTCTTTTCTGGAAACAACCACTGGGCAAAATAAATCACAGAATCACAGAATTAACGACATTGGAAATGACCTTGGAGATCATCAAGTCCAGCCTATGACCTAACACCACCTCATCAACTAAACTATGGCACTGAGTGCCATGTCCAGTCTTTTTTAAACACCTCCAGTGACGGTGACTCCATCACCTCCCTGGGCAGGCCCTTCCAGAACTTTATCACTCTTTCCATGAAAAACTTTTCCCTAATATTCAACCTGTATTTCCCTTGACACAGCTTGAGACTGTGTCCTCTCGTTCTGTCCAAGTTGCTGCTTGGAGAAAGAGACCAACCCCCATCTGACTACAACCACCCTTCAGGAAGTTGTAGAGAGTGATAAGGTCACCCCTGAGTCTCCCTTTTTTCATTTTAAACAACCCCAGCTCCCTCAGTCGTTCCTCACAGGGCTTGTGTTCCCAGCCCCTCTCCAGCCTCGTTGCCTCTGCTGGACGTGCTCAAGCATCTCAACGTCCTTCCCAAACTGAGGGGCCCAGAACTGGACACAGCACTCAAGGTGTGGCCTCACCATTGCCAAGTATAGGGGAGGGATGACCCCTCTGCTCCTGCTGGCCACACTATTCCTGATACAGGCCAGGATGCCCTTGGCCTTCTTGGCCACCAGGGCACACTGCTGGCTCATGTTCATCTGCTGTCTACCAGGACCCGAGGTCCCTTTCACTGTCCAGCCACTCTGTCCCCAACCTGTATTGCTGCATGGGGTTGTTGCAGCCAAAGTGTAGGACCCAGCACCTGGACTTGTTAGACCTCATATGGTTGGATTCAGCCCATCAATTCAGCCTGTCCAGGTCTCTCTGCAGAGCCATCCTACCCTCCAGCAGATTGACACTTGCTTCCAGCTTGGTGTCATCTGCAAATTTACTGATGGTAGACTCAATCCCTTCAACCAGATCATCAATAAAGGTATTAAACAGGACTGGGCCCAACACTGATCCCTGGGGGACACCACTAGTGACTGGCTGCCAACTGGATGTGGCACCATTCATCACCTGGATGCTCTCTCCAACATGCCTCCACGTGGCTGGGAGTTGGCTACTTTCTCTTGGATTCCTTATTCCAGCAGTCATCCAGGATGAGATAAAACACAGATTCCAGCCCCTTGCCTCTTTTCTCCATGTGTCACAACACTTGTCAGTGCTCATCTTGCTCCTCATTCTTCTCTCACCTCCTCAGTCCCTGTCTCTCCAACTGCAAAGTGCTCAGGAAGCCTCCTCAGGTGCCTACACGTGACCTCATACACCTTACTCCTGGTGCAGGAGCAGAGGAGGGATCATCTTTGGGTTCAATTTGGCCTCTCTTCTGCAAGGACTCCCCCAGTGAATAGGGGTCTCCTATATGATTGGTTTCCCAAATCTCTCTTCTGTGTAGGTTCTCTGTTTCCAACAAAGCAGTCTCCATCAGAAAGGTTCGGTGTTCATCACCTCAGTATGGGGTCTGTGTTTTAGCAAGGACAGATTTTGGATGGCTTTTTGTCTCTCATAGGTCATTGATTTGTGTTTCTCCTGCATGGACCCTTGTTTTTATTTCACCACAGATCTGTGATTTTGCCTGCTGCCCAGCCAGGGGAACCTGGCATATTCCTTATGTCTGAGACAGCTCTTGTGTTCAGCTTTTCTCGCAGTTCAAATATTTATACAGCATCTCTCAGGTGAATTTGTTCATGCTGTCTTGGGTAACATCTCCACCTCCTCTACAAAGGCTGTTTATGCAAAATTCCTCCTTGGGGAAAATCCCCCTCTGCTGAGGAAATTCTGAGCTCCCTCTGCAGGTTTTACTTCAGTTATAATATGGATTTGATCCATCTCCTGTGCAATGGCTGTCGTGATCAGGGATGCCCTTGTGAATGCTTTTCATGCTCAACTGTTTTATCTGATTTCTCCTTGGAGAGCATCTTTGCTGCTCCTCAAAGCTGTATTCACTCTGACAGTCTTCCCAATACCATACCCTGGGGAATTTTAATCTTCAATTGTCTCGGTAATCTGTGTATGAGTGTTTTAATTGCAGAAAAATTTCCTCTTTTACATCTCAGTTCTTTTTGCTCAGTGTATGCACACAGGGAAGAACCCAGATTTCCATCAAGTGCCAGTCAAAGGAACTGCAAAGAACATATGCATCCTGAAAATTTTCCTCCAGTCCCTGCACACCTACTCATCCAAATCCACATAGGCTTCACTGATGCTCAAAATACTCCAGAAAAATCAACAAATGAGATAAGAAGAAACAGGATGTACTTCCAATTTCCAGATGAAGTCTCAGGGAGAAAAAATGGCATGGTTACTGCTAGAAAGTATTTATGATCATTAAAAAAAACAGTAGGAGGCTGAAGAAATTTGACTGAGTTTCTGCTGCAAGAGGAGAAACAGCCATAAGCAACCCAGAAGTCCTTTCTTACCTCACCAGGGTATCACTTTCATGGTCCACAAATTCTGTATTCAGATTCTGGGAATCTAATGTTCCTAGTCAAATGTCACAACTAATTTATCCCCACAATTTCACTTTTAATCCAGTGTCAGCTGCCAAACAGTGCAGCTTGAGCTTGGTTTGCATTGAGGGACTGTTAAAGGGGTAAAGGCTGGTTTTGCTAATTTGCTGAGATTACTGGCATGGGGGCAGAGCTGATGAGGGAGAGATTTCTTTGGGTTTCCAGAGGGAGAACAAGAGGTCTGAAAATACAGAATCAGGGCTGGGTCCATTACCAGCAGTTATCATGTAGGGCTGTTTATGCAGCCTGATCAGCTGTAAAATTTTGGGCAGTGGCTTTTTGAGACTATTAACCTTTGGTGTCTAAAATGAGAACTTGAGCTAAGTGTTTCAATGCCTTTGATGATCAATGAAGGAAAAAACCATAACTGGGTCAACATTAAAAGTGTGCACTGCAAATGTCCAAGGACTGTTGGATAAATCCCTCTTGCTGCTATTTTCACCCATAGAGTCCATCCTTGGTTAGCAAGTAAAAATCTCACCCTGGCTGTGAAATAGCCCATGTCTATTTATAACTCTATCTATTTTATAAAGATGTCAGAGAATGAATGCTCCGCTCCCTGGACTTTTGGTGTAGCTGTTGTGCATGACTGGTCATATGACCAACTTTGAGTGATCACTCAAGCATTTAAAAGAACAGTTTATGGAAAATGAGATGCTCTGATGAAGAATACCCTTAGGACAGAGAGTTGACATAAACTGAACAAGCAGCCCCGCTCAGTCTCACCAAGCTGTGCCAATCCCATTTAACCCCAGAGGGTAGTTAAACTTGGGATCAGGAGAGCTGTGGCTGGAGGTTGTTAATCAAAGCTGATGCAAGGTGAAAGGTGGTGTCAAAACCAGGAATCCAGAACACAGTAACAAGATTGTGTTAGAGAGACAGAGACAGATCCACTTCAGCTTTCACTTCTTCTTCTTTCACTGTTTTGTCACTAGGAAACACTGGGCTGAAATTTTTCTTAATTTCTCAGCTATTTACTCTCTGCTATTGCGCACCCCCACTTTGCTTCCCTATCCTTCTTTTTCACTGGTTCCTTTCTGTGGTGCATAAAGATCACAGAGGGGCTGAACAGACAGAAATCATCTCACCTTCTTTGGTCTGTTCAGTCCTTTTGTGGTTTATAAACAGGCATTCAATAAGGCTTCTTGAGGAACCTGATATAGACCACCCATCAAAGCCAGGTTTCCGTGTAAGTTCAGACAGATCCCTGCCCACACCACCCTGCCCCTGCCCAAATCCTGCACTTGGCTGGGTGTCTCCCTTTGAGCTTTAGTCTCTGCTGCTGGACACAGCCCTGGGCAGTAGTCACAGGAGTCATTTCTAAGGCACCTTCATTTGAGGTTGTCCCAGTTAGTTCAGACACCTTTGGTACAGCTGCCAAAATTCAGCAGACAAGGAGAAAATAACACTGACTGCCTTAAATGTCATGGGAGACAAACCCATAGGGCGATTTTTCGATAAATCTTTATTCTGACTTTTGTATTGCACTCATTAAACCTGATGGAAAGTGCAGGCATTCTGCTCAATTTAAAACCAGGCCACTGGATTTTAGTCTATAGACACAAGAGTTGAAATATATGCCTTTACATTCTCAATAAATCTAAACCCTTTTGCATTAAAGGAAAGTGTTCTTATTGACTTTTTTTTTAAATGCAGTTGCAAAAAACATGCAGACATTAGAACCACAATATAGGGATATAAATACTTTTCCCAGAAAGATTTTTTGTATTTTTTTCTTTTTTTGAAAATTTGTTTTGACAAAAAAATTAGTGTTTTATTGGTATTTAATAAGTCTAAATTAAGCCCTTTACATAAAGAGAAGTTTCATGGAACTCAAGTGAAGCTCTTTCCATTTTAGGAGACTTAGCCTACTGGTTGTCAGCCTTAGGCAAGTTCCTATTCCTCTTGGATTTTTTTTGCTACTTTCTCTATATCTCCTCTTTAAGCAATTTGTCTTTTTCATAGTCCTCCTGGTCCTTCATAGCCCATAATGTAAAATATTCTTTTGTCTATTTCCTACATTGATCATTAAAAGCATCTAAATATTTAGCTCAAGTATGTGTTTTGGATCCCAAAAGTTAATACAGTTAATAAATCTGTTGATAACTTCCATGTTTCACCTTTTCCTGGTGAAGAGGTGAAACACAGAAGTTATCAGCAACTTTGGCTATCATTTCCCTCATCTATAAGTTCATATGACACTTAGGCTGCTGGAGCTGAACCAGTGTGGTACCTTCAGCATCAACACTGGGACAAATCCCTCTCTGCACAATTTCAAGTGCTTTCTCCTTTTCTCTTTCCTTCTTTGTCTTGTTTCACAGCTCTTTCCTACTCCTCACTTGGAAACCCATTGCCTCTTAATTCATCCATGGCAAAAAGGAGAAAGAGAATAGATTAGCTCAATTGATTGAAGTTTGATTCCTCTTAATTGCAGAGGGAAAAGCAGTGTTTGTTTTGTTTGAAAAGGTAGTTCCAGGTTAAAAACTGTCCCTTGGCAGCTGAAGGGGAGCTCAGCTAGCAGCCTTCTGTATCAGGGCTTGTTGTCCAACTCTCTCTGCTCAAAGGAGAAAAGTGAGCATTTCTCCTAATTCTGAAGGAAATATCTAAAACAAATGATGAACATCCCCAAGTTAAACTCATGTTAAAGTCTGGAGTTACGTGAGATCATATCACCTCAGCAGTCTTTAACTGTCTTACAGAGAGGCTGCATTCTAGAGGAAATTTTAAAAGTAGTAACTTCAATAGCATTTCAGCAAGTACAAATTCCTTCTTACTGGTTACCCTGTTGCTCAGTGTTTGAATTTCTCTTGGGCTAGACGAGCAGTTTCATTTTGCCTGAGGTAAATCTCCCTGGTGCCTGCTAGTGCTGTCCTGTAATGCCACCTAGAAGATGTTGATGATTTTCCTCTCAGCAGATAGAGTTTATTTCTTTCATCCTCTGTCTGAACTTTGTCCAGATTGAATCAGAGTGCTGTCTGCTTTGTTTTTACCATCTATGATTCCTACGAAAACGATATTTTGAGGCAAAGTTCACTCAAAATGTGACACTCAGAAGTTTTTATGGAAATTGTCAAAACCACTATGGAGCTCTTCCCTAGAGGACTCAGCCTAAATGCTCATGTTAGATTGGAGCCTTTCAGACAAGTGCTTCTCATAGTGCTGCTTGCTGGAAGGACATCAGTCACTAGGGGAAAGGAAAAAACTGAACCAAATTCTGTCTGGGTGGAGTATGAAGGAGCTCCACTGATTTTATACATTTTAAACAAGGTTTAGCTGAATACTGCTGGCAGAAATGTGTTCCTCAGAATGGTGGAATAAAATCAAGGTGAACTCAAATCCTCTGGCTGAAGGGGCAGCAGGTAATAACCTGCTACTGATGGCAGAGAAAAGAAAATGCAGATGAACATGGATTATCCTTTTACCTTAAAATTTGAGGCTGAGTGTTTTGAACTTGCCTTTTCTATTACTTGGAATTACCTATAATTAACCTGTTCTCAAAAAAAAAAAAATTTTGCTAGGCATGAAGAGCACCTACAAGGAGTTACTAAAGTAGCACCTGTATTCCTGGCAAAGTCTGAAGCCAGCAAAAAATATATTTTCCAGCTCAGCCACCAGGTTGTTAAAGAAACATGGGGAAATGGAGCTGAAGAGAGGTTAAGCAGGGATACAATACATTTGTAAAACACTTGATAGGTGTCTAAATGCTAATAGCAGATTGCTGCATGGCCTGTGGCTTAGGTGGTTTCCTCTTGCTTTCTGCCTGCCACCAGCCTGAGAGAAGGCATTTTGTCTCTGCTCAGGGAGCAGCTGAATAGCCTCTTGCCTCCAGATACTGTTTTCTGCCTTGAGTGTTGAGACTGGAAAAGTCTCAACTTGTGTGCCTTTTGGACAGGAGAGCTTATCTCTTGCCAGCAGCTCATGAAATGCATTACCTGACTGGCCCAGTACAGTGATCTTCTCTAGAGGAGCAGGGGAAGTTGTTTAACCTAAAGCTGACCAGAGGGAGAAAAGTTTCTCAGATTCTGCAGGTGTCTGTATTGCTCCTGGCTCTGTCTGTGCACAGCTGTAACCATCTGTTTTTTAGAAGGGCTACTGTAGTTTAGAGGGGTGAGATTGGGAAGTCACATTACAGTGTGGACCCAGATATGGACTGACAAATTCTGAGGTTTGTTTTACTTTACCCTTTCCTTGTGTCCTACTTGAGTATGATCCTGCCCAGCTTGGACAAGCCAAAGCTGGCTCAAAATGTTTCACAAATGAAACAAACATTTGTCTTTGTTTCTCTCTTACACACCTCCAGAAAACTCAGAGCAAGCCTCAGAGTTGGCACATTGTGAGCACTGAAGGCCTATCCTTCTATTTTTTGGGCAGGACTTTGGAAGAGTTTGTATATTTGTCCAGACTGGTGTATATCTGGTGAGCTGCAGACACACCTTGAGCACACATGCTGGAGGAGTGTGCTCTGTAAGGACAGCAAAGCTAAAACTTGCAGTCAGCATCAGACAGCCTCTGAGTGTGAGTGTGAGCTGGGCTTGACTCCCCCCGTCCTGAAAGCCCAGGCTCAGCTGCCTGCACAGACCATCTACAGGGCAGAACAGCCACATCCCCAAAGCCTTTGATTTGCTGCATATGCTCTGCAAAGGGCTCATTCATAATTCCTTAGCAAATGTTTGCAGCACCTAGCAGAGAAGGAATACTGGCAGCACAAAGATTGTGGGTAGGGCCAGCACAGTGAGCAGAGGAGCTGTCAGAGCTGAGCAGCCTTTCTTAGGCAAGAGCCCTTCTCACTGCTAAGGTAAATTAGCCAGAACCCAGGGACTCCTGGATTAGGCTGCAGATTCCAGCACAAATAATCTGCATATTTGTCCAAAACAAATATTTAGTTAAAGGAATGTGAAAATAACTATTTAGGAGTGTGACTGTCTATTTTAGCTCATGCCCATGACCACTATAACAAAGACTGATGTTACTCAAGTATCTAAATTCATCTGAGTTTTCCTTTCCTTTTAAAAAGCCTTTCTATATATTTATTTTTGGTGCTTTTGTTATCAAATTTTGTTTGCCAGCTCTAGGTAAAAAACTGTCTTTAAAGATTATCGGTTTACATAATCACATATTGATATTTCTGTATTCTTATCAGAAGTAGGGTACTGTGTATTTGCTCTATTTTATCAGCAGAATCATAAACCAGCAGCTGTTATTAAAGCTGAATAAATATGCTGGCAGTGTTGCAGTTGGAAATCAGACTTTAAAGTATTCAGCTGTTGGTTTTATTGCTGAGACCTCAGCTGAATAGAAATCTTTATGAAAATTTCTATATAGAGAATTCTAGGCTCAAGTTCACTAACACTTGGTGACAGAATCCTCTAATGCCTCTAACTTTACAGAGACAGTCAGCAAACATTGCCTATCATCTCATGGAAATTGAGTGTGTACCTAATTTCATTGTTAATTACTAACACTAAACTAGGTGGGATATATGGAGGAGAGCCAAAATTCATTTATGTTAATTTTATCAGCAGCTTTTTGTTCTTTTCTCCTGTCATTTAAAGATATCCTATCACACAGTACACCTTTGTTTCATTAAGAAGAAGTAAGGAAAGAATTAGTAAACTATCATTTCTCTTTAGATAGGTCTTCTTTACCTTCAGGGATGCTACTGGTACCTGATTTTCTGCCCAGGTTAAGGTCTCTCTAATCTTCCTTAAAGGTTGCTGTAACAGTAGGTGTCCATTTATCCACTGATCTCTTGGAAACAGTCCTTTTAGGAATCTCCTTATTGGTTCAGGCTGTTCAGATAATTGCCTATACTAATAAATGGATTATCTGGATTGTATTTCATTGCATGCTTGTGTCTCACATCCTTACAAACAAATCTGCTCTGACAGGAGAGAAATCCAGAGGTTATTTTTAACCCATCTGAGCAATTGACTCCCCATGGTACTTAGAGGTTATATTTATTTATTTATCTTTCAAGCAGCTAGGCTGCATGTAAATGTTGAGAAATGGGAGTGCTTCTCCATTTATGTATGGATACTTATTCAGGTGATAGCTTCATCTCAAGATGATACTCGAATATATATTCCTTCCTTCTTTTTCTCTGAAGGTTGTTTTGTAAGAGAAAGGCCTTTTCTCTGTACAAGTGGAATTACCTGCACAATAGTTTTTGAAAGAAATTTCTAATCTTCCACAACCAAGGAACAAATATCAGTATTGGATAACAGTGCTTGTAATTTTGTATTAGCATGATATATTTCATTCTATTGTAGTGATTGTTATTATTTTTAAAAATTGAAGTAAGCCAAGTTGATTGTTTAATATTTTTTCAGACTAATTCTCCCTCACATAATAATGACATTGAGTTTATCTCATTGAGTTGGATTCTGTAAAGAGCACGAAAGTTTAGATCCTCAGGATTTTCTAAAATTAACAGAACAATGTTGTTTACTCTCTCCACAGACCTATACTGCTGGGTTTTTTTGGTAGAAAAGAGAAGCCCAGAATTTAGTCCTAAGTCTAAAACCAGGGCAGTGGTTTTACCTGGAAGCTTCTGTATGTTTGCAGATATCATATACTGGCATGAAACGTAGAACAAAGCATGGAAACAGATATTTATAGCAAAGGATTTGCAAACCTTATAGGAAATAGTAGAAACAAACATAAATAGGAAATATGTAAACACATATAAGCAGCTTCCCTCCAGCCATACTAGATGTTGAAAGAATGTAACGAAAATTTAGATATTTAAGTCAAGGTTTTGGCTCACCTGTGGTGGATATAATAAGCATTTCATTTGGATGGAAATACCATAACTTATACTTAGGGTGTGCACATTCCTCTCTTCTCCTCAGAGCTGGTAAGATTATAATTTAGTTTTGACACTTTCAAATTTGGCTTACTTGACAATCAAACAAAAAGTATCATTTACCAGCTTCCCACAGAATGAGAAAAATATGCAAAACCACTTAATTGTCTTAATCAGATAACATCAAGATATTATAATGTAAAATATGTTTTCTAGCTGTATCTTAATGGAATGGTAGATTCCATATTTTATGTAGCTAAGCAAAGTGAATCACACAAAGCAAATATGATTTTAATCATATCTGAAACAATATGCTCTAACTCAGAAAATAATGTAAAATTGAAATGATTAAAATTAATGTGTTTTATTTAAACAATGTTTTTTTAATTGGCATATTCCTTTGTCCATTGGTTTTAG
The DNA here is from genome assembly GCA_013400575.1 of Peucedramus taeniatus. Classification (NCBI taxonomy): domain Eukaryota; kingdom Metazoa; phylum Chordata; class Aves; order Passeriformes; family Fringillidae; genus Peucedramus; species Peucedramus taeniatus. The sequence continues at coordinate 215,469 of WBNO01002675.1, forward strand.
TCCAGTTAATTTTTACTTTAATGTAAATTTTGACCAGTGCTCCTTGAAAAAGTCTCCCTACTCTGTTCTCAACTGGTAGAAAGAATTGCTGTGAAAGTCACATGACAAACATTCAGTAATTTTCTTTGTAGTTTTTTGTCATTGGAGGTATGTAAAGAATAATTTAAGTCATCCAGCAGATGAAAAGGCAATAATGATTTGGATTTTTAGCATATGTTTTAGTATTTGCAGATATCCAGCTGAAAAACTGCCACCTCCTAGTACCATGGAAGGCCTAGGCTTCAAGTTTCTGACTTCAGAACCTTTGGAAATCTGTGGGGGTCTCTGGACTTCCAGGCTCCCCTGTCTTTGGTGGAAGATTCCTAGTCTGCCTGTATCTCCACAGGAATACCTTCCTGTATCTGTCTCATTTGAGAAAGAAAGAGAAAAAAAAAATTAAAATTCTGATTTGATTTCTCCAGAAAATAGCTGTTCAGCAGGAAGTTTTGGTTTGATAGCTGTTCAGCAGGAAGTTTCAAGATGTCTAAGTTATTTTCTTATAAAGATCTTGAGAAGGGAGCTGCAAAAGTTGGCTGTTATTGGGATCTGAACTATAGTATTGCCAGACCTAAAGTTTTTCTTAGTTTCAGTTGTTTGTTTTAGGCTGTTCAAAGCTGTAATTCAGCTATCAGTGGGCAGGTGAAGTGGTGAGCTGTGTGATTCAGTAATGCAGGAAGTTCCAGAAGAGACCTCTCCGGGTGTGAGGGTGGGCAGTCTGTAGCCCTGCTGACTGCTCCTGTCTGCCAGCAGGCAGCTTGCTCAAAGCCAGGAAATGCAGAACACCTTTTGTTTCACTCAGAGCACTCAACATCTCATTATATCAAGATAACAGAATCCCAGCAGCAGCAAATTTGGCTGAGGCAACCAGAAATCTGTAGTAACTTTTCCTGAGAACTCCTGGAGGCTGAGTAAGCTCTGACAGATGAACAAACATGATGTCTATCTTCCATCAATGTAAAATCAGGCCACAGTTTTAACTATTTTTGGGCAATAAGCAGTAAACAGAAAATTACCATGACTTTAGGAAGATCTCTGATGCTGCCATATCATATTCTTCTAAGAGTATCATAAAGAAATGAAGGAAATCTGTATTAGCTGAAACTACCGCAAAGTGAAAGCAGAACTGCAGAGCATGACGCATCAAGAGAAAGCTCCATCATTGTCATTCACTGTCACACCAGGGGACTGTGCAGAGTAAAGTAAACCTCAATGGAGTGAGGCTGTTCAGTATTTTCATGAATGACTGTCTCCCTGATTTTCTCAAGTTTTACTGAGCCTTCTGATGTTTGCATTCTTTGCACAAACTTTCTCATGCACTTTAGGTAAATAACTTATTGTTTTGCATTCCTTTATGGAGGACGAGCAACCTGACAGACAGTTGGGTTGCCCAGTGACATTGAGGAGGTGGCACTGTAACCCTCCAATGACACTGGGATTTTAAAAAGATATAAATATGGAGTCAGATGTTTTAATAAGGAGTTTTTTCAGTTTGCTACCACCAGAGCTGCTCCGTGTCGTTCTTGTGTCGCCTCCCAGGACGGGGGTGACAAATGACTTCAATGAAAAAATAAGGGTGTACCTTGCACGTTCAAAAATCACACTGCAGGATAGAATTAGAAATCCAAACTACCTTGATAAACTAGGTAAAAATTTCACAAAACATATGAGGAAGTTGAGTGTAAAAATGCTTCTAAAACTCAAAAAAAAATTTTGTTCCATGATTTGGTAGGAATAAATGCAAGACAGAGCAAGTTGCTGGACTGAATAAAGGCAAGATGGGGAAAACTGATGTAGAAAATCACCTTGTTATCTAGTGATGTATGTACTGAATGTGAGCCAGCAATGCTCTTCAACAAGATGCACATTGTGGTGAGATATACAGCACAAAGCACATGGTTTGAGACACTAAAAATTACAGAAAGCATAGAGTTCAGAATATTTACAAATTAAATTTTTAATTAAGTGTCCAAGATAATAAAACCCATCATTTTTTAGGGCATGTTAGTTCAACACAATCAGGAGTTCCTGTGAAACCTGTCATCTCAGGGTGGTCTCTCATGGGCATAGGGACAACTGCAGTGACTTTTTAGCTGCATAGGCTTTAATCCTGCAATGAAACCACCATAAAAGAACCAAACCTCACTTTAAGTGTAGGGCAACCTCTGCACATTCAGCATTACAGCAAACACCAGACGTGTCTGTGGATTTACCAATGGCAGATGTAGCAGATCATTACAAATATGACCTGCACAGATGCAATGCAGCTTTCCAAAGGATTTCACTGAAATTTTGGAGGTTCCAGTGCCTGGAGCATTCTTGACAGAATGTTTTGAGAGAAATGCAAACTACGTGCACACAACACTTGTGAATATTTGAAGACAAAGGTCACAATTTATTCTTGAGATTACCCTGTTGTCTTTGAGGTTCAAGTCTGGTTTGGTCTGGCAGAGAGGAAATGATGGACATAAACAGGATACTCCAGAGGAGGTTCAGATTGAATATTAAAAAAGCTTCATCATTAAAATGGGTGATCAAACACTGAATACCCAGGGAAGTGGTGGAGTCATTGTCCCCTGAATTTTTAACAAAACGTAGATGTGGTGCTTAGGGACATGGTTTAGTGGCGGGCTTGGCCATGCTCTGTTAACAGCTGGACTTGATTGTAGAGGTTTCTTCCAAACTCAGTGATTCTTTGGTTCTCTGGCCTTCTGCTGATTGTTTCCTCACATGTTTCAGAGCCTCTTTGGAAGCACCAGTGGGTTTTTCCACAGTAATAAAAAGATTAAATTCTCTCTCTTTTGATTCTCTACTCTATTTTAACATTTTGTGTGTGATGGGCTGTTCAAAATCTTGTGTTTGGTTATTCAAACACAAGGAGTCTGGGGAATTAGAGGATTATTATCATAAAGATTACACTATGCTTACCTTCTTTTTTTTTCTTGAATGTGTTAGACATAATTCTATAAGCATATTTTTTGCACTTACCTTCATATGAATATGTAGCATGTTTTAGATGAATTATTATTTATTAATTTTATAAAGACATAATTTTCATATTGTGAGAAATTATTGAAAAGAAGTGGAAAAGTATGTAAATCACTAAGCAAAAAGCATGGAAAACAACAAAAATTTTTAAGAACCTAGCAAACTCTGGTCCATACAGATTTTATTTCCAACATTTAGACAAAACAGCAAAGTAAAGAGAATAAGGGCATTATCTTAAGCTATTGCTGTTCTTCCAGTGTTATTGAGATACTAGGTATTCACCTCATGGTAAAATAGAGATGCCTGCATTTTATTTCTATTGTAGGTTTGTTGCAGATGGTTTTATGTCTTCAGTTTATAATTCAATGAATTAAACATACAATTTGAAGTCTTCTGAAGTTCTGACTATTTGAACTCATAGAATACCTGCCTAAAAAGGTTACTGAATATAGAGAGCCCATAGAGATTCTCTACCCCCTTAAAGGATAAATTTCCTGTTCCAGCTGATCACTCCTATCTTCCAGGATAGGAGTTTATGCATACTGCTTGCTTAAACATCACAACAGATTAATGTTTACAGTATCAGTATTCCACCATTCATTTTCTCAGTTAGTTGCTTTTATTCTAATTGATTCTTTTGAAATAAAAGTGCAACCAGGACATTCCCACCCTGTGTATACATACTACAAATGGAGTTTTTGCTGTTTTCTCAAAATGAAATTATTTGTTCCAGTGGTTTTTTGCTTTAGACCAGTTATACATATCTGTACATTGCAGATCTTGTTGCTTCAAAGACACAATTTTGAATACTGTAAAAAATACTCTATTATGTTTTTAAGCTTTATTATCAGTATCTCTTTCATGTTGCTAAAAACAGATTACTTTTGAGTGCAGTATAATCAATTTATTTATTTTTTCTTTGAGAGCTGAGCTTGAAAACACTGGAAAATGCAATGAAATTGTTTCTAAATTTGTAACAAAAAAGAAAGCCTATACTTTTGTTGAATTGTTTTTTGATTTTAAACCCTTATTTAGCATCTCTGCCAAGACATGTATACTGAAGTCAACGATAATTCCCAAAGGAAAGTTGATTTCCCAAGGTTGTCATGAACATTTATATTTATGAAGGGAAAAGTGCAGAGACCAAAGTTTTCCACAGACCAAGAATTAAATCCATATATTTAAGACTTTTATGTGATGATATTGTCATCCTGTTTCACGTAAAAGAAGGATTAAGAATATTTGTTTTGGAAAATTGCCTCTGAGGATTTTATTTTTGTGAAAGCAAAGGCATTGTTGGGGTTGAATCAGCATCCTATGCTGGTTGAAGTGTAGAAGTAATATTACATGAGTCATTCAAGATGAATTGCTGGGGTTTTAAAGAGGAACTCTTAGTTGTTATGGCAAAGAAACTGTACTTGCGTCCACCACATTTTGAAAGTAGTTGTTTACTTTATGTAGCTATTAATGCTAATTGCATTCCAGGAGCTAATGTGACAGGCTGTTTGTTATCCTTGAAGGTATGAAGTGGAAAATTCAATATGTCAGCTGGTAGCATTTTTCTGAAGTATTTGACAATTCCCAACTTGTCTTCATAATTCTGAAGCTGGCTTAGATAACATTTTATTTCTTAGTATTTTGACCTAACCTTTGGTGGCTGAAACCTCTTTAAGTGTTATGTGATGAACAGTGGGTAGAATATTTTCACAGAAAACTTTCATTATTCAACTTTTTATTAAGTTTGATTGTCAGTAAATTTTGTTTAATTTTGTTCTATATTTTATAGAACTGGCAGCTCTCAAGTGTTGTAGGTAAAGATCCAGAATTTGTGGTTCTTTTCCCAAAATTGAAAATAAAGTTCCATAAAAGGACCAGGCAGGTTCTATGATTTTCCTAAGTCCAAAAAGGCTTTTATGTAGAAAAAATGCTTAAGATGACTGATCTGTTTGCCACAAACCTTGTACATTCTGTGGAATGAAACAGCAATTCCTTTTTCTCCCTCTTCTTCAAGGTTAACTTGCTAAGAGTATATATGCATATATGGTTTAAAGTTACTCACAGCATGTCTTAGCAGGATTGCCTTGGAGATTGGTTTTTCTTAGCACATGGGAATTTTTGTTGGCCTGAGCTCCAGAGGCTGAGTGCTCTGCATGTAACTCAGAGGGCACTTCTGGGTGTAGGGCAAATGTGCCAGACACAGGAGAGAGAGATACAGCAACATAATGTTAGTCATGCCAGTGTGAATAATACCTGTGACTCTACAAAGTAATGCTAGGGAATAATCAGTATGTGAAAAAGCTAAGATAGTCAATGAAAGGAAATGGAATCCAAGTGAACTGATTTTTCCAGTTGTCTAAATATGTGAGGTATTCAGATTCTTAATAAAGAGATTAAAAGCCTTGTGGGAAATAAACATCATTCTGAAGCCTGGATGCACTCCTTCTTATCAACCAATGTGACTATTGATAGTGAAGTGTCAAAGCCTGCTGATGACAGAGGTACATGACTCTGCACTCCAGATCATCTGAAACACATGATGGAAAAAAAGAATACGTGATTGAAGAATAAATTTTCACAAATATGCTATTTGCACCTGCAGAAAATTATTTATTTTTCGTATTTATTCAATAGAATATGTGTATATTTATACATATTTATATAAAACCTCCTCATTCTAAAATACTTCTTTAATAAAATAGCTTGTAATTAATAACACATTTTTGACCTTGTAGGTTTAAACAACAATAGTAGTGAAGTTCAGCTAGAAAAAAAAAGTACATGCAGTTTATTTGATCTAAAACAACTTAAGTATCCTAAGACCACAGTGTTTGCTGCAACATGTGCCATTATCATTCCCATGTTCACAGGCAGTCAATCCATTAAAGTGTGAACCAGTGGGTTCACTTCTCCAACTGTAAAAATATTTCTTTTCCCTGAAAAAACAGTTGTTTATGGAACTGGGTATTGGCTTTGGTTCACATATAAAGTATTTTATCTTCCCCCCAAAATCTAATAGAACCACATTTCATTGTCTGGGAAGGATAATCCTGTGCTCTTTGCAGCCTTCCATGCTGTTCAGCAGACATGAAGAGAAATGTCAGTGTCAGGAAAGAACCTTTACTTGTATTATACATGTTTTAAAGCATTATATTGTCTAAAAAGTACCCTTCATAGACCAAGTCTAAGCAGACTGACAAAGAACAAGGTGAAGCAGTACTTAGTCTTACAGTGCAGACACTTCAAGTGCTCCTGAAACATGCCTTGGTTTAAGGAATGCACAGAAAACTCTTCACATTAACTCCCTGAAATCTAGCAGAATCTGGCAGCCTTTAAAATATCAGTAACGAAATTGAAGCTGGCATGTTGGTGCTCTCAGTCATGAATGGTGAACTGTGAAAATGCTTGGTAGGAGGATCACACTGTACCTTACCAATTAAAAAGTAAATGCCCCAGAAGCCAAGGATTTGCAGTGTAAAGCCAAGGGATTTGCCATGGTTTGGTGTACTGCAAAGGGAGTTGATGTGCAGGGCCTCTTATTGTTTAGATGGGAAACTGTTCCAACAAGCATGTTATGAGAACTGTTGAAGGAGGGATTGCACATCCAGCTGCTACTGCTTTTTTTAGGTATTAATTTGTCATGCATAATTTCGTATTATTTCATGTCATGACATATTCTATTAAGTTATTTTAGGACATAGGTTGTGACTGCAGCTGGCACCATATGTCACATTATATCACATCAAGTGGCACCATAAGGTAAATGCTTGGTTTGAGCTTCTAATTTTTTTCACAAATTGAACAGTTAGGACCATTCAGGTGCATTAAGTGTACAGGGTAAGAAATGAACAAACCACCTTGTGCCTTCTAAAAGGGTTGAAAACTCAAGAACCTTTGAGGGTCCTGTCCCCAGGTCAATATCCCAGCACTGTCACCAAATCAGAGTGGGCCCCTTGGCTTTGTCCCGGTGTGAGTGTAAATCTGCCTCTCTCTCAAGTTCAAGTGTGTGCTCCTTTTCCTAGGAGCCCTCTTGCTTTGGGGAAGGAAAGACAGGTGCGTGTTGAGCTTTGGAGGCTGCAAACTCAGTTTGCTGAAGACACCAACCTGAGAAACGCTGCACCAGGACTGAGGCTGAGGGTTCTTAGCTGTCCATGGTGAAGTCAGAGATGCTGTCTCCTGTCCTGTCCACTTCTGCAGCCCTGAATTGTCAGACTTGGCTGAAACAAGAACTGCCAAACTGCTGTCCTGGCTGATGGGTTTCTCTTCATACATAACACTTGAAGGAGAGGCAGCCCCTGAGCAAGTGTTTTGCCTTATTAATTCTTTGATAAAACATGCACTGGGTTTCAACTACAGTTGAATTCTTCTAGCAAGACTCCTCAACTGATGGACTTTTAAGCAATGTCTCCATACAGATCTCTGGAAATCAGGTACCAGGTGTGTTACTGTCCTGGTTTCAGCTATGGTAGAGTTAATTTCTTCTCAGTATCTGTTACAGTGCTATGTTTTTGTTTCAGAATGAGAATGGTGTTGATAACACACTGGATTTTGAGTTTTGCTAAGTTGTGTTTATCTTAAGTCGAGGACCTTTTTTCCTTGGCTCATTCTCTGCCGGCGAAGAAATGTGCAAAAGAAACTGGAGGGAGCATAGCTGGGACAGGTGGCCCAAACTAACTAAAGGGATATTCCACACTGAAGAACATAGTGCTCAGTATATAAATTGGGGGAGTTACCTGGAAGAGGAATCTGTCTGGGTTTGGGAAGGTTTGGTTTGTCTGGTCTGGCATCGGTCAGTGGGCAGTGAGCAATTGTGCATCACATGTTTTTCCCTTTTTATTATCATTATTTTTATTTACCATTATTACTCTATTCTACTTTATTTTCAATTATTAAACTGTTCTTATGTCAACCTACAAGCTTTAATTCGATTCTCATCCTCATTCCATTGGGGTGGGGGTGGAGAGAAGGGGGGACTGAGTGAGTGGCTGTGTGGTGCTTAATTTCCAGCTGGGTTTAAGCCATGACTGTCACTGACTTCGTCATCCATTTGTGAGATATTTTGCTCACAGATGATGATGTGGATCTGCCAATGGATCCCCAGACAGCAGTAAAAGACTTTTTGTTTCTGAGCTGCTACCAGTCACAACTCTCAGCACTGGCATTTTAATTCCCATGTATTTAGGGCCTATGAATAAATATAGACTGGAAATTAGAAGCAATGGGGGCCTATAACCAGCTTCCTGAAGAAATTATGGGAGCAAGCTAATTACTTTTTTGATAGAACAGAGCAGGAAAAGGACTGGATAGTGTGGGTGCCTGTGATGTTTGTGGGTTTTATCACTGTGATCAATGCATTTCCTTCCATTACTGCATTTTCTGTTTAGAGAAGAAAAGAGATGTCCTTCTGTTCCCATGTTTTCAGACTGTTACTGTCTTACGAGTGTCCAGTGAGATTTTGAGTCTTTGAATGGTAACCTCCTCCCACCTTTAGTTCTTATCTAAGTGTGCTGATGCTTCATATTTAAATCAATTAGTATGTCCAGTTAGGCTCAGATGCCACTTCCATTTATATTGGCTGAGTCACTCTCAAGAGCTAATGGTCCACTAATGCAGTCCTACAATTCCCCCTGCAAGTCCAGAAAGACAGACAAGTTCCCAAACCATCCTCAATGAAAGATCAGAGTAGCTCAGCATAATATAGTATCAAGAACCACAGGAGATGTCTGAAGGCTTAAAAGATAACATGCATAAGCAGAGTACCAGAGAAGACCCATTAAATGGATTGTGACTTTGTAGTGTGATTAAAATCAGTTGGACAAGGGTAATCCATCTGTGCTGATGCAAGACAACTATTCCTGTGAGTTAATGGTGTGTTAAAGAACATGCAGAATTTTTGTCTTCTAAGAACACAGGAACATTTCATTTAGACTAAAGGCCTGTCTAGTCCTGTACTCTGCCTTTGACTGCAACCAGCAGGCTATGCAGGACAGGGATACAGAGGGGCCCAGGGGTAAAAATGCTATTTTTTATCATAGGAACTGTGGACATCTCTGATGAGGAAATATCTCTTGGCAAGCCAAAGAGAGTGACAGCTGACTTATAGGAACGAAACAGAGACTTTATTCGAGCTAATGGAAAATGTAGATTTCCATGGGGCTAGGATTTCAAAACAAATTTTCAACCTTTGAATTTTTCACAGCAGACATGTCTGTTTTTATTAAATCTCTCAGAATCAAAAGCTACTTATTTTTATCCCTCTGGGCTCTGCTCTCCTATTAAGAAAATCACTGGTGTCACAACTCCAAATGTATATAAAACCAGCCTGTTTTCTTGCAGTCTAAGACTGAAAGTGTCCAGTTAGTGGTGAGCTGATGCTGTATCTCTGAGACAAGTGTTGAAATATAGTTTCATATGTATGCACTTAAACTTGAAGACAGCAAGGGTTCAGTGAAGCCTGCATGTACATGAATGCCCAAATGCTGGGGGGTTGTGTGAACTCTGTGTCTCTGGTGGGCATGGACCATTTTTATGAGACCAGGAGGAGGTAGTGAGACTGTAAGAAAATCCCAGTCTACTGCAGCAACTAGTCTGGAAACAAGGAAGACAGTGCTGTAATCTATCAGGCTCAGCTTCTGCTGTTTTAATTCTTTTTCACAGGGGGTGTCAAATCTGGAAAGTTTACCAGGTGTTTCAAGGCACAAATTGTGACAAGACTGAAAAACAGTCATACTGCCTTGCTTTACTGTTTGTTTTTGCCCTGGCAGCTGTGTCAAATCTGGTTCCACAGAGTCAATTTGCCTGGACAAGTCTCCTACTCTTTTCAGGATTCAGACACTGAATAGTTTGCAGTAACTTCTCAACCAAAGATTGAGGTGCTTTGTTTGAAGTAAGAAAAGTTATATTCAATAGCATCAAGAACTGATTTTCATCTTATAATTTTCCTTGTGGAACATTTAGAATAAAGTTAGTGCCTTCAATATTCTTCTGAAATGGGTGCTTATGTCTACCACTGAAATCTAGATCAGAGTAGGTCTTCTGGCCTGATTCTGCAGTGTCTGAGACACACATTTAAGGTTAAAATATGCATCAGTCTTCACATATTCTCTGCAGTAGAATGGTAATGGGATGCATTCCCAGTGCATGGGACAGCTTGTTTAATGTATGTTAATATTATGAGCAGGCTGCTGGGTTCTACTGTGCTGCACCAAAGGGTAAAAGAGACAGTAAAAGCATAAGTTACTGGTAAGGATGAAAAATATAAGAGAACATCTAAGGGGTGATACATCTAACTCAGCTGGCAAAAGAAAGGATTCTGTAGCTTTGCAGTGCAAGACACTGATATGAAGGAACAAAAAAGAATGTTCAATAATACTTATTAGCATCTTCATGCCCAATACCCCTAAAATCAATATTGCAGCAGTCTGAAATATGAACAAAGTTTCTTTTTACACCATTGAATACAAACTTTGTCTTTTATCATCTATATGTCAAAACCAAATTAGCTGCTCATGTGAAAATGAATGATTCAGAAGCAACTCCTAGTTTTTTGCTGTTTCTCTAGTTAGATTAAAGGCACTTTAGCCAATAAGAGGACAAGGCAGTTCTTTTATCTATCTGTGAAAGAGATCTCTGCATGTATTTTTTTTTCCTCTGGGCATGAAGGAAATCAGAATTATGGGTGAGTGATGAGGATCATGCTTTCAGGCAATGCCTTTATTAAAATTACCTATCAGAGAGATCTTCAAGTATCTGAAAGGAAGAAGTGGAGAATAGTTCATTACAGGCTGTTACAGAAGTGTTCTTGGGTAAGGATCTTCCAGCACAAGGGCAGCCACAGAGCTCTCACTGTCATTTCCAGAGTTTTTGTAGCCTTATCACAGTACCTGTCACTGTGTCCTGGTTCAGCAATGACAGGGTTGATTTTTGCAGCAGCTTGGAGGGAGCATGGCTAGGACCTGAAAGTTGTTCTACACCACCTCATGTCATTGCCAGGGGTAGGGGACGGGAGTCTGATCCGGGTCAAAGGGGTTTTTCCTGTCAAGTAAATGTGTTAGAGGGAGTAGTTGGATAATCCTAATTCTGACCATTTCCATGTGAATTCCTCACCCCTCTCTTGTACATTTAAAAAAATTAATATTGTTGCTGGTACCGTTCATTTTCTTATCTCATTGCTGTCTCCAGTAAACTGTTATTATCTCAATGGGTGATCTTTGCCTCTCATACCTCCAGTTCTCCTCTCCAGCCACACGTGGGGTTTTAGTGAGAGCACTAAACTGGGAATACCATTTTCTAAACCATGACACAACAGCATAAACAAGAAACAAGTTTGGGGTTCTTCATAAACTGGAATACATAATGTGATTCTTTCCTGTTGGAATAGACTGAGAAATTGGTTTTCCACTATTCATTAGAGAGTAAAACAGCCAAAAATACATCTTAAAGAGTACAAAAATGAATACCTTGTTTAAGAATAAAGGCCTTTTACCTTGTTGTGTCTTCTGTGCCTTCCATAAATAAATTTTAATTGTTAATACAAATAACAGTCAACATTGTTGTCTAATCTGAAATTGAACTGTTTGATGCACTCTGAGTCATTTTGAAAGCGGAGTGTATTTCTGAATAAAGAACATGACATTAGCCTTACATAGTCAGAATTCAAATCCTGGAATTGCTTAAACCCACACTTTGGACCCTGAGAGAGATGTTGAAGCACTTGCACATCCAGAATGTTACCTAAAATGGGAGGCAAGTCAGACGGAGTTTCAAAATTGCAGCCGGGACAAAATGTAGTGTGGAAACAAATGGATGTATTTTTGGGGACCAGAAATGCTCCAGGTGAAATGCACAGATGACTAATTTGAAGAAGTCTAAGGAGCTGAGTTTTATACTCTGGAGCAAAAGGTCTCCTACAATCATTGGTTAAGACTTCTGGAGAGTCTTGGGCTGTATCCGCAGAACTCTGCCTTCAATGGGAATTTCATGCTTTCTCCTAAGGAAAGACTTAGACTTGTTATGCAATATGTCTTCTGACATTTTAGGCACGCCTTCCCTGTCTGAGTAAGGGGATTCATGCATCAGAGAGCAATCCCAGCCCTGGAGTGGCCCAGTGGCCACTGCCTGCCAAGTTCCTTCACTGATCACCAGAGAGCAATCCACTTCCATGGAGTAGGTAGATTTAATTTTCCAAAATAAAATCTTACGGAGTCAGATGTGAGTAGAAATGAAGAGGCATTTATTATTGATGCCTTTTGTTAAACATTTATGGGGAGCCATAACTCTGTGTGGTATTTTAAGTATATTATTTAGAGATTTATTTCCCTTTCTCATCTTGGATTACTAAAGTTGATGTACTTTCATAGGCTTTGAATTAGCTTCATGCCAGCAACAATTGTATTTCTTCAGAGAAAGCTTTGGGGTGTGATTCAGCTGGACATTTGGGTCTTTTTGTAATATGATGTGTTGTCTAATGAGAGTTAATGAGCTTCTGGATACTGTAGTTTTTTTCAGCTGGGCTAGGTCAAGGCTTTCTAAAGATACAGTTCCCCACATCTTCCTTTCCCAAAGAAACTTGTCAATAATACCAAGTAACAAAATTCCAGTGCAGTTGAGAGTTTCAAATCTATGTATGCAATCTCTTTTTTACACTACCCATTAATTTATATGTTCAGTACAGTCACAGAAATCATAGTCTCTGGAGTCTGGGAGACAATCAGCTATCCAGGCAGAGATGTCTGCTTTAGGATGAGCTACTCTTGTGTCTCCAGTTGCCTTGATTATGTTGCCATGGACTGAAATGGAGCTTAGACACACAGTTCATATTTAGAAAACACCCACTGTAGACTAAATCCCTCCAAAATGTTTAATGTTACCTTTCAGTGCTGGTTTCAGTTCCCCATACACAGGTATAAAGTGCCATTTCAAATGCCCCTGGGGATACCAGTTGGTCATGGGGCCACTTCAGAGAGGTGATGGACTCTCAGAGGTCCTATTGCATATCACCCACCTTTGGTTTTATGGAACTTAGAATCTACATTTGAATGCCTGAATTCTGCTGTTAAATCCCATATTAATTATGTTGCTCTAGGAAAATAGCTCCTTAAGAGAGATGCTCTTCAGTCATGCAATACAGAAAATGTGTACACTATATTTATAACCTCTTCATAACAAATACTTTATTACTGATTTTCTACATTTTTTGGCTTATTTTTAATAATGCGTTTACTTTGAAAGCATTCCTGCCTTTCATGTGCGTGTGTGTGTTTTCCTCTGCTTTATCTAAATTATGACTATTTTTTTGGTAACTAATAACAAAAAATATACTTAATTTATCCATAAGCTATCTTTATTTTATTTTTTAATAACTATTTATTTTTGAAATGTGTTTGGCTTTTGTGCCAATGTTATTATAGCTGTTTACTTAGCACAATGCTCTTCATTCCACTAATAACTGTTCTCCTGAAAGATGAGCTAATTTTGCATAACTGAGTGTGCAATTACAGTCTCTTTTCAAAAATTGTGAAAATCCCTTCACTTTCAAATAATGTATTAGATGATGTTGATTACATTTTATGCATAAAATTGAACTGAGTTATATGCACTTATTCCTTCCGGGCATCAGAATGGACAGAAAGCTCTTGCAGTTATTCAGCAGTGTAAGCAACTTTAGAGTTCATTTCAATCCTGAACTGCTTGAAAGTTTTCTGTGTAAGGATAATGAGGTAATTTTTTACAGCCTGATTTTTATCCAGTTTCTCATGATCTGAATGAATTTCATGATTTGCCTCAAGATCTGATATTTAGCCTGCTTGTTATGATTTTCATACATTTGATTATCTTCTCCATATCTAAATAATCATTTAGGTGACTGATGCAAATTTTCTTGGTGGGCAAGTATTGGTTGGACTATTTTTGTTAACATATAAAACAAGCCACTGCCACCATGATGATCAGATTTATACATTGCTGGCTGATTCATTCAATCTAAAGGTCATACAGAAGTCACAGTTTTTTCATGGGACCTTTTGAAGGACCCAAGAGCTGACAGACTGCCTGGTCCATAGATGTGACGTTTTTAACTTCAGTCACAAGAGGTTTAATCCCCAAATGCAGGAGGCAGAATAACCTTGTGTTTGTGAATTTTCCTCTGCTTACATGAGTGGAGAAGAGGTGCTGAAGTCATACTCAGCTTTGTTACAATGCCACTGACTATGAAAGGCTGAATCTGAAGTCCTTCCTCAAAGTTGATAGAATTTTTTTTCAGGAACTTCTCCCTTACCTTGACTTCAAATTCATTTCCTTTAAAAAGAACTCCAAGTTGGATAGAAGATATCTCATAATTAAAAACATTGCTACTTCTTTAATGGTCTAATTAGTTTTACCTGCCAGGGTCAGCTTCATTGATTTCAATTAAAAAGAAAACGAAAAGACCTGCCAAGTGACCTACTTCTTAATATATTCACTAGATCAAGGTTGGAGAAGCAAAATATTTTAATGAACACAATCCGTGTTTGCTGAAAGCAAAACTATTACTGATTTCTTATTGATCTGAAAAAGGAAGGTACAAACTAGGTTAGAGGATATTTCATGTTTTTTTCATTAAAAATCAATGAAAACAAGACTGACCTGCTTTATTCCCCTTGTGTTTACACTTGAAACAGATTTGATCATTAGGGGAACAGTAATGGTCTAATTATTTAGACCATTCTTAATTCAAATTGTAGAAGTGGATGGAGTTGCCTAACTATAAATAAAAAAATGCTTTTACATAATAGTATCTGGGGAAATGGTGTGCTGGGAGTCAGATTATGGCCACAGAACAGTATTATTAATTTATGTCATGACTTCAGAAGTACCATGTAACATTAGGTTGGACAGGAACATCAGAGTTAAGAAGAAAAAAAGCTTTCAGATCAGACTTTAGTAATAAGTGTAAGTAATGAGTCTCTCCTCTCTTTGAAGTGGGGTAATGTGTGATGTACATTACAGCTTGTAAACTGCTTGCCTAAAGGGCCATCTCCAAGGCCTGTAAAACAAATAACACACTTTGTTTAGCCAGATATTGCATTATGGAGCATTATGGTGATGCCTATGTCTCTACAGTTAAGTTAAAGTGCCAAAAGGAGAACTGGACCTCAGTTCTGCTTTGGACCTCTCCAGCTGGCTCTTTCTAAGACCAAATTTATGTAGGTGTTGGCAGTGTGGCTGTGAGCTTGCCACTGGCACTTGGTCCTTGCCAGGGATTGCTTCTCTACCTTTTTTTGAAGCAGGCACTAGGAACAGAGCCAGTTCAACTTCCTTGAAGACAAGTCCCAGTAACTCTTTCTCAAAAATACCATGTCCTTGTTGCACTGTGACAGCAGTGTCAGTAAGGTTCTTCTTCTGGCAGTGACAGTTTTGTAAATTGGGAACCTCCAGACTAGGCTTACAGACTTGTTAGGGAGATCAGTTCAGCTCTTGTTGGGATCTGTCTGACCTTTCTGGCTTTTTTGACCTAGAGGCTGTTTGTCTCAGTGATCTCAGTGCAATTATGTATATTAGAGAAATGCATGTTACTCTTTGTTAGTGATTTTCTAGCTTTTAAAGGCATTGTTTTCTATTTTCACCTTGAGCTTCTGTGCAAAATCCCCTAGCACAGCACTACCATCAGTCTTAGCAAGGAGACTTCTCTTGTCCTGCACTGAAGGGCTCCGGAGGGCTGAGGGACATGGCCCACTATTCTATTCCTTCCTGAAGCATAGAATTTTTCTAATGCATGCCTGAAACTTAAAACAAGCTTAAACCAATAATGACTCCAGCCTTCTTCTTAAGGCAGACAATCAATCATGCTTTGAATGACTACTGTGCAGGTGAAATCTAATATATTTTTACTGATTTGTGCTACCATATTTTCCACCATTTGTATCCACAGGTGGAACATACCTTTTTTTAGGCTGTATATGCCCCTTTATATGACCCTAATGCTTTTAAACATTTTGTTAAATAAGAATTACCTGTGCCCATTTCAGTTGAGCAGCAAAATCCCCAAGTAATCTTACAACAAAAATATTTCTTCATATAACTTCTTCAGAACCCTATTCAGTCAATAATTTGATTAAAAAGCCTTCACACCCTTTTTGTAACATTGCAACAGCCATGATTAGACTAACAACTTGATAATTATAAAGCTAAGGTGTTTGGGTCATATATCATTGGACCAGTTTAATAAGCTCAGCTTTGGAGAAGCACAACAAAGTGGTTAATGAAAGAGGAATGAATTTTTACACCAAAATTCAAGTGACAAACCATGGCCTGTTGAATTCTCATTATTACTGTTATTATTACAAGTTCCATGAACTTCTTACATACATGACTGCAAAGTCAGATACAAAATGGGGTAGGCAGATGTCCTGCTCTGTGTATTTTAAAACACGACATATAGTTAGGTTACTTTCTTAGCAGTCTTTTGGGAAACTAATGCATCTCTCACACAGATTCAAGTGTTGTTTAAAATCCTCAGCACCTTCGTTGCCTAGCCCTGTGCTTGGCCACATTAGGTTTTGATTTGTGCTTTGGTTTTTGCATCCCTTTATTTCCATGTGTTTTTTTAGACAAGGTGAAGTTCAAGCAGTTTAAGTTTAATTGATTAAATTAACACAGTTTTATTTTTTTAAACATATTTGCCCAAGAACCAGTCTCACCCAAGGCTTTTGATAGTCTCAAGGAATTCTCTCTATGAGTATTTCTATCTATGTTTGGAGGAATAAATTTGGAAGAAGGTCTTACAGCACCATGTGCATCAAGGCTTAGATGTGTTTTCCTCTGCTAATGTTTGGCAGGCACATGAGATAACAGGAAAAATGCAATGAGTAGTCCTTGTCTGGGAAATGCACTATAGCAGGTGTAGCTGAAAGGCAAGGCTTAAGGTAAATGTCCTTTTCTGAGCATGAATGTGGGCCTAAATTTTCTTTTTCTTCTTTTTTTTTTCTTCAAATTTGTCCTCCTTTGGACATTTTCTCCCCCCCCTTGCACCCACTTTCCATTAGTCTTTCTTGAGATATGAAAAAACTTCAAATTCTCACAAGGCACAATGTCCTGATGTGTAGAGTCACTACCTACATCCCACTCTAATTGTATCTCTAACACTGCCCCATAGACATAATTCACCTTTTGTGCCTGGGGAGGTGGATTGAGTTCAAAATGTCTGAAGTGTAGTCTGAAGTCTGTTGGAGAGATATTTTTTCAGTATGAAATTGAGGACGTCTCTGGCATGATTTGGGATAGTGCATAATGTGGAGTGGAGGTGTTTGAAGGTGAAGAGCTCATTGAGAAGAAGTTGAAGGAGTTTGGAGGATCCCAAACACAGAAGGGCTGTAAGAATGCTGAGTACTGCCAGAGAAAAGGGGTCTCTAATGCCTTCATGTCCTCCCTTTGCGTTTCCAGACTCTGTGCCTTATCTTCCCTCTCCTTCCCACTGCTGCAGACTTCTTGAACACTTAGTCCCTCACAGTACACATTTCACTGGTATTATTCAATTACTTCCTTAGAAGAATTAGAGCTCATTCTGAATTTTCTGCTATGCTCTATTTTTTTTTTTTTTAACAGCTCAAAGACCTTTTCCCAAAGCCCTCGCTGGAGAAGATTGCATCAAAACATTTGTCTTTCTTCCTTCAGCATTAAGAGGCTGGGTGTGAATTGATGATAGGAGGATGAGAGGCAGCTGCACTGAATGCTGATCTGACTCACATACTACCTAGCTCATATTAAAGACCTCAGAGTTAAAAGTTTGAATGACCTTTCATGTTCACAGTGTGCTTGTAAAGAGTGATCCCTTTCCCTAGTGAGCATTGATGAGAATTGTGCTCTCTTTTCCCTCCAGTTGTGCACCCACTGCATGGCTGATATACTTTGGTGACAATGAGAGCCAAAGTGGTGCATCCAAATCAGTTAATCTCAGGTGCAACCAAAACAAGTGATTGAAACTTGCCATTTTATAGAAATTTTTGTTTGTTTGAATTCACTTTTTTGCTATGTAGTTCTCCAGAGTTGTGTTTGTCAAGTTTGCCTTGTTTGAGTACTCCCAAATCTGGAACATTGATAGTACTCACACATCCATATAAATTTTAAAACACTTAA
The DNA here is from genome assembly GCA_013400575.1 of Peucedramus taeniatus. Taxonomy (NCBI): domain Eukaryota; kingdom Metazoa; phylum Chordata; class Aves; order Passeriformes; family Fringillidae; genus Peucedramus; species Peucedramus taeniatus. The sequence goes on from WBNO01002675.1 coordinate 233,601, forward strand.
GATCATTGATGAGGAAGAGGGAGCACACTTTTAATTCCAGTACAAGAGGCACTCAGCTATAATAATACTCAGGGCATTATTGAAAGCATGCTTTTCTCTTAGTACAAGTATGCTAATTGCTTCTCAGTCTGCCACAACTCTAAGCACTATTTTAGTAGCATTTCTCATCAAAATTGCTTCAGCATTTTAATTAAACAGCATTTGTTTAATCCCCAGTGTGTGTCTTTTAAATTGGTGAAACACTCCTTGACAAGTGTTTCTTGGCTCAGAAGAGCCCCACTGGAGCTGTTTCAAGGATGCAGACCTGGCAAGCAGAAAGGGAGAAGGTTGGTTACCTCCCAGGTGTTTTGGATCTGCAATGTCTTACAGCAGGGGCAGGATCTGAACTTGTCAGAGGGAACCACTCTTCACAGCCATGCCAGTAGCTTACTTTTCTCTTCCTCTTCCCTCTTTGTATTAAGGTAAATTATCTTTCCATATAAATTTATGTTCAACACTCCCTTACCCTGAATTTCTTTGATATAAACAAAGTCCAAGGAACCTAAAAGTGCTTGTGGCAGCATTAACATTTAGATTCCTGACATTATGGCAAAGCATCTGGTTTTACACTGATCAGAGACATCTGTCCACTCTAAGGACTGCTATTCAAACAGAAGAAATGCAGCACTGCTCTTCCTCTGAGGTGCAGCCACAAGCAAAGGAAGTGATCCACTTCATAACCTGCTGAGCCCAGACACTCTCTCAGAAATGTAAAGTAATGGTGGATTGGGAATGGACATGTTCACATAAAACACATGGTTGTATTCTGTTGTCTTGATTTCTTCCACTTGCAGTGAGAACTGCTATTGGTTTGTAACACTGCCTGAAATATATTGGTTGTTGATGAGTCATCCCACTGAAAAAGGGCTGCTTTCATCATATTACTCCACTGCTACTCTATTACTCTCTTGCTACCCTGTTCTCATGATGAAGGGTTGTTGCGCCAGGCTTTTGGGAGGAAAGTCTAGAGATGAGATGTGAATGTATTTAATAAAGAAGTCCAGATACCAGAAATAGGTTTTTTATCTGGCATAGTACTTGACATTTTCCTAGAGCATGTATTGAAGGACACAATCTCTGGCTTCTTTAGTATTTCTCCATTGTATTGATTTATATTAGTTTGCAAAAGATGGCACAATGGCATTATTCCTCAATCCTCTAGGAAATGACATTAGATTTCATTTGGCATTATCTGTTGAAAGCTGTATCTGATGGCAGACAGATCTCATATTCATAAAAGGCCTCTAGTTTTTGTAGGTTGATATTCAGTTTTGGAAGACAGATCGCTTAGTATAATTCCAAAGGCATCAAGGTGAGTCACCTCTTTCTTTTAAATTTCTTGTTTAGGCACTGTGCCTCCCTGCTGTTGTATTGAGGTTAATATTCCTGCCATATTTGGAAAAGGCTTTGAGAAGATACCTTACTATGGTTGCAGTCTAAGTTCTCTGCTACCCAGTGCTCTGCTTCCAGAGGCAGTCTCTATGTGTTGTGTAACAGGTTTATGGAAACACATTCTCTGCAGAGGCTTTTGTGTTTCTTTACAAATAACTCCATCTTATTTCATAGAAACAGGATTTAAAAATAGTTCTTTCTGGTTTCCCAGGAAAATTAGACAGAATCAGATGTAGATGGTGTAAAGTTTTAAAGCAAGTGAAACATCACAGGACATACCTCATCCAAACATTTATAGATAGTGTAATGAATGATTTTAAAGAGGGCACAAGAATGCTTGCTAAATCACTTTAGATAAAAAGAAATAAAATAGAAGCTTTATCTTGAGAGTCCTTACCATAATAGTACATTGTTCGGAGGAATCATATGGAACAAACATCACTTCTGACATTTACATTAATAGTGTGATTTCCAGAGGGATAGTTCAGCTCATTTCTTTTCCCTCTGTTTTCTCTAGGGGCTGTTCCTTAGGCTGTGTCTTGATATAATGGATAATAAAAATCCCATGATTCTTCAAATGTAGAAGGGGATGCTTTGCAGGTTGTAAACACTTTTGCCCAATAAGTATTCAAAAGACTATTTGTCTGCATGAAGTAGGGACTCCTGCTAACCCACTGGTCTGCATCCACCTGCCATTCAGGACTCTCCCTCTTCCTTTTAACATTTCTTGGCCTCCCGTGTTCTCTCACAGAGCAAACATTAATTAATTCTGCTCTCTTGACTGCAGGTAGATTCCAAAGCAGTAGTTTACAGGACAAAAAAAAAAAACAAAAAAAACCTGCTTGGTTTTGATTATCCATCTATTTTCAGGTTTGCTTAAAGTACTTTACATAAAAGGAAGAAGGTGGCATTTTTGCAAAGGTTAAGTATCCATGTGGGTTTAGAAGCAGCTCTGTTATTTATTGATCTCCATTGAAAAATATAGTTCACGTTTTCAGGAAAAATGGCCAAAAATCATCTGAACATACAAGCCAGGTAACCTCAGGAAGCTGTGCAGTCTTAGGGAAAGGGCAGGTAACTGTGGTGGTAGGACTCTGCCTTACTGCTCATGTTTGGGAGCAGAAAAGCCTGTGGCAAGAAGGAGGGAAACACTGGGAAATAATCCTCCTGTGAAAGGCAAACGAGTAAGGGGATTTGTTTGATTAAATCCTACCTCTGCTGCATAAGTCTTGAGAGATTGCAGAAAGTGTTAAAAGAGGAGTGAGAAAATTTCACTGCTTGAGAACAGACTGAGTTGACGCTACTGGGATGCTCAGGGAGCCAATCCTACCTGCTGGAGACCCTCTGACAAATGCTTCTTTTTCTTTTCTTCCTTCTTTTATTTTTGCCCCGTAGCTGGAAAGGAGTAGGAATTTGAGTGGAAAGTAGTACATGCTCTGCACTCAAAAAGAAGGGATGTAACTTTTTTTTTTTTTGATGCATTTTTTGTTGGTTTGGTTTGGCTTTGTTTGGATATTTTTACTTTATCTCTCTTTCTTTGGATGAGTGATGCTTTAGCTTTGATTAAATATTGATGTAAACATCTAACCATTACCAGGACATGTGCATAAAGATCACATGTGTCTCTAAGACATTTCCAACATTCAAACAAGCCCAGACAAATTAGGCAACACTGTCTAATTCTGTGCCTTTGAATTAAGAGAATCTGGATGGAGACTCTTCCCACACAAGGCTTAATATGATCAGATGTGACTCCTTTTTCCTTGTTCCACAATTTCTTAAATAGATCATCCAGTGATGGATGCAGGTTTCCCATCTTAGTTTCAATAAGGACTGTCTGGGTACATCTCTGGAAGGCATCTGGCCACTAATGAGAAAAAGGGGACATAATAAAACAGATTGTTCCTGTTCTCCTCACTGACTCAGTACCAACATGTACAAAGTATTGCAGTTTGCCAAATGTCTCACCAAGACATTTTCTCAGAATATGAACAAAGATCTCTCAGAAATCATCTGGACTGTTTCTGTGAGCTGTTGCATAGAGTGGATGAAGGTATTTCAGTTATTGTGAGTGGAAAAGCACTTGCCATAATTCCCAAATTTGATTAGATGGAAAACCCTGACATCAAATTGATATACATTTTATTTTAGCCTATGAGTTTATCAAAGAAGAAGCAGTCTGTGTATGCTGAAGGAATGCAAAAGACCATTTGCCCTGTCTGTCTGTTTGTATAAGCACAGCCAGTTTAACTACTATGCTGCAGCAGTACCATCTATTAGATCAGCTATAAGGCATGTTTTTATATCACAGTAAAGATCCAGTGATAGTTTGCCTTTCATCTTAAAAGAGGCGGGGAGAGAAAATAGTGATTTTGTCTATCATTTATATCTAACTGCTGCCTCACAGGTGCCAGACTAGTTTCTACCTTTTTCCCCAAGAAAAAAAATACAAACAAAAAAATTATCAGCATCATCATTACCACCACCACCAACAACCAAAAAAAAAACCCAAACAAACAAATCCCCCAAAACCCCACCAAAAACCCAAACCCCTAACTAATTAACCAAAAAAAACCCCCAATAAACCCCAAACCAAAACAAACCCCCTCCCCCCCAAAACCCCAAACCACTCCTTACAACCCTTTTCAGATTCCTCATCATCCCCCAGAAAAAACTGGGCATCTCAAACATTCTCCATTTTGAGCAGCAGTTTCTGAAGTCCCCTTTCCTTTGTGTGATGAGAACTTGGAGCTGATGTGAGCAGTGTCACCAGCCTTCTCTGTGGTTTCTGGCACTGCTTGGGATGTGGTGGGTTCTCAGCTTCTGACATATAACACCAAGTGTCCAAAGGCATTTCTGAATTATTTTCTGTATTTTTCACACCTGATTTTCAGACCCAAGATTATTTGCTCATATAGTCCCATCGCCTGAGTTGATTTTATTTTGTTAATGAATATGTATTTACAAGTGTCCAGGGTTTAATTTTCTTTTCCTTTTGCCTCCCTGAGAAAGATAATTTATGTCATAAGAGGCTGAAAAGTTTCTCCCTAAGGGTTTTCCTAGTGGAGGAAGAGTCCTGAATGAGAGCTGGACTCGTGCAGTGTGCTAAAGCCATCACTAGGTTCATACTTTGTAAATGAAGTCTAGAATTGCATAGTGCAATAATTTATGCCTGGTGAAACATCTTATCAGGGCCATGAAATTATACAAATTAATTATCTCCTAAGCTTCTAAGTCTCTTCTGTGTGTGGCTCCAGAAATAAATTCCTACAAAGGACAGAGGCAAAACTGCTTCTGCGCTTATAAAGGGAAACGGCTCCAATGTGCCTGGGAGGGTGGGACATGCAGCAGGGCATTGGCACATGAAGCAGCTAAGATCCTAAACAGATTCTTTTGTTCAAGATCATTAAGTCTTCCTGTGCCTCAGTTTGATGCCCAAGCAATTGAAGTAAAAGCTCTTCCACACTTTATTGTTCAGTAAAGTAGTACAAAGTATTTTGAAGTATGATGAATAGCAGATTCCCTGAGAATATAATCTTAAATAGATCTTTCAGTGAATCTTTTTGGCTACAGTGATAATGCTGAATGACAATGTCTGTAAGGTTACAAGGCATGACATAAAAAGACAGTTTGGGTATGTGAGGAAGATGCCCTTTCCCTGGGGTGCTCATCAGACCACTCCCATTTTCCTGGCTCTTTGCTTCCCTCTGATCTTTGCCTGGGATAGCTCCTCAGTTGGATGTGGATGGAGATGACATGGCCCTTTTCCCTGAGAGTCACCACTGCAGCTGTGGCTGAGGTCAGCCTCCATTGCTCCCAGCAAGTCAGCAGTAGCTTCCATGCAAGTGTTCACTTTCCTGGGATTGCCAAGTGGCACTGGTTGGTGACCTTTCCCAGAATGGTGCTGGACACAGGGGCTTAATCAGCTCTCTGCTTCTGCTACAGCATCTGTTTCCCTGTAACACAGCTACTGCTCACTCTAGCAGGCAACTTCCTTCTCAAACCTTTTGAGGATGTCGTATTTCAGCTGCAGTACTTCATAAAAAGCATATTGAAACAAGCTAACCTTTAAGAGAATTTTGCTGACCTGCACTGAGTTATTTTATAATTATATCTGGCACACTCCAGCTATAGGTTGTGAGTCACCTCTTCACATCACAGCATGGAGCTACTGAGACCTCCAGCCTTTTGAAATTACAAAAACATCTTGTAAGACCATTTTCTATGTTGATTGAGTTGTAGCTACCTTGGGAAAAGTCTCTGGAACCTTTAAAAGAAACAATTTCTTGTCTGCTCAACGTGACACTCTTAAAAGACTGAGTATTAGGAAATGATTCCATTAAAAAAAGAAAAGAATTCTTACTGAAACTTTTAGATGTGCCAAATCCCTATTGACAAGACCTTTCACTTACCACAAATGAGATAAATGGAAATATCAATGTCATATTAGGTAAGCAACTAAACGGAAAGAGTGAGTTTGAAGAGTCAAAGAACCCATTGGGAAAAGCAGAGCATATCTTCAATGGGCTGAAGAAATGAAAAACATTCTTCAAACAGTTGCTTTATCAAGATGTGAAAAGGCCAAGCCTTTATGCTGCTATAATTTATGGATATCTCCTGTTTGTAGGGCAAAGTGAAAGAGAAAAACTTAATCATATTTCTGCTGGAGGAAGAAAAGACTCAGCCTCCCTTCTGTTTAAAAACTCAAATTAATTTTAACGAAATTGACATCTGTATGGCTACCAAGTATGAAAAGCTAGGCAGAGGTGCACAATGTAACTTTGGAAGCACACTTTGGGAGAAAATGGTAGCAGGAACTCAAAAAGCACATCTAAAATTAGGACATGGCCCTAAAGCCCCAGCTACCAAGCTCTTCCCTCCTTTGGGGGGTTAGAAGTAATTGCAATCTGGTCTCTTCAGCTTTTCTTTCCATTTTGGCTTTTATACACATACTATCATCACGATTAATGAAGACATCATCATGCACTAAAAATGTTACATTTGACAAGTGCTCCAATTAATGCATCAAACATTATGCTCAGTTCAAATTCTCTGAACCTATGGAGTTCACTTGAAAGCAAAGTCCTTCCTCTGGGCAAAGCTCCCAGCTTTCATAGCACTCTCATGATTGCTATAATGGAGAGGGGAAATAATGACCACCCCTGCCCCCAGCTGCAATTTCTGAAGCTTTACCATTAAGTCATTTCTAAAATCAAGAGAATATATTGCTAGCTTTATTTTTGTTCAACAGCAGTGACTTCTGGTGGGTCCTTAAGCTCATCCTAAACTCATTTCCTTGTGAAATATCATGAAGAATGAATGAATGATTTTCCTGGCCTGTTGAAAGAGCATAGTCAGAGTTAACTTGAAGAACCAAGTCACTGTTGTGTTGTACTACAAATCACATGGTTTTCCCTGCTCTTACCCAATTTTAAATTACAACTTAGTCAATATTTTTTTAAAAAAACACCAAACCCATTTTTTTCTTTTCTGTTCTTAGAATTGTGTGGTAGAATTCATCCTTGGATGGCTGTGAAGTGCCCACCCAGCCACTCTCTCACTCCCCCTCTTCAAAAGGACAAGGGGACAAATTAAGACAAAAAAGCCTGTGGGTTTTGATGAGGACAGGGATATCATTTACCAATTACTGTCACAAAACCCAGACTCATATTGGGGAAGTTTAATTTAATTTATTGATAGCTAAAAATTGATAGTTAAGTAAAATAGTGAGAAAGAAAAAATTCTCGTGCTTCTTCCCAGGCTCAACTTCACTGCTTCATTTTCAATTCTTCTACCTCCTTCCCTCAGAGCAGTGCAGGGGAATGGGGAGAAGGGGTTGTGGTCATTTCATAGCAATTTATCTCTGCCACTCCTTATTCTTCATTCTCTCTGCTGTGCAGTCCCTCCAAAGGGCTACATGAACAGCTCCAGTGTGGGTCCTTTGCTCAGGGTTCAGTCCTTCAGAAATGGACTGCTCCAGTGTGAGCTCCCACATGGGCCTCAGGTCTTGCCAGAAAACCTGTTCCAGCATGGGCTCTCCACAGGCTGAACATTCCTTCAGGGCATGTCCACCTGCTGAGGTGTGGGGTCCTCTATGGGCTGCAGGTGGATGTCTGCTCCACTGTCACCTCCATGAGCTGCAGGGTGACACCTATGGTCATCTATGTGGGTTACAGGAGACTCTGGAGCATCTCCTTCTCCCCTGATCCTGGTGTCTGCAGAGCTGTTTTCCCCTATTTTTTTTCCACTTCTCATTCTCACAGCTGCTGTGCACCATTTTTTATTCTTTCCTAAACATTTTAGCAGAGAGGTGCCATCAGTATCTGTTTGGCTCAGCTGTGTCTGGGTCCATCCTGCAGCTGCCTGGGACACAGGTGCAGCTCCTCTTTTGTTCTCACAGAGACCACCCCAGTAGAGTTCCTTACTGTCAACACCTTTTCACTAAACCTAGCACATCAAGACATGTCATCTGAGAGTCTATTATGATCTGCTTGTTAAAATTCTTAGAGAGATGCCTCAGCCCAAATTATGGTGCAAAGGAGACAATGTGCCAAAGTCAATAGTATGGATTTTATTTAACAGTAATTGTGAGGTGGAGAGAAAGAGAGATAGAAAGAAATAACAAAAGTGAGGGGGGAGAGAAAGTGACAAAGACAGATTAAGTAGAAAATATCACCACTCCATGGATCCTAATGGTGTCACCTTTATTTCATCTCAGGTTCCCTTAGGTGGCTTAACTTGAAGCCAAAAGTTGCAGTCAGGAGGCATGTTCAGGGAGGGATGGGCTTTGATGGTCACAGCTTCTTTATACAGTTTTGCCATAATGGGCAAAAAGTCCTTCATAACAATGTTTAAACTATTAACCATAACATTTCAGTCTCTCACAGAATCTTGCTGGATATTTCAGATATAGCTTAAAAGTGAAAAGGTGATCACAGGATCACAGGATCCATGCAAGCTTCTCCTAAGTGTCAGTAGAGCAGACCAGTAATTTTCCTTTCACTTATATCTCATTACTTATTTTATAGAATTCTGTTATTAAAAAACATATTATCATCTCTGTACCCTTAGCAAGCAGACACTTGTGGTTTGAAAGGTAATGAACCCACACTGAATGATATTCACATAAGAAGTTGCGGTGGGGAGCTGGTATGATACTGGTGATAGGTGTAACAAACTAAATGGGTGATTTGTGGCCCTTATTTCCTGCAGATGCTTGCAATTAGCTGGAGTTTGCTCAGTTTTACCTGGCTGTAGCTCAGAATTCTGTTTCTGATGGATATTGAGAGTGTTTAATTCTGAGGTTCATAGACATTATGTGTCTCTTCAGGTCTGTGTCGGCTATGGTCTGCCAAAAGGAATTTATCTTGACAGCATGGCTGTCAGTGTTCCCAGACCACAACAGGCCTTTGTAGAGAAGTGTGAAATGTGTGCCCCAATTTTCTAGGCTTTCCTAATGCTTGCTGTATGAAAGGCCCTCTGTGAGTTTGCGTATTCATTCTGTTCAAATCGCTGCTCAGAAGAATGGGAAACCTTTTTACTTGTCGTCTCATTCAGAGTTGGCTTTTTTAATAGATGAGCCTTACAGATAAAAGAAATCAGTTTTCTTTATTCTGTCAAAGTGAAGGTTAAGACAAGGGTTCACAATTTGGAAAACAAGACATAGGGCAATGAAATGAATTATTAACAGTGCCCTTGTATTTTGATTCATAATCTTTCCTCTCCTGTTACATTTCCCTTTCGAGATATCATTTATCAGCTGGACTGAGAGTAAACCTTTGCATCCTTTCCATCTGTGAGAGCTTCTGAAAACCTTCTCCTTCAGAATTTGACCTTTCTTTATTTCCCTCATTCCTTTCATCTCTTTCTCCTGTCTCTACTCCCCGCTTCCCATCCCTTTTTCAATCAATTGGTATACAGATTTTTTTCTTTTTAATATGAAAACTGGGATCTGGGGAATACATCTCTTGCTGCATAAACTCCAATGCCCAGCCTGGCTTATTTTGAACATAGATGCTAGAACAGGCTAATTTTAGTGATCTAATTTCCCTGGTGTTATGCCAAGCCAATGTTTTGTGGGGTTTGTCCATTCCATTCCAACCTCACCATAAGCAACTGCAATGAGTTTTCACTCACTCAGTTCATCAGACCCACTCCAGATGCAGCCCAGATAGCTTGCTAAGTCATGTGCTAATGCAGCAAGGCTTTGCTTTGTCTAGCTGCACTAATCTTATGCACTACAATACTTTGTGAATAATACAAATAAGAAAACAACTATATAAAGACATCTGTGCATTGAGCCTGAGAGCTCTACCTCTTCCCATATTTTCACTGAGCACATACAACACCACAGAATAATTTGTCACAGAGTTTGATTTCAATCCCTTCTTTTCTGTTGTAGAAGTACAAGGCGAGCATTTGTTCCTCATACATTCAAAGCTTACTATTTTTCTGATTGTAATTTATGTCCACTGTGCAGAATGTATCTGACTAAAGCAAACAGTAATTTATATTCCAATTACAATCAAAGAGGCACACCAGAGTCTCCTCCATCTCCTGCATCTAACTTAGTTGTATATGTTATCCCTAAATACAACATTTCAGCTGCTATCAGACAAGCTGCTTTGTATTATGAGTTTTCTGTACAAGTAAAATCCCATGGAAAACTGCAAATGCGGAGCACAGCACTGGAAGCAATGATTTTGTTTTTTGTTGCTCTGCTTGGATAAAAATTGGATTCATGTCTACTTCTTGGGTTTTTTTCAGCAGCTTTAAAGTAATGAATGAGGGCAGAGGTCAAGATGTTGCTACTGTTCCTTTTTATGAAGCAGAGCTCAAATTCAGCCTACTCTGTCCCTGTGCCACTTGTAGCAAGCACAGTGTCCCTGGGTCTTCCTCTGCCTCAGGCGCCAGTGGGCACTTGTGGTCATGTGCTAAACCCTCCTTCCCTCCAAGACACAGTGGCCTCATCCATGTGATTTTCTGGGTACAGTGAGGGTATGAGTCCTGCGGGCTGCTTTCCCTCTGTGAAGGCTACTTGGGTGCTTGGTCTGGGCTAGCCAGGCACACGAGCATGCTCACAATTCAATGGGATGGATGCTCAAGGTCCTGCTCCGGCCATAGCCCTTAGGGCTTGCAAAGGCCCTAGGACTCTTCATGGATGAGGAAGGTCTGAGAGCACAAGCTGCCCAAAAGGAATATTCTGAAGTGAGGCAATGACCTTTGCTCTGTGCATGGTGGACAAGCAGCACTGAATGAGTTCCCTGGTCCTCCTGTGACCACAGGTTAAGGCTCATTGAAAAGCCTTCCTTACGCACCCAAATTCCATTTGACTCTGACTCTCTTGGTACAAGGGCTGCAGGGAACCTCAGCACTGCATGAGTGTGCTGGCAGAGCCAGGCTGTGCCAGTGTGGCCCCACCGTGGTGCTGTGGGGGCTGGCTGAGGTTTGAGAAGACAAGGTTACGCTTCTGCGGTCAATCCGCCTTTCTCATCTGGCATCCTCGAGCGGCTCTGGGCTGCAGTCCGTGTCTGTCTGCCCTGGGGAGACAGCTCATTACTGCACAGAGAGCTGGGCAGCCCTTTCTCTGATGGGTTGTATAAGTGAATGTTTCTTTCCTTTGTTTGGAAATACGAAATTGTGTCCCCAGCTACCTCGGTGGTTAGCTTCCTCTATAATTAACAAGTGTTTATGCTTTCCCCATGGGGTACAAGTACAAGTCAATCTTTACTTCCTTTCCTCTATACGCAGTATATTTTTGCCAAGGCTCAAATGCTTTCTAATGTACTACACTCCATCTCTTTCCTAAAATCAATGTTTCCAAACACAATTAGCAGTGCTGTAATAGACTTCAAAATATCACAAAAGAACTGTGAGCTAGAGGGTTCCAAGTTACCACTGACAGTCTAGATAAGAATATGTTAGCTCTACTGTTGGACAAAGAAGTTCAATTTTCCCTCTTTCACTCAGATAAGTTCCAATATTGTGTGTTATAGAAATAATTTACATAATTACAACTGTCATTGGTCTGTGCTGCTTTTCCATACTGTTGAAAAAAAATATATTTATCATAAAGTTATAAGATAGCTTTTTTTTTCCTTTATACAAGGAAAGTTGGTTTCATTCAACCAACTGAATGCTTCAGAAACGTTAGCTCTACCTTCTTAAACTTTTATGACCTTTAGTAAGTAAAAAAGTGTTACTGATTGCAAAGTGTCCGTCTAAAAGATATGTTAGTACAGTTAATCTGATGACATTATAGACTATTTGCTTCCCTATCTCTTCCATGAGCCCTAAATCACAGGTTTGGCAGTAAGCCTAATAAAAAAAAAGCTAGTTTGATGGAGATGGTAAAGTATCTGGAAAGCTCCTTCTAGGTCATAGAGAAATGCCTGCCATCTGCTATTGGTTTCTTTTAGCAAGGGGAAGCTCAGGTTTTGCATGGAGGTTACTTAGCCAGACTTACTCACTGGTTGCTAAAGGTGGGACTGGAACCCTACAGTTCTGAATAGCAGAAATATGTGTTCTTTGTTGTTGAAACCAGTTTTTCTTCTGACGGTGATGGTCTTCTCAACTCCTAAACCCTTATATAGGTGTTGTTGGTATCAGGCTGTCTTGACTTTAAAGAACAAAACGACAAACAAAAGGTTCTCATTACCTCCCCTTTGCTTTTGCAGAAGATGCAGGATATACAGAGCCTTTGTTACTTTAGGCATCTGAATTTGGCTAGAAGGGGACAAATCTGGCATCTGTTTAAAAAATAAATTGTGGTGAAAAAGCTTTGTGCATATTTTTAATAGATATGCTAAGTACTCCTGCCAATGTAGTAATCCTCTAAAATAATCCTGACAATTCACTGAAGAGGCCAAGAGTCTGAATCATTATTGATTTTATCCTTTAAATAAAATGCATAAATAAGTTTTTAATTTGCTCTGACCAGTGAAATGGAATCAACACATTCCAAAGGCAGAAATATCTCACTTGGCTGTAGCTGGGGTTTTGCTAAAGGCAAAAAAAGAACTGCAACAATCCATTGATTTCAGTAAGCTGTTAACAAAACTTGTGATCACTGTAGTCAGGTACATTATTTCCAGTCAGTTCATAGATTTTCACACCTTCAGTGCATTGACATTTCAAACAAAAGCTTCTAGCCTAGCTCTGAGGAAACGTGATCTTGACTAATGCAGGAAGCTGTGCATGCACATGCAAATATTTGCAAGTGCAATTTAGGAATGCTGTATTTAATTTGTACATATGGCAAGGGAAGAACACATATATTAGTAACTTACAATGCTACAGCTGGTCTTTAATAACTTAGTTGTGGAACTAAATAAATTTTTTCTTGTCCATGTTGGACAAGTTTCTATCTTCTCACAGAATCACAGAAGCTTGAGCTGAAGGGGATCTTTTAAAGGCCCCTGCAATGAGAAAGGGCATCTTCACTTATATCTCATTCAGCACATACTCATATGAGGTTCTGATCCTGATAAGGTTCTGTGTGCCACTGAAAGCCAAATTAGCCGCTGTAACTTGGTATGGATCTTGCTTGCCTCAATGCTACCTGCAAACTCTTGCTAGGGAATTTCTGTCAGCCAAAGGAAAAGCCAGTAAAGATTTCTCAGGTCAGGTACCAGTCACATCGAGCAGTGATGCAGCAGAGTACTCACTGCCAACAGAAATGCCACTGGCAGGTCCCCTTCTGAGCTCCTCAAGTGCCTGAACCTTTAAGATGCCCACAGGCTTGCCTTTGCAGCTGTGCCTCCCTCTCCCTGTGGTGCTGCTGGCTGCCCTTTCTCTGGCAGTGGGGTGAGCTGTCACCTGGGCACGCTGGCCCTGCCACGGCAGAGCTTTGCTGCTGCTGCTTTTGTGCTGCTCTTCATGTTGTCTTGTGCTTGCACATCCTGAAGGGCTATGTCTCTTTTGCAATCTTTCTTATTGAAAGTGATTGTCACCAGCATGAGTGAGAGTTTCCTTCTCCTTTTGTTTCTTCATGTGTTTCCCTGAAAGTCACTTAAATCACTGGAGTCTATTGCATGCCATCAGCTACAGATTATACAAAGACATTTTTATGTACTTAAGCTTGTCTCAAGCCTGTCCCTATATTTTTTAAGATGTACAGAATATCAATTATCTTTCACAATCTGTAATTTACTGGTGAAGTCCTTAGACAAAGTATTGTTTAGATCCAGACACTGAAAGTAAATATAGAAGACAAAACATAATGCTATCCCTGAGGCACTGGATTTTAAAATGAGATTTTTTTAAAAAAAGAAGCTCATATCATGAATCAACATTTGTCAATGTAGGCTTAGGCAGGGATTTCCTTTGTGAACTATTACTGTTCATTATGGAATTTCTCTGAAGACTTTGCATCTAAGCAAAAATGAAGTGATCTGAACTGGAAAGGCCATCCACAGGCTGCTTAAGACACGTGACACCAAAACAGGAGTGTTGCTGGGGAGTGTTGCCATAGAATTTCATAGGGAGTGTTGCTGTAGAAAACAATTAGTGATGAAACTGAATTGCAAATTTTGAAATGGGATCCAAATTTAAAGGACATGGCTGTTTATGTGGACACAGGGACTTCATTAATTGCATTCAGTGTAATTACAAGGCTGAATGTTCTAACAAGGAGGTGAAGTTGCCCTTGTCTCTTTAGTCCAAAGAATATTGAAACATTTTTACCCAAAGGGCTAACTTTACCAAATTTCAGGAGAGACCTTATTTATATAAGTAATTAAGAGGAGCCATTAGGAAAGCCTTGTAAAATGTGAGACCAGTTTTTAAATCGCTTTTCTAGAGTACCGAAGGACTTTTATCCTGGGCCTCACAATGCAAGTAGAAGTATTGACAACATGATAAGAATTAAAAATATATAAATATTAAACAAGGAGGAGAGAAGGAATAAATACAATTATTTCTTCTCACCTGTTTTGTCTGGATTGGGTCCTACAGTGATGAAAATTCTCCTCATAGATTTCCTCTATAGTAAAAGCTAGGTGGCAAAACCCTCAGCTTATTTATGACATGGGTGCCTACCCTCTCTTTGAAGTGATGTGAACAAAGTCCTGAAGGCCTCCTGGGAATTGTGGAGTACTTTCAATTGCCCATGACTTCAGCAGGTTTGATGATACTGAACATTTCACAGGAACAATTTCTATTGCACCAGTTCTCAAAATTACAGAGCGCAGAAAGTGCTGACATGGTGTCATGGGGTTCTGACAGCTGGGTCAATTACATACCAACATCTGCGTGGGCAATAGCTTAGGCCCACTTTGTTTTACTAAATAGCATGACAGAAATGAATAAAAAACACCCACTGCCTCTACAGAGTGACCCATTTCTCTTACAAGGAAGGGTGGCTCAGCTTTGGGATAATATATGTTTATGTGGAGTTTAGAAAATCAAAACAAAGCAAAACAAAAAAGTAATTGTAAGAGTGATATTCTGTAATGCTGATATCTAGAATAGAGGTACAAACAAACAAAAAACCTGTTTCTCATTGAAATATGTGGATTAGATGAGCAAAATGTAGACTGAGGTTGAATCTTCCTGGGAGAACAAGTTTAAATCCTGCAGATTACCAGAATGAGACTATAGCCTTTTTTTTTTTTTCTGGAAAAGCTAGATCTTTTATAATCATGGTTATAATTAATAAAAGGTAATTTGGAACCACCACACTATGAAACTCTGTCACTGTGTCGGTTTGGCTGGGATGGAGTTAATTTCTTTGCTGAAAGGGTGGTTAAGGCTCCGGACAGGCTGCCCAGGGAAGTGTGGACTCACCATCCCTGGACAAGTTCAAGAAATGACTGGACTGGCATTTAGTGTGGGCATTTGTGTTGGAAACAGGGTTGATAGCACTGGGATGTTTCTGTCATTGCTGAACAGTGCTTGCACACAGTCAAGATTTTTTTTTGCTCCCCACTCCACCAGACAGTGGGCTTGGGGACTGCATGATTTTGGAAAAGAACACAGCTGGGACAGCTGACCCCAGTTGACCCAAGGGATATCCCACCCCATATGGTGTCATGCTCAGCAACAAAACTAAGGGGAAGCCTGGCTGGGAGGCTGCTGCTTAGGAACTGGCTGGGCATCAGTCAGTTGTAGTGAGAAATTGTTTCCATTTGCTTCTCTCTTTGCTGTTTCCTTTCATTAAATTATTACTATTCCTACTACTATTAGTATTTTTTTTTATTTCAGTTATTAAGTTGTTCTTATCTGCATCCATGAGTTTTCTCACTTTCACCCTTCTAATTCTCTCCCCTGCAGTGGCTGTGTGGCTCTCAGTTGTCAGCTGGGGTTAAACCATGACAAGCAGCTATATGGGCTTTCCAATAATAAAGCACAGTTGATAACAAGCATTGCTGTTACAGCTGCTGTCTCCCATTTCTGTCCAATTCATCTGTCTCAGTGCCTGAAGCTGTTCAGCAAGACCAAGGGAAACAACATTAGCCTCTTTATTATTTATAACTCATTTTTTTCCTGATAACACTGCAATACCATAAACACTGTTTCCATGGAAACTCAAATAAGACAAAATTACCATGGATATTGTTGTTTATACCTCCAGGAATATAGGTATCTAAAGTTTCAACCTGTTCCTGCACGAAAAAGGAATGCAGAAGTGATTGATATTTTTAATTACTGCGTAATATTGGCTGAGTTGGGGAATTTCTTGAATTGCAGTGCTGTGTGTTGCAGTCTTGTTATCCAATTACATCTCATGCTTCTCACCAAGTTTATTTCCTTTGAAAGCTGTTCTTTTAAAAATACAATTAGGAGTTCCTTTTGTCTGTAGAGTTTGGTGCATTACATTCATCTGATATGGAGTAACAGCATTTAAGGATTAGGAAACCAAAAATGTCTTTGTGGGTTTTGTAATGCAGATGGATAAACCTGAGGCTGTATGAGAAATTAAAAGCAAAATTAAGTGATCTGGACTGTAAAGCCCATCCAAAGGCTACTTAAGGCATGGCTGAAATGGGAAATATTTCCTTTAACAGCTGCCTAGAAAAGTGAAGACCCTCATTTAAACTTCAAAGGCCAATTACCCAATTCATTTGGTTGAATGACCTAACCAAACCATGGACTCAAGAATTCTATAGTAGAATCTGAAAATCTAAAAATGAGCCAAAGGAACAGCTTTAGCAGTACCTCAGTAGTAGGTATTAGTATCCTAGTAGTAGGTAAGGAGTTCTTCTCTTTTTCATGCAGAATGTTACACAACTTCATAAATGTATTTTTTCCAGTTATGTGAGAACTAAATTTCTGCTGAACTGGGTGATCCACTCAATCACATTATGTGAAAGAAAGGGGTGTCTATCTCTTATCTCTCCCAGTAAGAGACTTAGTGCCTTGTAGAAATAAACCAAACAAGATTTGGTTCAAAAAGTCAGAGCTTGACAAAGGATGTCTCTCTCATTTGGTGGATTAGACACCTGAAAGGTGTTAACTGCTGCTGCACTGGACCATTCATTATTTATGCAAGGTGGAATTTTATTAGAAAGGGGGGCTCAGAGCAAGTCCTCTCAGCTGTCAATAACAAGCATGGTGTTCTGAGCACTGCTCTGTGAAACAAAGCCAAAACCATTCCTGCAGAGATGAATTAAAGGAAACATCCTTGGTGAAATAGCAAAGCAGAGCTGAGGCATTTTGGAGAAAGCCTGGGACAGAGTTAGGGAATAAAAGCAGGAGCTCTTTGAATTTAGTCCATCCTTTCCTTAATTTTCTTATCAAATGCTTAGAACTGAAACATTTGCTCTTGTGGTTTAATGGAATATGTTGCAGACTTGAATAGAATTTTTAACTCTGACTGCTTTTTGAGAATTTTCATTTGTTTGTTTTCATCAGAGCCAAATCTATTTTGCAATCAGATGCTTTGCAAGCATATAAGTTACTGACAATGCCAATCTGCAGAATAATGCCATGAATATTTCTGCTGCTCAGCCAGAACAGCTGCTGTTTCCTGCTCAAGGAAACTGGAACAGCTCTTCTCTTCTTGGAGCAGAAAGCTGTCTTTTTTGTTTTTTTTACCTCAGTAAAGGTATCTCTTGAGTTAAAAAGTCTTTTTTTCTTTTTTTTTAATTAGGTTTGTGGATAGGCTAGTAAAACTTTTTTTTTGGTCTAAAATAACAAGATTCAGCAAAATTATTACTCTATTCTATTGCCACACTACAGTTTCATGTTGGCAAAGATATATTTTTTGCTTCAGGACCAAACAGCCAAAGAGGAATCTACCCATCTGAACAATTCTTGCTTCATAGTCTACTCTCGCACATTGCTGAATTTCACTTTAGATATTCTTGGTTCCTTCTGTTTTATGCAACGTGTTTCTCATTCATTTGTGTCTTTTGAACCAATTCTCCATAGAACCAAGGATGAGATCCAGCTGGATCATCACTGGATTGGCAGATACATTACAGAACTTAGGGGAAACTTATGCCTTCGTAAAATAGCAATTGAGTCTGTGGTGTTTGCTCAAAGAAAAAAAGAAGTAATGAATCTATGGACTGTAATGCCTTGTAATAAACTCAAAAAATATCTATTTATTGTAGATAAAGCCTGCAGCACTTCAAAGTCTTGGAAGAACTCCTTGGAATTCATGTGTAACTCCTGCATTGGATGTGCTCTAAACCAGTGAACAAATGTGCCTGGGACTTTTCTCTGACACCAGTTCCCACTGGCGTGCAAACATTTCTGACCACACTTTCAGCTGCCTTGAAAAGGCACACACACACACACACATGATCTGTGTGTGTTGTCTCCCTAGCTGTGCCCATGGACAGGTTGGCAGACTGCTAACTGAGGCAGCCCAAAGCAATGCTAGGGGCTGGTGTTGTGATTGAGATGATTTAGTTCAGCTTCCCAGAAATATTCCTTACAACTCTGTTGTTTACTGGTGTACGCAGAGCTTGTGACTTCACCAGTCAATTTCTGTGTTCAATCAGAAAATAATTCAGGAGGAAAGGAAGCTCTGGAGCCTATGTGGTCTGATCCCCTGCTCAAAACAGTCACTTTCTTGATTTAGAGCAATGAGCTTCAAGCCTTCTCCATCCAACTACTGAAACCCTCTGAGGATGGAGAAAACTGCTTGGAAAGTCTATTCCAGTGCTTGGCCACTCACTCTGAACATCTTTTTTTGAGTAGGTATGGGTCACATCTCACTACCTACTGATTCTTCAGGATGTCCCTCTACAGGCAACATATTCTTGCAAGTAATGGCCTGGATTTTGTAGTGTGCAGGCACAAGTGTGAGCATGTTCACCTTATCTTCCATTAAGTGACACAATGGAATGGGCTCTGTGTGTGCTTTCAGCCCAGCCCAGCACATAGGTGGAACCCAAGAGGATTAAACACCCTTGAAGGTGTATCATGCAGTGGTGAAGAAAGCCAAGAGCTCACATGGAGCCCCACACCAGAGCAGGTGGATGCTTGAGAGGAGGCTGTGAAACCATGGGAAGCCCATGCTGGAACAGGGTTCTGGCAGCAACCTGCAGACCTGTGGAGAGAGGAGTCCATGCTGGAGCAGGTTTTCTGGTAGGATTTGTGACCCTGTGGTGGGTCCACACTGGAGCAGGATGTACCTGAAGTACTTCACCCTATAGAAGAGTGACCTATGCTGGAGCAGTTAGTGAAGAACTGTCTCCCATTGTGGGGGACCCCAGGGTGCAGCAGGAGAAGGACCCTTCTCCCTGAGCAGGGACAGAAAAAAGATGTGAGGAACTGACCATAACCCCCCTTCCCTGTCTCCCTGTGCCTCTAGTGGGGAGGAGGTAAAGCTCAGGAAGGATGTAGGGGTGCACATCTCCAAGCTGAGTCTGTTTTGCCCATGATGGTATTTGATGAGTGATCTCTCCCATACCTTATCTCAGCCCATGAACCCTGGGTTATATTTTCTCTCTCCTGTCCACTTGTGGAGGGGAGTGATGGGGTGGCTTTGGTGAGTGCCTGACACCCAGCCAGGGTCAGCCCACTGCAGTCTGCAGAGCATCAGGGAGGGCAGTCTGTGTAGTGAGTGTCTCCTGTTCAGCTGATCACCTGCAGCAGGTCATTTCAGCAGGCCTCAAGTTCTGTGAGCTCTGATGTCACCTCGCTACCACATTGTGAGCTGGCTATCTCCTTGAAGGTGTTTTCCATTACATTCTGTGAAAACACACCATTCCTAGCTTATTCTTTCTTTAGCAAATGTTAGCATGGCTCTGGCTATTATTTCCTCTAGAGGAAAGATTTTCATAAACATCAGAATTTGCTACGGAACGGATTGCATTGTTTTCAACAAGCCAGGGCAGAGGATTTTAATCATTAATTAATTTAATTACACTGGAAAACAGACAAGCAATAGAGATGTTAGCCCAGCCTCTTGATTTCAGCTGTAACAAATTCCTTTAATTCCCCACTCCACAGGTGACATCTACCCCATGTCAGCAGCTCTGCCAGGGCCCTGAATGTGGCAGGGCAGGGTGGGGAGGTGGGACTGGGGCATGAGGCCAGGGACACTGGGATTGGGCAGGGCTCAGGGTGGCATTCACTGAAGCGTGTCACAGTGCCAGATCCCTGCTCCCATGGTGCCATTGGGATCTGGCATGACCTTGAAAGGCTGCTCTCAGTTCTTCAGTGGTCTCCTCTGCCTGAGATCTCCTCAGAAGAACAAGCAGCCGAGCCACCCCTGAACTGTGCCACATCCATAGAAACTAAAAGGAGACAAAAGCAAAACTCTGACATCAACCTCTGTGTTTATGAAACACCAGCCTGTCTTCACTTTGTCATGCATTGCATCCTGCCCCCTCAGTTTGGTTGTCTTTAAATATAGGTAGTGGTTTCTCTGAGTTCATGCTAATACAGTTTAAAATATCTCTGTGGGAAGAATTTGGAGGATTTTTCCATCTACAGACAAGGTCTAAGGCTAGCTCTGGTTTTTGTTTTTATGCTTTCTCTTTGACTGCATAGCAAAGCTTTATGTTACAAGATTAATCACGCTATCTCCTTGTGTTAGCCTTTCTTATCCAGATTACATAAAATATTATGTGATTAGGGATTGCTTTATGTTATAGAAATTGCTTTTCAGTTATAGTGTGTAGCCTCTAACCTGGGATATTCCAATACTTTGATATTTAGACATGCTGAATAGTGTGATGACAGAATGAGAGGAAATGGTCTCAAGTTGCACCAGGGCAAGGTTTAGATTGGATATAGGAAAAATTTCTTCACTGAAAGGGTGGTCAGGTATTGAAATAGGTTCCCTAGCAAAGTGGTTGAATCACCATGCCTAGAAGTGATTGAAAGGCACTTGGATGTGATGCTTAAGAGCAGAGTTTAGCAGTGAACAAGGTTGTGCTGGGTTATCAGTTGGACTCAATGGTCTTAAAGATCTTTTCCAGCCCTAATTCTTCTATGATTCTATGATGTTTCCTATGGGAAGATGAAGATGAAAGTGAGAAAGTAAAAATCTTAAAGGAATATTGGGAGGTATTTAAAGTATAATCACAGAAGAAACAAAATTGAAATTATTTCTGATAGCATTGCTTAATCCTGGAAATTTTAAAGACTTCTGGCACAATTGTGTCTAACCATTGGGTTTGTTTTGATTTATTTAGTGACATCACGATACCATTACATAGAAAAAAAGTATTCAATTTTCAATGACCATGCATCTGATTAATTTGGTGCAGGCTTTTTAAACATTCTCAGTAGGTAATGATTTCTTTCAAGTCACTAATTTTTTTCATAGCTTTCTAAATCATAGTGGATTTTCTCAGATACAGTTCTATGGCATTGTGAAGGAATGGGAGCATGTCAGTATAGTACCTTGAGATTATTAAAAACACAGCTCCATTGTTTTCCAAATGTGATTGAAAATGATATTTCTTTACTTCTGAATAAATTTTGTCTCACCTGTCTTTTGCCTCTGCCTACTACTACTTCTCTGATACATGTAATGGGTTTTTGAGATGTTTTGTCTATGAAAAAGAAATGAGCTTTATATTCAGGTCAGCACTGCGGTCAGGGAAAAACTGTCCTGAGATTATTATTTTTCCATAATTGCCTTTTGCTTGGTTGTCTCGGAGCAGTTTTCCTCCCAGCTCCCTCTTATTCAGGATGCTTGAGGTGGAAAAAGGTCCCTTAAATTCTGTGTGTGGCGTGCACCCCGCGTCATCTCATTCTCCCAAGTGTGAATAGTTGAGTCTGAGGAGGGATTCATCCCAGCTGCCTTGCACTGCCTTGCATCCATTATCACTGCTGGCCAGTGTGTTCAGTGTGAGGGGAGCTGGGGAGCTGCAGGAGGCTGGGTTCAGCTGCTCTTGCCTGTTACCTGCTGTGAAGCTCCAGGCAGCTGGTGTGCACAGTGAATGGGATGCCTTCCCGGGTCAGTGACCCCTAATGCACCTAGGGCAGGAGCACTTCTCCTGTGAGGCTGTGTAAAGTGGTTTCTTTCACCTGGGGTCTATGGATCCCTGGAGGTGTGTGAAAAATTATGGAGGAATGTGCAAATTCAGAGTACACGCAATAGTGCCAGTTCCAGGAAATGTGCAGAGCTGCAGTTTCTGGGCACGTTGAAAATCACTGAAACAGTCTGTGTTTGGAAAAGACTTTCCCTCACCGCAGGTAGGCAGGTGCACTTTTAGGATTCTTTTGTAGGAAATTCTTTAGCAATCCTTCAGCCTGTCTTTACCCTCTGAGTATTCCTTGGCAGGCAAATGTGAAAAGGACCAGAAGAAGAGGGTGTGGTAAAGTACAAGTGGAAATATTTGATAAAAATGGAAATATGCATCTTATTGATCTATGCTCTTTCAGGGTACGTTTAATGATGTCTGATCATTCGAACTTTAAGAGTGTAGCATTTAGAATTAAGCATGTTTTTTAATATTCATTATTATGACAACTCTCCTCCCTCTCCACTTCCCCTGTTGAGGCTGCATGTACTTTAATAATAGAAATTCTGATAGGTTTTCTAAGAGAACAAAGGCTCTGAGAGCACAGTTCAATTCATAGTTACAACTGCTGCCATGTGTGGTGCTTTTTATTAATTTTTGAGGCAGCAGTCAATTATTGAGTCCTCAGATTTTTTTTTTCCTTCTGTGTTGAAGGGCCACTGGAAGGCAGTACATTAAGCATCCCCTCTAACAATAAAGATATCTGCACCTCTCCATCAGAAGGGTTCTGTATCCAATTATTTGCAAGCTCCTTGCAGATATGATTCTGTGGAGTAAATGGAAAGCATACTTCAGTCATTCTCTGCACTGATAGTAATTTAATAAAAATAAAAAGCTATTGATTTTTTTGTTAGCCGTGTTAAAAGACCACTGTAATCTTGGCTTCACTTGATCTTGGCAGAGCATTTGCCAGCAAGTAGATTTTTCACTTTTCCTGGGGCACCCTTTATTAAATGCTATCTTAATGTGTACAGATTATTAGATTTGTTGAAGTGGGGGAAGATTTATAATACCTTCCTGTTATTTAACTTCTCTTAGTCAATTCAGATGTTAGAAGCATTTGCAGAGATTTATCTCCTGTACTTTGTGATTTTTGTTTCTTCCATTCCTTAAGCCAAATGTGCCTCTGAGGTTACTGAGCCAGCACTTACTGGGCAGGAGCTACTTTTGACAGAGATAGAAAAACACATTCTATTTGCTGACTCTTATTGAAGTAACCACTCTGGGATGACAGAGGAATGTCACTTAAACTGTTCAGTAAACCTCAGCTTGAATAAGGAGTTACATCAGTAAAGCTAGACTCATGTCAAATAATTTATTTGTCTAAAAGACTTGATCTACTTGATCTAAAATAACTGATCATGGATATGCCTTCTCAAAAACTTTTCATATAATCTATTCTCTTTAGAAGTTTATATTCATCTACGTTGACCATAGCTAGAGTCTACACAATTCTTTAAGTGAGTGGTGAATTTCAGATGTTGAAAAATTAGTTACACACTTTCATTGCATTTTAGGTGCACTTGTATCTCTCTAAAACAATGTTTTCTGTGATACTGAAACATAAGAAATTGAAATCCATTTGTCAAATATGATTAATCCTGATGCAGTCCCAGAACATTTATGCAGGGGCATGTCTTTATGCAGGGAAGGGCAACAAAGCTGGTGAAGGGATCTAGAGGCTAAATTCTATGTGGAGTGGCTGAAGGAGCTGGGGGTGTTCAGCCTGGAGAAAAGGAGGCTCGAGGGTGACCTTGTCACTCTCTACAACTGCCTGAAAGGGGGTTGTAGCCAGCTGGAGGTCAACCTCTTCTCCAAGGCAAATTAAAGGATAAGAGATATATACCCAAGCTGTATCAGGGGAGATTCAGGGTGTGCATTAGGAGGAATTTCTTCACAGAAAGGGTTGCCAAACATTGGCATGGACTGCCCAGGGACCTAGTGGAGTCACCATGCCTGGAGGTGTTGAAGGAAGGACTGACATGGCCCTCAATGCCATTGTATAGTTGACAAGGTGGTGCCCAGTCAAAGCTTGGGCTTCATGACCTCAGAGGTCTTTTCCAACAAAATTGATTCTGTGCTTCTGTGATCTTCACCTCTAACTCTTTTAAAGATTTAGAGCTGTTTGTTGGGATCAGAGAGTCCATCTTTATTTCCTCATGTACTGGTTTTGACTGGAATAGACTTTCTTTTCTTCACAGTAGCTAGTAGGGGAGCTATGTTGGGATTTGTGCTGGAAACAGTGCAGGTAATACAGGGATGTTTCTGTTATGGCTGAGCAGTGCTTGCACAGAGTCAAGGCCTTTTCTGCCTGTCACCCCACCCCACCAGTGAGCAGGCTGGGTGTGCACAAGGGTTGGGAGGGGATACAACCAGGACAGCTGACCCCAGTTGACCCAAGGAATATCCCACACTGTATGACATCATGCTGAGCATACAGACCTGGGGAAAATGGAGGAAGGCAGAGACATTTGGAGTTTTGGTGTTTGTCTTCCCAAGTCACCATCACATATGATGGAGCCTGGCTTTCCTGGAGATGGCTGAACACCTGCCCATAGCAAGTGGTAAATTAATTCCTTGTTTTGCAACAAGGGCACTTGCAGACACATCTCACCACTCAACTCTCCAGAGAGTTTCAAGGAAAGGGAAGGGCACACCTGGCAGGTTCATATTAGATACCCAGTTGTTGATGACACCAGTCCATCTCAAGGACAATGCCAATTGACTATGACAATTTTCAATGCCAGTGACATTGTTCTGAGCAATGTAATTTGTAGTTTTGTTTCAGCTAATACACTAATATCAGGAAAGAGTCACAGGATATCATAAGCCTTATGCTCAGGCCCAGGTATGGGGATGATTTTGTGTGTACATCCTGACCAGTTAAGGACAAAAGCACATAGTCCTCCAGATGGGTATCACAGAAAGGATGAGGTTGAAAGGGACCTCTAGAGGTCATCTTGACCAACCCCCTGCTCAAGCAGGAGCACTTAGGGCTGGTTGCCCAGGACCATGTCCAGACTGGTTTTGAATATCACCAAGGTGGGAGACTTGGCAGTTTCCCTGGGCAACTCATACCAATGCTCAGCCACCCTCACAGTGAAAAAAGTGTTTCCTAATCTGGAGAGAGAACCTCCTGCGTTTCAGTTTGTGCACATTGCCTCTGGTCCTGGCACTGGGCACATCTTTTCTGTCAGTTTGCTTTCCATCTGGGTGGTCCACAGCATATACATGGGGTTGTTCCTCAAGTGTAGGCTGAAGAACAAAAAGTTTGCAATTCTCCTTGTTTAGCTTCATGATATGCCCTAAACTCCACCATCTCATGTTTACTGCAGGCAAGATGGACATTATCCTCACATTCCCAACAATACCCTAACTGGTATGAGAGCCAATGGAGTGTTTTTCTTCATTGACTCCTCATTTGGAGGAGAATGATATAAAGAACCTCCTGTATTGTTTTTGTCCTGTCCTGTTGTCCTCTAAGAAGATTTGGGGTGATTGAAATTTCTCTGAGAGCCAGGGCCTGCGAATGTGAGGCTAAATGAATGACTTGCAGTAGGCTAATAATCTGTGACTGCCAATGTCCTTCCTGACCATATGTTAGGAAGTGGTGTAGGCTCTTAAGGAACAGGACACTTATTTCAATTGCCTCATTGTGGTCAGGAAGCATCTGGTCATCTCTAGATGGAAGCTGGCACTGCTATCTTGCTCTTCAGCTGTGGCACAGCAGTGCAGTACTAGAAAGCCTGCTGTGACAATTGCTGTGATGAGTTATGCAAAACCCCATTGTATCTCCTTTGTCCTGAAATGACACCACCAGTAAGGATCCTAATTCTAGAAGTTTGGCATGTCCAGCATTATCAAGTTATCAAAATCACATCCAGTGTTCAGTGTTCTCTGAGAGAAGCTATGACTACTGTAATTGTGAGAAGCACTTTCTATCTTGCATTTGTAAAATCAGTGATCACACTGTAATTTATGCATGCTGATACTGGACACACTTAAATATTATGTCTGTGTGTTTCAGAGTGGGGTATTACCCTTCAGAAACTTGTGAATGTCCTTTCCAAACCATGTCATCTGTAACAGTGAAACAAAAGAATGTATGTATTTATCATGGTGTGCATGACCTATGCTGACTAATGCATCCCCAATGAATAGTTCAGGTACAGCCCAGATCCTGTCAGTTTTCCCTCTTCTACCAGTGAAGCAGCTGTTATGGCACACTGAGGGGAGTCCAAGACCTGACTGCTATGAGTGCTGCTAGAGATGCCCCACTAAGGTCAGATGGACACACTCAAAAAGGGTCCAAAGAGATCAATACCATGTGATCTGACAGTAAAATTATATGACTGCTAGCCATCAGATCAGGTAGGTCTAGGGCTAGAATTTCTGGGGAAGAAAAACAAACATGGGATAAATTTTGTAGTTGATGCTAAAATAGTGTAGTATTTCGCAGATAAAGACATTCAATAATAGATCATAGTCTGGTCCTGCTACTATCAAACACATACATCGTAATAGATATCTTTTTACTTCCTGTTGCATTGCCAGTTTTCAGGAAGAAAAACAGAGAAGGCTTTCACAACCTTGTATAGCAATGGTCAAATTATGAATTTCCTATGAAGTTCAGTCAAAAGCCCATCACTTTTTGTAAAGAGCTTTCTTGTTATTGTCTCTAAAAGTGCATTAGAAAATAGTAGGAGTTGGTTAGAACATTTCCTACAGCATTTTAAATAGGAAGTGAAGTGTTCTTTTAATTCTTCTACGTCTGCTAGCTGTTTACTTCACTGAAGCAGGGTGTAGCTTTTATGAATGATGACATATAACCCATTTTCTAAAAATACTTTGGATTTTTCACATAATTTCAGTGTCCCTGGGTAACTGATAGGAAGAAATGGTATAACAGTCTTTCATGTTTTTTCCCTTGCTACTGTGGTAGAAGCTGTTAGACCCATCAACTGATAATGAGGAATATACCTTCCATCAGCCTATAACAGTGAAAAGAAAACCTTCCCAATTACTGTTCATATTCACTGCCTTCCTTTGCTTTAACCTATTTCCCTTAGTACTCAGGCCTTTTTCTGGTGCACAGTGTATTTTTCTATAACATTTCCAGCTAGGAGGGAGTGCTTGTGCCCCACCCTGTTTTCCTTTGTTCAGTGTTTTTATCAACAATTTTCCTCTGATTGCAGCCAGTAATCAACCAGCAGCATCCTGCTTTGGTCCATTCCTGTACTGCTTTCATTGCTTACACCTGTTATGTTGCAAAAGGACTTCTAGAATAAAAAAGTGACATTATTCAGGCTTTTTTCAAGTTCTACTCAATAGCTGTTAGCAGTCGCTAGGATAGTTTGATACTTGAGCACTTATGACCCAAAAGATAATGCTGTAGTTGGATAACCAATCACCAAAAGCATAATGAAAATTTGTAATTAAAATGCTTAGTTTCTCTAGAAAATCTCATTTTTTTAAATTTAAAAATTTATTATTTTCTGATGAACATAATTTTTTCACTGTTAATGAAACTGCTTGTGTGCATTTCATACCTTTCTCTTCAGAATGAGTCGACAGCAGCAGAGACAGATCTGATGAGATTCTTACTTTAGATCTACCTTGCTTTGTATCTCAGAAATGCAGTTAACTAAATCTAAGGAAGCCCTCCACAGCTCCCATCAAAGTCTTTGGTGAGAAATAAGCGTTTCTGGGACATGAGTCATCGGCTTATTTTAGACTGCTCCTTCGGGATGACGTGAATCACACCTAAGTGGCTCTTCCTCTGAGCTGATTATGAAAGACACTGATGGTGACCAGGTCAATTCCCATCTCTCCTGTCCACACTGTACATCATGGGTGATTGATGTGATTGCAATTCACACTAACTCAGCATCTGAACTTGACGTTTGGTTGCTGGTGTCTGAAATCATAAAATCATAGCATCTTGGGGTCATTAGGTTTGGAAAAGGCCTCCAAGATCATAAAGTCCAACCTTTGACTGAACACCCCGATGTCAATAAAATCATAGCACTCAATCCTCCGTCCAGTTGTTTCTTGAACACCTCTAAGGGTGTGACTCCCCCATGTCCCCGAGCAGCCCATTCCGATGCTTGGTAACCCTTTCAGTGCAGAAATTCTTCCTGATGTCCAACCTGAACCTTTCCTGCTACAGCTTGAGGCCATTTCCTCTCTTGCTGTCACTGGTCGCTTGGGAGAAGAGGCCAACCCCCACCTGGCTGCAACCTCCTTTTGGGAAGTTGAAGAGAGAGATAAGTCTCCCCATATACTCTTTTTCTCCAGGCTGAACGACCCCATCTCCCTTAGCTGCTTCTCATATTGTTTAGTCTCCAGACTCTCCACCAGCTCTGTTGCCCTTCTCTGGACACACTCCAGCACCTCAATGTCTTTCTTTAAATGAGGGACCCAGAACTGAACACAGGATTCAAGGTGCAGCCTCAGCAGTGCAGAGAATAGCAGGACAATCACTGCCCTAATCCTGCTGGTCACACCATTCCTGGTAGAGTGCAGGATTCCCTTTGCCTTCCTGGCCACCTGGGCACTGCTGACTAATGTTCAGCACCCCCAGGTCCTTTTCCACTAGGCCACTCTCCAGGCACTCTTCCCCCAGCCTGTAGCACTGCATGGGACTGTTGTGACCCAAGTGTAGGACCTGACACTTCACCTTATTGATTCTCATCTCAATTGGCCTCAGCCCATTGATCCAGCCTGTCCAGATTCCCCTGCAGATCTCTCCTACCCTCCAGCAGATCAACACTACCACCCAATTTGTTGTAGTCTGGGAACTTTGCTGAGGGTGCACTCAAAGTCCTCATCCAGATCAGTGATAAAAATATTAAACAGGACTGAAGTGAAAGAACAGAAAAAAGTTTTGTCTACACAGATGAGACAATTATCTCTCCAATATGGGCAATTATACTTTTAAACAAAATGGAAGAAATTATATTAAACAAAAATATAAAGAAAAAATGGGGTAATTGTATCTAAACAAAAATCATGAGCTCTTTTTGTATCAGGCAGCTATACTTCTTCAGGAAACATAGAGAACTGCAAATAATAATTAGCTTGATGATTGAGTCACATATAGAGTTTGTTAGAACTGAAAATGCAATGAATGTTTTCCCTTAAAAAGCATCAGAGGATCTTTGACAGATACAGTGAAAAAAAGGGATATTTTTGAGGGTGCTTGATGGGGATGATAAGAAAAAGGACACTTCTTTCTTGCCCCAAGGTGAGGTTTGAACTCTGGAAGATATTCCTGGTAAAGTCTGATACACACAGTTCTGAAACAATCTTGTATGGCTTTTTTTTATTCTTTTCAGTGATATTTAATGGCTGCTTGAGCTTCAAGAACTCAAGCAGATGGAAAATGCCTGCAGTTCACCTGCTGCTTTTAAGCAGCAACAGATGTAAGAGTGAATTATATTTTCTTTAGTAGAGATATCCAGAAAGTTTTACCTGCCTCTGGTGTTGAACAGAAACATGAAATTGGCACTTTTGTGAAGGAAAATAGATATGTGCAATCATGGAGTCTTTTTTTTTTTTTTGAGGGCAAAGCATAAGTGGAGGGAGTCTTACAAATCTGCTGTGAGTACCACTAGCTCAGAGACGGTTGTGACAATCTTCTGCAGACACAAAGACTTTATCACAGAGACAATTCACATTACAGAAGACATAAGCTTTTTCTCAAAATACTTGAAGAATCTTCTGGGAGCATAGCAGTACAAAATGTAGAGGGTTTACTACAAAATCTCCTAGGCACTGAAATATTGCTCTATTTTCTCTAACAAATTATTCTCTACACATGGTGAGGTTGTAGATGTGTCAAAGTCATTTGGAAAAGGATCTATGCCAGTGAAAGCACCTGTGCTTGTCCCACATGGACATAAGTTCCTGCTCTGGTGTTGCTGTTTTCAGTGATGAGAGTTCAAAACACTTCATAGGATCCTAAACTCTCCCCCTCCAGACAAAATATGTATCTTCTCAAAATAGCCCTGGTTGGAAGATTAAAAAAACCTAAAACTTATTCCCCCATGACTATTAATACTGTCTTGTCTCCATATAAGTTCCATTGCTGCTATTTCCTTCCCCACAATTAAATTTTCATTAATTTCTTCAAATAGAAGACTTTAAAAAGACACTACAGGAACTCTCTGGACTTTGATTTCTTTATCTTTCTACTACTCCTTTCCGTTCACAAGTACAAACCTCTCAGGTTTTTTCCCTCCATTTTGCTTCTGTTATCTCCCAGTGTCTTCAGATGTCTTTCTTGTGCTCTGAGTGTTAGCTGAGAGAATTTCCCCTATTTCCACACTTAAGATACCCACCCACAGCCCTCACCTACCATTCTAACCCCTTTCCAGGCCTTCCTTTTCTTCCATTCCTAAGCTTATTATTACTCTAAGATGTTTCCTCATCCCATCTCCAGTCTCTATCCCAAACATATCTCTAAAACTTCTCTCACCAAGGCCTTTGATGAGGGCAGCTTCATCTCAGATCCAGAGTCAGCTTATCTTTTCTAAGCTGTCAGGCTCATGCAACACGTTTAACCCGGCTTTTTCTACCTTGATTCTTGCCCTTCTCCAGGGACTCTGTCCTCTCTGGGCTTCTTTCCTGCTCTCTAATCATGTTTTTTGGAGACAAATCCTTTAACATTCTCTGGATTTTCAGTAGCTCTTTTATGACCGTATCAGCATGTACTGTCTTTGAATAATGTCATCAGAAAACAAACTCAGCTCTGGTCCCTAAGAAGACAGTCAAACAGATTTTCTCTTGTACCAAATCCTGGTTTCTATCTTTGGTACTCCCTTCTGAGTGTTCAGTGATACACTTTTCTTACCTGTGACTAAAGGCAAACACATCCTTTCAGGGCCACTTGGCAGAGATAGGTCCTGTTTGTTCAGTCTTTAGTCAGTGGGGTTATGGCTGATGACTGGAATGCTGCAGCTTTCTGACAGCTCAAATAACAACTGTAGAGTTGAATTAGATGGAAATAAATCATTATTGAAATGAATGGAGCATTACCTGTGAGAACACTTACATAAAGGATATTTATTGGCATGAAAAAATCTGCATTTGACTGTAGTTGCATCTAGTTGACCAATTTCTTTGATACTTCCAAAACCAATATGTTTTGGTGATGTTGAATGAAAATATTTTATGTAAATATTGATCAACAGTATCCGATGACATGCATGCTAGGTTTTGAATACAATTTGGAAACTAAACTGTTTCCAATAATTTGCTTTCTTTTGGTTTTGCCAGTCTTCTGAAGAATTAGAAGGTGTCTAGATGTACAATGGAGATATATCATAGGGATATGGAGTCAAGGTGATGCAACAAGGATCTGACTGTTCCTTTAGGATGACAATGTTAATAAAGTGATAAATACTCTATTCCCATCTTAATTTTAACACTAAATTTGAAAGCGGTGTACCAATAAATAGTAATGGTTTGTAAAAGAAGTGTTTAGGTCCAACTAAATTTCCATCTAGCTTTTCATTCCCAAATCAATAATGTGAAAACATTTGCACACAATCAAGTAATTGTGAGGGGATAAAATAGCCTATGAGCTTGCAGTGATCATATTGGATAAACAGTGGCTTTATCTTTCTCTATTGATTCTTCCTCCTTTCATTTACTTGATACTCCATGGAAATCTTCTCATCTAGGCACCTGTGTTTTCTTAAGAAGTTACAATCAAGGCTGACAAGTTTTTGTCCATTTTCAATCATGCATGAAAATACTGGAGGAAGATATGCATTTTTCTATCTTATTCTTCTGTGAGGCTTTATTATTCACCATGTAGGACAGTTTCTCTTTGATGTTTCATCTGTAGAAAAATAACACATTTATCTTCATTGCCACCTTTTTATTTCCAATGAGTGTTGAAAATAGTTGTTGAGTGAAGCAGACTTCCAAGCTGATGGATTGAAATCAGAACCATAGAATCCTTTAGATTCTAAAAAGACTTAGATAACAGATTCTAGCCACTAACCTAGCACTGGCTGCCAAGTCCACCACTAAACCATATCCTCAGTGCAACATCTGCCCTTCTTCTAAATACCTCCAGGAATGGTGACTCAACCACTGCCCTGGACAGCCCATTCTGGTGCTTGATAACTCTTTCAGTGAAAACATTTTTCCTAATATCCAGTCTGAACTTCTCCTGGTACAACTTGGGGTAGTTTTCTCTTGTTCTGTCACTTGTTACCTGAAACCAACCATCATCTGGCTATGACTTCCTTTCAGCGAGTTGTAGAGAGCACTAAGGTCTCACCCTGAGCCTTCTTTTCTCCACAGGCTAAACACCCACAACTCCCTCAGCCACTCCACATCAGACTTGTGCTCCAGACCCTTCACCAGCTCCACTGCCCTTCTCTGGACCCGCTCCAGCACCTCAATGTCTTTCTTGTAGTGAGGGGCCCAGAACTGAGCACAGAATTTGAGTTGTTGTCTCACCAATGCTGAGCACAGGGGAACAATCTCTTCCTTGGTCCTGCTGGCCACACTATTGCTGATGCAGGACAGGATGCCATTGGCCTTCCTGGCCACCTGGCCACACACTAGTTCACGTTCAGCCAGTTGTCAACCAGGACCCTCAGGTCATTTTTTGCTGAGCAACTTTCCAGCCACTCTTTCCCCTGCCTGAAGTGTTGTCTGGGGTTGTTGTAACTCAAGTGCAGGACCTGGCCCATTGATCCAGCCTGCCCAAATCCCTCTGTAGAGCTTTCCTACCCTACAGCAGATCAGCATTCCCCCATGATCTGGTGTCTGCAAAATGGTTGAGAGTTCTCTTAATCCCCTCACCCAGATTATTGGTAAAGATTTTGAATATGACTGCATCTTGCACTGAGCCTTGGAGAGCACCACTTGTGGCTGGCCACTGACTGGATGTACCTCCATTCACACCTCTCTTGGGCCCCAGCTGTCCTGCCAGTTTCTTACCCAGGCAAGAGCACATCTATCCCCACCACCGGAAGGCAGTTTCTCCTTGAGAATGCTGTGGAAATTTGTGTCAAAGGCTTTACTAAATTCCAGATAGGCAACATCTACAGACTTCCTTTCATCCACTAAGTGGGTCCTCTTGTCGAGATCAGATTTCTTACTGGCTGTGTCTGATCACCTGATCATCCTATTAAACTGCTTATTCATTAGAAACATAATAAACCCATTTGGTAGCTAATGCCTTGTCTGATTACTACTGCTGGATATAAAAAAAAAAGGCACTTATGATTACTTGCATGTCTCAAACTAGTTTCAATAGCACATCATATTTGATGTCACTCAATGGTGTATACTGTTTGTCCTTTGAGGCACAGAATACCCTTGTTCCTCTGATTCAAAGCATGTGAAAGCCTTTATCTGTGAGAATCTAATAACTGACATTTAAAAAAATCTATAATTTTTAATTAACTTGATGTCATAATTCACTTCTGTATTCAGGGAAAAACCCAATTGTTTGTATTAAAATTACTGGGCCAATGGTCTCTGGGCCAAAATTTCAACTAGAGTAAATTATGTGGTTTGAAAGGACTATGGAGATGCTTACCATTTTAAGGTATAGATTTTGGTTTCCTTCTCACAGAGTCATTGTCTTCTGTGGGCTTCCTGAAATGCATGTTAAGCAAGAACTGGTGAGAAATGAAAGCACTCAGATAATCTTACATCTATCTTATAGTCTAAATCTCATGCTGATGTTAACCAATTGTAGACTATCTGAAGGTCTGAATGCTAGTGTTACATTTAGGTAGAAATTAAAAATAAATCTGTTACAAATACAAATTTTGAGAGTCATGTGTTTCTGAAGTTTCTGTGCTTTTCAGGCAGTTGAGTTCTGATCAGTCTGTTGGAGTGATTTAAAGCAGTGCCCCAATTTAATGCTGCAAGGCACAGAAGAAACACCTTTTCAGCATTTTGCTCTTGTCTTGAACCACCAATGATTTGTCAAGGTCCTAAATATAGAACAGTTTTCTTATGAAATTGGGCAAAATCATAGCAGAATCATCAGACCTCAGATATGTTAGTGTTGGGTTTTTATTTTTTAAATTTTGGTTTGGTTTGGTTTTTTTGATCTCGTGGTGATATTTTGAAGAGCTTGTCACCATAGCAACAAAATAGGTTTTACAGGCTGCAAACAGTTCAAGAGTCTGTTGAACTGACAAAATGGCATGGTGCAGACAAAATAGAAAAATGAGTTGTGTCTTATGGGACTGCTGAGGAAGGGAAGAGCTCTTTCTGTTTGAGAAAATTTTGACCTTGAATAGGATTTTTTTTTCCCAAATAAAATGATAAAGTGTGTCTAAACACTAAAAGAAATGCTGTTGTAAATGGCATTGTAGATGGTGAGATCAAGGATGTATTTGAGTTTCTGGGAGAATATGTCCCAACCAGGGGCTAGGGGATGCAAGAGGGTCAGAATAAAGACAGGTTTCTGTCCCCTCTGGCAGTAGCACTGCAAGCAGGGTGCCTTGGGAGCTGGCCCTGGGCTGTGCTGGTGAGCTCAGTACATGACAGAGAATCTTGTACATGGCACAAGGTAGCTTGGGTACAGTCCTAGAGCCAGGAGAGGGGCACTGTGGCAACCTTGAGGTCCTCAGTGGCTGGAGTGGGGGATCAGGGACCCGGGACAGCCACTGACACAGCTCCTGAAAGGCTGAGTTAAGGACATCCAACCCCTCTTGTGCCCCTTGACTGGCTGTTACTGAAGGAACTGGGTAGAAATTTTTTTTTTCTACAATACATTCAACTGTGTTAAGAATGTAGGTGATCAATTAAAAACCTGCCTCCTTGAGTGAACATGATCCTGGGATTTTCTGGTCTGCGAGTCTCTGTGATTGCTTTTTGTACTTGACTGTCAGTATTTCAGGGAAGGTCATAAGTCTAGCTATACTTTTTTTCCAATTCTTTGTCCTGGCTTAAATTATTTTTTTTCTAATCTCCTAACTAAAATCCAGTAATTTCACCATATTTCTCTTTTTCCTTTGGGGCCTTAACTCCTTCTTTCTGATTCTGGTGGCAAATGAAGGTTGTCCTGGGAATGCAGAGGAGGCTTCAAGTGCTAGTTTGCTGCGTGTGCTTAGCTTGTGGTTAATGTAGTGTTGCTTTAATAAAAATCTGTTGAGTCCATTGCTTTAATCCCCATAGTGAAACTTTCTTTCTTTTATTCTATATCTCAGGTTTAAGATTGCTTTCACTTCTAGACTGCAGAAACCTAAGGAGAGGTGCAAGGAAATTCTTATCATACCTATATCATCAACTAATCCTTGATTAATCCTTAAATTAAATTTACTCAAGTCCACTCTTCCTCTCTACTCAACTGTACTTGGAAGCATTCATGGAGAGGCAGGTTTAGATTGAGTTCTGAAATATTCTTTAGGGGAAGAGACTGTCTCACCCAATTTTTGTTCACGTGTGATAAGTAGACAAGACCTGGTCTGGTTGAAGAGCTGATGGTCTGGGTTACCAGCAGGCATTCTGGGCTCAGCTCACCTTCAGTCTGTTAGGGATACAGTAAATCCAAGTTCAAGTTGAACAGCCCCCAGTAGCCGAGAAAGTGGCCAGGCAATGTGACTGGTATGCTTACATATATTCCTGAAGCTGTTGTTTCCATTTCATGGCAGATGGAGCTGGGATTTTCCAATTTCCTGTAAGGGAGAAGTATCTGGGGCAAGAAGAAAAAGCCTAGTGAATTCCAGCATTTTGTAACAAAGATAAACCCTCCAGTAAACCAGTCAAAACAGAGATATCCAGACAAAGAATTGACCACCTATTATCACATTTCTATAATTTATTTCCTTGAAAGCAAGAAGGAATTGCAGGAGAAAAGAAGATGCAAGGATGGATGTCATTCAAACATCACTAAGTAATTCTGATCTAAGATGGTAAGTTAGAGAAGTTCTCAAAGTTAGGGGAATACAGAGTCTTAATCCAGCTATTTCCACTTGTGTTCTTAGATTCAGCAGATTACTTAATTAAGAGATTGAAACAATCTGTTTTTGTTCTTGTGTGTGTATAGCTTTATGTTTGGAGTTGGTCAACTAGCAGAAAATTGTTGAGAGGTAACTCAGTCACTAAATTATGGAAAAAAAGCATTTTAGGCATACATATTATATTACAGAAATGGTTAAAAATACCTTTCTTTTTGTCCAGACCCATCATATGCTTATGTGTGTGTATAGAGATATATCTACACACCCATACAGCCACCCACCTACCCATCACCCCCACACACACACACCTCCCTTCAGGTAGCTTTGCTTGAATTCATCATCAAGTTCCTTGAGCCAAGTGACTCTGTGTCCATAAAGCCTTCAAAGGTCTGTGCTCAGGACCTTTCCTTTCTTCCCTGTATCCCAAGCTGTGCTTCTCCAATGATGCATCTTCATTCCAATCTTTAGAAAAGAGTGTACTTAGAGACTTGCAAAAGCTTGAAAAAATTTGAGCTAGGGCACAAACTTGAGACCCATGTTATCAACATGATATGGTAGCAAATGAACTATATGCAAATAAGTTCCTGTTGCACCACAATTGTTTTGTGTTTTTCTACTCCCTTATCTTCAACTCTGTCTGCAATAACTTTTCAGCACCCTTATCTCAAGCAGCCTGCTCCTTACAGAAAACTGGTGTCCTGACAAATCAATTACCTGTCGCCTATTGATACTCAGTTCTTGAGGTCACAACAAATGTCTGCAAGCATACAGAGGGTGTGAGAGAGCATCATCAAGAGGTGGATTGTACCAGCCACTGACAGGGCAATGCATCTCTCTGGTCTGTGTCAGCAGATGGGTCACTCATTACTACCTACAGAAACAAAAATCTGCAAAACTGTGTGGAGCAAACTGAGGGAATAACAACGTGAATGAAGGCAGCAGTCCCAGGTGGACCAATGTATTATCAGAATTTTTATTTTTTTTTAATATAATAAACCAGATGGCTATAGTTATCTTGTCTTTAGTATGTTGCAAACATACTTTAGTATGTTGCAAACATTTTGTTTCTAACATGGTCTGACTCTGTCAGTACCAACTGGCAGTATAAATCACCTCACTTAACTTTGAACCCACAACAGTTAGATATGAAGTTTAAGCTGGCTGAAGATCAGGCTTGGCTGCTATGGACACATTAAGTGCATCTGCAGAGGAAGCCTAATTTTGCCTTTTCTGGATACCTACTTTAAAAAGGGGATGGATTACTATCCATTGAATCACCTCTTTGCTCTATATATAGGGAATTTAAGCTTTGGCTTAAGGTGATATGACTACGTTTTAGAGGGCTGATTATAGAGAAGAGGAAGCCTGTCTTAATAATCCATGTGAAGTCTCCCATGCATTGTTGTTTTTAAATATAGATTGCAGTTGGCAAGGGCAGAGCTTATCTATTCTGTGTCTTTTAAAAAGGATGTGGTTGTCTTATTCATTTTGAGAATCAAAAAGTCTTCTTGTCCTGGAGGTGGAGGTCCATTATGATCCTTGTAAAAAAGGCACTCGGACTCCATAAGGCATCATTTAAAATACTATTTATTAGCACTAACACTGGAGGATAAAGTAGTATTGATAATCTTACATCCTTTTATGTGCCAGAAACCACAGTTTGTGCAGTTGAAGGGGCCACTGATCTATGAAGTGCAGACCTTGCCTGTGGAAGAGGTTGGTCCATTTTGATCATTTGAGCTATTATAGAATTTTCCTATTAAAAAATGGATCTATTCATAATTTCTAATGTCAAATTTAGAGATTTCTTGCTATACTTTTAGAGAAAGATGGGGTTAGGCTGATGGCTTAATCCCTGGTACCAAGTGGGAGCTGCCTGCAGGCTCCTCTGTTAGAGAGAACTGGCTGAGTTTATCCTGCATCCAAGACCTTTGTGCAGCACAGCACTGCCTGAAGGCCAGGCTGGGCTTGCAGAACAGCACTGCACAGCAGGGACCTGACTGCTCAGGTTAACTGCTGTGGGGATTGCTGTCTCCCCAATGTACAGTGCTCTTCAGCCAGGACCACTGTCATGTCTTCAGAACAGCTGTGGAGCTCATACAAGCAGTATCTGTTCTTTGGGGAAGCTTTGTAAAGCTTGTTAACCATGCATGTATGTTATTTTGGGCCATTTCTGCTAAATGTCCTTGTTCCCCTACTGTACGTCCTGGGGTTTTTACTCAACAGCTGCTCTTCTGCAACAAACTGGTGCACACTAAACTTTGGATACCTTAGCAAAGCCCCACATATGAGATGCCTCTGTGAAAGAAGCTTAAAAGCCAGCAATGTCAAATTGAGAGCTGGGACAGATGCACAGAGCAGTAATCCAGACTGATTATTTTAGCCCAGCATAAGAAAGGTACATTCTAAGATAACCTTTATGTCAGGTTTACCATTAGGGAACTTTGCACTGAGATGTGTGCACCTGTTTTTATGAGAGTCCCAGGGTGACATTTTGAGTCAAACTGACATCTCTTCCTGGAAGGCAGGTTCCATTTAAGATGCTTTTGTATCTCAGTCTCTACCAAGTACAACTGTGCCCCCTTAGAGGTTGTGAGTGAATGGCTTTGGGACTTTTGAAATGCTACTTTTGCAGCTAACTAATTCAATGAGTAAATAGATATTCTCCCAGTGAAATATCAGATATCCTTAATGTACATGGTAGTTTTTTTACTGTAGAGACAATAATCATGGCAGATGTTGAACAAAAATACAGATATTCCCTGTTCTGAAGCATACCCAAAGCCCTGGGCATCACTTGGCCTTACAGGTGTTTATGGCTTCTCATCTGGTAGGTATTTTTTTCCTGCCCTGTTTTCAGATCCTTTATTGTACCTTAGTAATAAGTTTTTCCTTGAAATCTTATGATGAGGTATGTGTGTTTAGTCTCTTGTAAGGCTAAACAGAAAGGAAGAATGGTTTTAGGGTTGGTCAAAGACAGCTTGACAATGTCTATATAGGGAAACATTAGAGAGAATGCCAAATTTTTTGTTTCAAGTAAGATGATTCTTTTCTCTTTACTTTCAGCCATCCCAATCTTGAGCTAATAAAACTCATCTCCCCAAAGTCACCTATTAGTTTCTAATTTTATTGCTTGGCACAATCTCAGCTATATTCAATCTTCTCTATGCTTTAACCCTGCCATTTCTCCCTGCTTTTCTCTCTGCAATTATCAAATAACATTTTTTTATATGTAATTCCCATTTTTTCCTAGCCCTGCTGTCCAGACCAAGCAACCTCCTCTTCATACTTAGCTGATGAGTTTCTTGCTACACTGATTCTGTCTGATCAGGCAGTCATGAATTTTTTTTTGTTGTTTGAGGAATTTTCAAAACTTTCACAAGGCTGCTTTTAAAGTTTTTCCACTCCTTCAAGCTTTCTTTTAAAAGATCAAAGTCTTTAAATTTTGTGTCTGGCTCTTTACCATACAAGTTGCCTTCAAAGCTCTTTTGTTTCTATTCATTTTGATTAAGAAACAATAATTTTCAGCTTTAAATTGAGTATATGCTCAGATTACTGATGGAAACTTTTTTTTTTGCCTTTAAAGTGTGTACCTAACCATTTATGTTATGATTCATTCTGTTGTGAAGGACAGGACAGAAGTCCCCAGTTTGGCTTTGGTGTAGGTTGAGCCTAACTTTAAAATATTGGTTCAATATATGAAGGGTTGATTCAACCTTGATCTGGTCACTACAGACCATTAATCAGAGTCCTTGACTTTTATCCCTCTCATCTTCAGGCTTGGTCTGGATGAACACCAGGTGCTGCTCCCAGAAACCTGCTAAATGAAAACATGGTCTGAGAAAAGGGGTCACTTAAATAATTTAATACCTAACATATGGACTTCCTTAAATACAGAAGTCATCATGATTTTATGGACAATGTCTTTTAGAATTGGGGAAGGGTCTGTGAAAAGGAGGCACTGGCAGTTTCTTTGGCTGTAGGATGATGAGAGCAACTTGGCAATAACAGTTTGTGTGTAAGTAATATGAAATTTGAGGCATTTTCTTGCATTTGAAGTTTCTAAAACTTCAGTCAACTGTGACTGAGATTTTGGACAGAAAGATTATAGTAATTACAAGTGACATACTTGTTTATCCTTTTAACATAGGCAGAAAGAGGTTGTTAAGTCATTGGAATAATTCAGATAGAAGGAGGAAAAATGTTTTATATAATCAAGAATGAATTTGCTGCTCCAAGGACTGGCATTTATTATGGAAAATTTTTGGTACTTATGTACCATGCAAATTTACAAGGGTACTTACAAATACATGCACTCAAGTACTTTGCATAACAATAATGGCTACAAACTAATGAAAATATACTTAGGTCAGGCATTAAAACCTACCAAAACACTCTTAAAGTAAATCTCAATAATAACAAACCCCAACATTATCACCTGTGCTGGGTTTTAATAAAATAAAAACAGATTTGTGTATTTTATTTTAGATACAAAAAAATATTCTGACAGGAGTCTATTTGACTGACTCTGTGGTAACAGAAGAAATGTGCTATCAAAAGCAGTTTCTTCCTACCAGACCTGATGCACTTAAGTCCAAATACGTGTTGTTAAGTTTAGGGATGCAATTTTTGACAGAGCTTTTAATTTTTTGAAACTGTTCATTAATGATACAAAGTGGCTACATAATTTTTCAAATGTTTTCATATTGAGCAAACTCAGTTACGTAAACGTATTGGGTCTTGATTTTACCTTACAAAGAATTGGCTAGGAAAATGCTAGAGTTAGTTAAAATGACCACTTTTTCCAATACTTATCTCTATGTACAGTTCTTACATACCCACAGACTTCTGTAAATTACATGGTTATGGATATTTAGGAAAAGACAGCTACTGTATTTCCCTAGCTAGCTCACATTGCATTGTGTACCTGAGTGCTTTAGATATCTTAAATATTATCATCTCTGATGCTAATAATCTTGTTTCCTCAGGAGTTTCCTTCTGTTTCTGCAATTCCATGGTTTTCATATTGCTGTACCTCAGTCTATGTAAATCAGATTGCTGGATTGGGTCCTTCCTTTGTGTAGGTTTGATTCCACACATCTGGAATGTGTGGATCTGGCTGTATTGAAATACATAAAATCTTTTCCTTGGAGTGTAATAAATGACTTTAACTCAGCATGGTGAAGGAGTAGAAATTCCATCTCTTTCCTCCCACTTACTGCTGTGTCTTATTTGGAACCTCAGAACTCACAGAGATCTCATTTCAACTATTTCAAAACTTCTTCTACAATCCATGTCATTAATTTGTATTATTGCTTTTTTGCCTTCTTTCTATTTATTATGAGGGTCTGGCCTCAGTATGAACTTTGAGAGATTGCTATCCAGGAGCATTAAAGAGATTTAAATCCCTTAATGTTCAATACTTTAAAAACTATTTTATGATATGCCAATTAAAGGTGACATGCTGCAATCCCTCAATTGTGAGTGGCTGTCTAAAGTAACAGGATCCCATGGAGTACATTACAGATATGGCTCAAGAGAAAATTGACAGTGTGTCATATTTCTCTTCTTGCCCTTTCCTCCTTCCCTGAAAAATGCAACTTTGAAAAGATAAGGAATTCAATACAGATTATTACTGGGTTGAAGGATGCCGTTTTTGTTGGAGGAGAGAAAGTTGCAAGTGCTTTAGACGAAAACAATGGCCAGCCAAAGTGGATAATTCCTGATGCAGGAAATGTAACTCCTGGCATGGGGGGGCTCTCCCTTCATAAATATTTTCCAGAGAAAGGTATAGAAAGCTATAAACTCAAGCATTACTGCTAGAGATCATCAGTCTTAAAGTTCAGGTGTCCTTTCTGACCTGTGTTTATGGTCTACTTTAACTGTTTGCAGCTATGACCACTCCATAATCATTCTGGAAGGGTGCATGGCAGCCACCACATTTGGGGGACAAGAGAAAACATAATCACTTTGGCACACTTGCTGCCATGTTCTCTACATTTTTGAGAATCATTTAATGTTTCTCCTGTACCACTCAACCCACTACTACTCTGATTAAATGGAATAAAATTATGAAGGAAAATGTATTCTGGGCAAACCTGAAGCCAAATCTACCTTTAGTGGAACGAGATGTAATTTCCCATAAGTTTGGAGAGCTGCACCCTCATATATTACAGATAGATTTGATGAGTTTGCACTCTCCTTCTGTTTAATCAAATGGATGGATTAAAAAAGGCTTTACACGTAGAGAAAGGGAGAAGACAGAAGTGGTTGCTTTTAATGCTCATGTGGGAAGTGCTATCCCCCCTAAAAGTAC
This sequence comes from Peucedramus taeniatus, assembly GCA_013400575.1. Classification (NCBI taxonomy): domain Eukaryota; kingdom Metazoa; phylum Chordata; class Aves; order Passeriformes; family Fringillidae; genus Peucedramus; species Peucedramus taeniatus. Next base: position 275,726 of record WBNO01002675.1, read on the forward strand.
CACTCAGACATGGCCCTTCTTAGCTCCTCTGTGGCCAGCACAAGCGGTAAAACCCAGATCCCATTGCAGATCTGCATATTCTCCATCCAGTCACTCATAGCCATTGCCCAGTTAAACTGCTGAAATTCTCTCAGACCACCTCCATACAGCAAGGTGCTGAGCAGCTGACAAAGTTAACAGACTGAAGGAGACAGGAATGAGTCTTCCTGTTTCTAAAGTTCTTTTATATTTAGAGGTATGTTAATCTCTAAATATTTAAAATTTAGCATAGGTATAAATTCCAGCTCTGTTTAATCAGCACCCAGGAATAGTATGGCTATTGCAAAGGGGCCTTGGCTGAGCCCTAAACAAGCAGCTCTTTCAGAGAGTCTCTTAGTAGGCAAGGCATGTGCCTGGCTGTTGGGTTTTGGGTTTTTATTCGAGTTTTTTTCACTTAAGGACATATAATGTATTCATGTTATGTATCTCTTATCTTTGCCTTGCCTCATGCTGGAAGGCTCTTTAAGAAAACACTTTAAAGCCCCCTCTCTATGGGATGAACCAACACAACTCCCTGTGAACTGCAGAATGCCTGTGTATCTTTGGTTCATCTCATAGCAGTGGATAGCACAGGGATATGGCTTTGCTCTCTTCAAAACCAGAATGCCTTTTCAGAAAGCGCTTCATTGATAGGAAAAGTTCCCACTTTTTGAAATGTAAAGAGGCAAAAAAAATGTAACATTTTCTGTGCTGTCGATATCTCTACTGTTGTCTGGGGGAAGAGCTGATAAACAGCATGTCTATGCTGCATCTTATCTGTGGCTTCAGTGGAAGGTCTTGCAAAGCAAAAGCCAAAATCTTGTAATTTACAGTTGGTGAAAACAAGACATTCACTCACAGATTGAGATAAAAGTGACAGATGTGAGTAAGAAGAAAGTCCTCATCACATCTAGCCCTTTTTCTCAAGCCAGAGACCCTCTGTGATCTCATAGCATCACACAGTTGAAACAGAGATTATATTTGGGAACTGCTCAAAGGGGAGACTTTGGGGGTGAAATCCTCTGGTGGTGTAGAAGCAGAGTAACAGGTGCCATCCTTCCCAAACCAGCTGAGATCTGGGAAGAGCTCAAGGAAACAGGGGTAGTTTCATTTGCAGCTCAGTAAGAAACCCGAGTTTCCAGGGCAGAGGTCTGTATGAAAACAGTCTTTAGTAAAATCTGTTTGAGACATGATCCTTTCAATTTCTAATTTCTGCAGCACTTTGTGACCATCCTCAGGTCAGTGCAATCATTAGTTGGGCCCATTTAAATTACATCAAGCATGGGTGGGAATAAGAGTGTAAGGTGGCAGCAGCTTAAGGAGATTTTTGCAAGCAGAGGCCCTCAGGGAGTTGACACCTGTATAGTTTTTATCAATCACATTTTGCAAGAAGCAGAAGGATGTAATTGGGATAGCATTGGTTTCAGTTTCCCTTTTGCACCAAGAAGGCTAGAAGAATTTGATAATAGAGAATTGGGCTCTGTAGTATCATGGGGAGGTGTCATATCTTAACCAAGTAATACTTTTATAAAATTTATTTCCTGCTCTTACAAAAGCATTCTTAAAAGTTACACTGAAGACTAAACAATTTTTCCAGACCAATGAGATTTCATCTACAAATATTTAATAATCTCCAGACTTTAGTTGTCCCTATATAGACATCTGTGGGAGATCTAGGGTCTTGACTTGCTTCTTCACACAAGGGGACCTGATGCCAGTTGAGACCCTCAGTTATCTCTCCTTATCTCCTGCTCTTGGACCAAATGGGTCTGGGGCTCTTCTCTCATGTCCAGCAGCCCTTTACATACACATCACACTTCTACACAATTTTAAGGCAAAGCTGTTGGATGTGCTGATTGGAGCACTTATCCAGTGGACAGAAATTGGTTCAATGTGCCTTTATATCATTGGAGTAGAGAAATAAAATTCAGCTCAAAAAGCCAAAAAAAATTTACAAGAGTGATCTCACTGCTGCACCCCAGACAGATCCAGTTGTGAGCCATTCAGTGTGGTTGCTTCACAATCACCAGCAAGATTCACAAGAGAGAAGCTGTGAAGCCTTGTGATGAGGGATTTTGCCTGTAAGAGATTTAAATGTAGCTTCAATTCTTAGTCTGAAATTTTTTTCAGTCATTTATTCATTAATTGTTTGCAGTGAAAATAAACACAGAGGCAAGCAACTGATGTGTTATAAAATGTGGTGTGTGTTATTTATGTGCCCATGTTTCTCACTTGCTTCACTGATAAATTCTGAATTTGTTTATATAAGGTCAAAAAAAAAAAAAAGCTCCAAACTGAGGATTGACTGGCATGGACTTTGCTTATGCTAGTAAAGCAAAGCTAGTTTATTATTTAAGTTTACTAGTATTTATGTGTTATTATGTTTGTACAAAATTTTTTACTCTGACTCCTTTTGCCTTGGTCTCTTTTAGAAACACACATTTCTTGATAATCCTTTTATGTTAGTAATGTCTTTGTTAAATTCTTTCTCTAGCAATGTCTTTGCTATCTCTCTTCTCATCAGAGTGACCAGACATGATGTCTTCACTTTTGCTCTTGCCTTGAGTTTCTCTCTCCCTTGGCTTTTACTGTACCAGGGCTGAAAGGTTGGCAGCACTACCCAGCTCAGCTTCTGTAGCTGTCTGGTCTACACCAAGCAAACAGGAACACAAAAGGAGGAGTGGGGTGTTCATGTGTACTTCCACACTCCTTTCCTGCCATTCTCAAAGCCCTGTACTTGTACACCCAACAGAAAGGTAGGTGATTTGGATTTACACTCTAATGACAAGGAGGGAGCTCAACCTCCCACTGCTCCTGGGGCAATCAAATAGAGATGCAGTAAGAGATGCAGTAAGTAGAGATGCAATAGGAGCAAGGAATCATGGACATAGTCTTCAGGGGTAATATTTCAAACATTTAGGTATTGCCATGGTTTCTGCTTTAAGCTGAGATCAGAAAAGATCATATTTTCTTTGTATAATTTAAGTGTAATGATTTGAACAAAACCACAGAAAAGACTATTCTGTAAGGGAAATATACTCCACAAGATTTTCTGCAAACGACAGTTTCAAGTATCTTGAACTGGTATGTTTCTCATGTCTGCTTAGTTTTACAGTAATTGGTATCTTCTAGGTCCCCAAACAATGTGGGATTCTGGCCAAGCATTTTGTTAAAATGCAATGCAGGAGAGCTCTGCACTGAAGTAGCACCTATTTCGCAACAAATCTGTATTTCTCTCTTAAAACATTAAAACAGACAAATGCATGAATGTGAAGTCAGAGTCATCTTAGCATCTGGTTTTAAAAAATTTACTATTTGCACAGATTGATTAATCCATGGGTTTCTGTTATTTGAGTGCTGACCATAATAACTTCAGAGCTGAATTATGGTGAATGAATTAGGTGTACCAAATCATCTGTCAGAAGATAGTCTTACATCAAAGGAAGGCTGCATCCAACCCTAAGAAAAGAAGAGATATTACTAGTCTAATCAGCCTGACAGTGATTAAAAATCTCTTTTCAAGGTTTCTTTAAGCATATCTGTGATTGGGTGATATATTTCAAGAATAAAATTTGTGAGAACATAGGTGATCTACACGTACAAAGCTAACTAGCTCTCACTAGAACAGAGTATGTAGTATTTTCTGTTCTCATGTTGGAACACACCAAAACTAGACTTCCATGTTTCACTGCAAACTCTTATGTCATAACCTTGAAAAATATGCAACAGTTCTGCAAATCAATCAAAAGAATTATACTCTCCTTTTAATATAGCTCACTCTCCTCCTTGACTATGGCAGAGAAAGGACATTTTGGATTAGTGTTTAATCAGTAGGTTCTCAGACTTGGTCTTGAAATGTCAGCTCTTAGTCTCCCTTGCCTTGAAAAGTGAAGATGCTGGGATTTGATATAATACCTTTGTCTGAGAGGTATAGTCCTTCTGTCAATAGTCACCTCACAGAGAGGGGGCCCTGCACTTCTAGTGCCCTGGAACCAGACTCTTTCCTGAGACTCAATGGCAAATTCAGAAGTTCTCTCTCTGCATTTTCTTCAGCTTTAAATGTGTGAATTTTCAGCCATTTAATTTAAACATGGGCTCAAGAAAAAAAAAGCAGTAAAATACTATTCTAGGAAAATTGCATGAAGGATTTATTAATGATGTGTGTGGTAAAAGTTATCAAATCACAGAAGTGAATAAAAGCCCATATTTTTAGAGTTCTATTAAAACCAAGCATTCTCCTCTGTGCCCCAACATATCTTTATATAGAGGGGGCAGTTAAGTAACTGATTTCATGGAGGAAGTTGGCCACATAAGCATGGAGAGAGCTGCCAATCTCTAATGATTTTTTGTGATCTCTGTGGTGAAAGTGAGAAAGACAGTGAGTAGGGTCAGCAGAAAAAACAGTGGTTTCATGCATTTTGAATCCAAATACTAGTGCCTCTGTCTGCTTTATAACTTACTCATATTGCAGTAAATCCTAAACTAATTTCTTAAAGGCTCATCTGAAGCCTTAGCTGGTCATTCTGTCACCATAAATTTTTCAGGCAGGAAAAGTGGCAGCAAATATAGATCACTGATGTGATAATTTACATAAGGTGTTGGAGTGACCATGTCTTGCTAAGGAGGACTTATGAAGCAATTCTGTTTTCTGTGAGTTCAAGTGGTACTAAATCTTTGTTCCCAGCTGTATCAGTTTTAATTATCTGAAGTGTTTTTAACAGTGGTTAAGAGAGTGAGTACCCTATCCAAAGCTGAGTTCCTGAAGTCGAGGAAAGATTCACAGATTATGTGAAGAGTGTAAGTGGCTTTGTGGCCACCCAGCACAACCACGGTCCTCACATGTCCATGCTGAAACACTGCCAGGGTGCCTTGCTGCTGCCTTCTGTCCTCTGAAATTTGCTTTTCTCCCATGGAATTTAATTTAGGGATCAAAGGTGGAGATAAACTGCACAGTATTTCGTCCAATTAAACCTTTTGGATGAGAAGAGCTTTCAAATCTTAGCATTAACCTATCTCTAATGATTTCAGTAGACTTTGTGGATTACAGTAGACCAGCACTGAAGGTCAAGTCTGAACAAACAACATGAAATTAGTGCAGGTTATGCAAAAAAGGTTATTTTACTTAGTACTTCATAAACAAGCAATAACACGTGCGTCTTATTTTCCAGGGTATCATAGAAGTATTTTTCAAAGTTGGTGTTTTTCTCATTTCCCATACAGTCAGGTAGATAGTTTCCAATTATTTCTGACAAGAGTACTTTGTATTTTTCCTCACATGCTGATAGCAACAACTTCGATCTCATACCTCAACTTTGACCTGTTTAATCTGAATCCCACACCTGTTTAATCTGAAGGGCTTTAGGCCTAAAGAAAAAATGTAAAAGAATTAAAAGCACATCCGTATTACACTTAGCTTGTTGGTAGACTGAAGATAATTTGTGCTGCCTTCTGTATTTGTTTATGTTTTTGTGTTAACTTTGGGTAACAGAAATGATCTAATTTTATGCAGAACAATTCTATGCTCATATTCTTTGTTACCACCCTCTCCCCAACCTCCTGCTTCCCTTTTTTGTTAAAGCTTTGGGTATCAATGTCATGGTAGTAAAGGTAGAACATGTAGACTCAACAATAGGTGGGACCTACTGCCATCAGCTGAGCCCAAGGCAACTTCAAAGTGACCATGAAGGACTTCTCCTGAAGAATGTAGGCTAGGGCACAGGAGAATGACATGGTCCTGCTGCAGGGCTGTCACTGGGAGCATGAGGTGTCCAGAACTCCCAGAGTCAGATCTCATGATATTCAGGGAAAGCATCATTACCTTTAGAGAGAGACTGGAATTTCTGATGTAGTGATTTACTTAAGAAAGTGTGGAGTAAACATCATAACGTAAACTCCTTAAAGTAAACTCCAGATTGAATTAATGTTGTCTTTCATGCAAAACAAAGATGCTTAATGTCTTACAAGATAGCAGCCTTGAAAAATTAAACTCTCAGTGTTAGATCCTTATATCCTATCTGGGGGAGAAATTTTGTGATTAGTAAGGTGGTGTGGGAACATCCATTACTTTTCCTTGACAAGGTACCAAAAAGATGAAATTTCAGAAAAATTCAGGTGAAGAATCATAGTCACTGAGGCTGAAAGGCCACCTCTGGAGATTTTCTTGTCTGACCCTTGCTCAAGCAAGGCTAGCTACAGCAACTTGCTCAGGACTGCATCCAGTTGGGTTTTGAATATCTAACAGGTGGAGATACCTCTTTGGACAACCTATCCTTGTGTTTGGTCAACTTCATGGTAAAAGAAGTTTTCTTGTGTTCAGGTGTAATTGCATGAGTATTCAGTTTGTGCCCATTGCCTTTTGTCCTGTTCCTGGGCACCACTGAACAGAATCTGGCACTCTCTTCTTCATTCTCTTCTACCAGGCATTCTACACATTGATGAGTTTCCCCTCATTTTCTTCACTAGTCTAAGCAGTCCCAGGTCTCTCAGCCTCTTCTCAGATGTTCCAGTCCCTTCATCACTTTCCTGGCCCTTTGCTGGACTCACTGCAGCACCCCATGGGAGCCCAGAGCTAGACCCAGCATTACAATTGCTGGATCCACCAGTGCTGGAGAATCCCTTCTTCCCTCAGCCTGCTGCCTATGCTGTGTCTAATGCAGCCCAGGAGGCTGCTGACTGTCTTTGGTCACAAAGGCACATCTCTGGATCAGGGTCATCCCCAGATCCTTCTCTGCAGTGCTGCTTCCAAGCCTGTAGCCTGTCCTGGTGCCTGGGAATATTCCTCATCAGGTGCAAGACTTTGCATTTCCCCTTGTTGGATGTCATGACATTCCTCACAGTGTAATTCTCCAGCCTGTCCAGATCCCTCTGAATGGCAGCACACCTGACTGTTACAGTAACCACCTGTCCCACTTTTGTATCATCTGCAAGCCTGTGAAGGGTGCACTCTCTCCAAATATCGAGATAATCAATGAAGATGTTAGCTGATATTTTCCTCAGTATTGATCCCTGGGATGCTCTACCTAAATAAGTGTGTACAAAGCACTAAGGCACTGACTGAGGAGGACCTCAGTTCCACCACACATTTTCCTCAAGTCTGTAATACAGTTTTAGTTGAACTAAAGTAAAGCTTAATCATAACTTCCCTAAAATCAGAAATCTCTGTCACTACAATGTTGTTATGTTATGGTGACAAGAATGTTAACTCTAGGTTTTCCATATATTTCTAGCTGGTCTCATGTTATTGAATCCTAGCTAATCTTTCACTTCCTATTCTTTTTTTTAACACAAGTGTAATTGTCATATGTGAAGATGGAAAACAAATTTTACCCAGTAACTTTGTATGAATGACTACATGCCATCCTCATAAGATTTGTAGTGTGAAATGATTCCTTTTCTGGACTGACTGAAAAAATATGGAAAAACTATATAAGGCCCTTACAAATCTTAAATGGAAGATGGGTGGTGGAATAGGGAGCATTGACCTTCAAAGGTAAGTACAATGTGAGAAGAGTTGCTTTGACTGTAACTGAACAGCGCCAACCAGTTAAGGAGAAGTTAGCTTGGAAGCAGAAGAGCAAGGAGAAGGAAATGAAATTGTTAGAGTTCAGATCACATATACAGAGACAATAATTTCTGTATATCACGTGTGAGATTCTTCTGCCAAGTGAGAAAGTTTCATTGATTTTACTCACAGAGACTTATGGCAGAAATGAGAAGAAGCATCATAAATCTCTACCAAGCACTGTAAGTGAACTCTGTTCATCACCATTTCCTCCACTCTCCATCAAAGCAGGTGGGGCAAGAGTTCTCAAAAGACAAAAAGTGGGGCAAGAGCTTTAAAAGATACAGTACTAGGAAAAAATGAAAGGGCATTGAGTGATTTACCTCCAAGTGTGGATGTGATGCCCTACACAGCTGCAAACAAGTAGCAGGCACTAAACAAGTGAATAATGAGCTTCATGACAGGTGCTGGCTGGATTTTTTTTGTGCCACTCTCTCTGCTCCATGCTCTGTGTGAGCAGTGAGAGGGAGACAGAAACATCACCTTCTTGCTCAGTAGGAATTATATCGTCACTCAATCTCAATGAAGCAAAAGCTGGAGAATATTTGCTGCCTGCTCATAGCCAGCTCAGCTATGCAATGATGTGGGCAAGGAGTGATGGAGCCTAAGGACACAACTGGCCTTTGGAGAGTGTGGCCTCAGTTGTCTCTGGAAGGAGCTTTCCCTACTATGGCAGTAATTGGTCTACATTCACATTGTGATTCCTGTCTCTGGGCTAAAGCATTGCAAAGGGAGTAGAAGCTTGCAGTTCTGCTTTGAGGGTTGATAAGAAGGTGAAAAGTGAGAGAAGTACCCCGGTCTAATCTAGGGTAGGTAGTCTGTCCCTCAATTAGTCATCTACAGGTTAACAGTGGAAAATATTTCAGTTTGTTATTTCTATTTCTCTGTGTCTCCTTGGAACATTTTGCCCTCCATCAGCACACTCTCCCTCATTGCTTCCCTGTTGTACAGAAAAGGACTTGGGACATGTGGATCCTCCAGTGCTGGTATGGTCCCACCGCAGTCTCAAATTGCAGAATACTTCCTATGTCTCCTTGCCAAGGGAAATAGAGTGGCTTTTGTCACCACAAGTGAATTTGTTTTCTCTCGTCCAGAGTTTTCCTCTCTGGATTGCTGATTTTTGGGGATTTTCACTGATGTTATGCTGATGAAAGCTCTAGGAAATATTTCTTCAGCTGTTATTTTGCCTCTAATAATCTGATGTGATTTTCTGATATGAGAAGGTGAAGAATCTGCTTTCTGTTTTGGTTTCTCATAAATGTATTTGGACACTCATTTGAACATAACTGAAATTTACATCACATGGGTACACAGAATGCAAACAGTAATAATTGTGATAGCAGCTGGGAGAAAAAGGATGGCTGAAAAGACAGCACTGAAAAAATACAGCAAAAATATAAGAGAGATACAGTTACCCATCCTTGAAATTCCTCTCTCTACCTTATTTATTGTACCTGTAAATATGGTGCTGCCAGGGTGCATTGCTTCAGTGGTCATTTCTTGGATTCACAGAATTTGCCAAGTTGGAAGGGAGCCATCAGGATCATTGAGTCCAACTCCTGACCCTGCACAGGACACCCCAGGAATCCCACCAGATGCCTGAGAGCCCTGCCCAAACTCTCCTTGAACTCAGACAGGCTTAGTGCTGGGAGCACCTTTCTGGGGGGGCTGTTCCAGTGCCCAACCACTCTCTGGGTGTAAAAGCTTTTTCTAAATATGTCCTTTCTATTAAATATAACTTAGATCCCTTAATGTCAATCTCAGACAAACAGCCACCAAAAGCACAAGGCATGCAAACCTTGAAGCCCCTGTGAGAAGGAAGGTCATTCTGCCCCATTTTCATGCCTTTCCTCACAAAGGCCTTGAGCAGGTGGGAAAACAATGCTAATCAAGGTACACAATAACAAAAAGTCCTCAGTGACAGCATGAGGATATCAGATGAGGACCTTCACACCCTGACAGTGGTTGGATGAGTGTGATGTACACAGAATGGCAGCTCCCAAGCACTGGCAGAGATGTGAGTTCCTTGAACATATTTCACACTGAAATCAGAGGAAATTGTCTTGAGTAACTGCTCTGTGCATACTGGGGTACCTGGCTCCCAGATCCAAGTCTGAGAACACAGAGTCTGATTTGCAGAAGGGTATCAGAGGCACTCCCCAAGACTCTGGCAGGCAGGTAGGAATGACTGCACTCCAGTGGAGCCTTCCTGGTGGCCTCCACTCTGGGAATGCCACAGCTCAGCAGCTCTTCTTGCAGAAGAAGAACACAGAAAGTGTGGGCAGGTGGTATCACAGCACATCACCTGAGGTTCCTATTGCTGCTGATGCTGACAGAGCTGAATGAGCAGAAGAAACAACTTAAAATATGAGGGGTTAGAGACCCCAGAGTAAATAGTCCCCAAAATTCTGCCACTTTAAAGCTGATATAAAGGGTTTTTACTCACATACATGGGAATAAGTATTCCCATGTATTAAAATGGCATTTCTCATGTGAATGGATGAGGTCTTAGGCAATGTTTGGGGTATTTTTTCTACATATAAGGTTTTAATATTACTATTGTTGTCTTTTCTTACAAAAGATTTTTAGCATGGCATATCATATAGTTATCTTTTTCTAGTTAGTTTTATAAATACTTCTTTACATAATGTTTTTTGATATTATTTGCTTCTCTTACTGTATCATTGCTAATGTCTACATTTGTTTCAAACTGACAAGATTGTTTTTATCACAATTTATTTTACTGACTATATTGAAATGAGTTGCAAATATATAATGCATTTTTATATGCACATATCCTTTTATATCACTAAATTCTCATTCCTTTTAATCACTTTGTATGATGGCTTGCTTCCTCAAATCCAGTGTATTTTGTTTCCTTCTTTTATCTTTTTCTTTTGTAGATATTGCTGACCTTCATCCAAACACTGTTCTCATAATCAGGTAATATAACCACAAACTTTAAGCTTCTTCCCAGCTTTATCCTCTCTCACATATGATGGATGAGCTCCATTTAAGACACAGCCCCCAGTATCAGCATTCAGGTCTATGCACTGGAGATAATGGGGAGCTTTGCTGTACCTGAGGGAGCTGAGATCCAAGGGAATGAGGCAAGCTGGAAAGAAGAGCTGCAGTAAAACAGTTTGGCAAACTTTTTCACAGGACAATGACAGTGACCTGCTCAGTGCCTTCTATTTGAGAATTACCTGGAAGTAGGCTTTACCACAGTGCTTGCTTAAGCTCCTCTGAATTAATTGCTATAGCTCTCAGCCTTATTATTAGTGTGTACTTTGTCACTCATAATCCAATTCATGTGTGTTATACCTCCTCCTTTGCTCAAAGTCTCATTAAATCTCCAAAAAGTGATGTGTTGTCTTCCAGTGTGCCCACATATTTATGTAAACCTCTGCAAAATCAGGTCTAGGAGCCCTGTCTTCAAAAATTTTTACTGACAATCTGCCATGCAATGGATTTTCAAAAAGATATTAAAATAGAAAGTGAATCATTTGTTTAATTAACATTTAAATATATTATTCTGACATATTTGCACGTTTAAAGTGTTTGTAGAACTGTATACATGAAACACAAAATTTTATGTACAAATCATGCAAACATTGCCCAACATAGACTCCAAACAGCAAAGCAGAGTATGAATACTGCATCTGACTCAGATGAATCCCAGTGTTTAAGACATTACTAGTAAGTAATGGGTGACTTTTGGGAAATTAATTGATGATCTCAGACTTTTTCCTTCTGGACAGTTCACATCATCATATAAATGAAATCATTATTCTACTGTTTTACAAGCTCAGGAGAGAGATAATGAATAGGTCAGGTAAAATAGCCGAACGATACCTTGTCTTTAAAACAAGGTGGCAGCTAATTAACAGGATGTTAGGGAGATAACTTTTATTCCCACTGCCCTTCCATGTCTTCTTTAGGTTGAAAAATAGAGCTTCTAAGCTCTCTGAAACAGATACAAAGCTCCACTCTGGTTTCTGCGATTCCTACGTGAAGCTGATCATTTTCCTCTCAGAATTTTATACTAAATGTTTTCTAAACCCTTTACTGATTACTGGAAAATGAGGTTTTATTTACAAACAACCTAACCTTTGGAAAAAAATAAGGTGATTAAAAAAAGCAGAAGTAACAATATGCAAGAATGCAGCTTTAATTAAATAACTTTAATGGGGGGAAAAACATTCTAGGATATTTATCATTAGCTCAGGACTGTTAAATAAGAGGATATTCTTCTAAAAAAGGGTTCAGCTATTTTCAGTACCTAAACCCAAATATAAATATTATAATATTGAAAGGACAGTAGGTGCCTTAAAATAGCATCTACTCTATCAACCCCTTGGAAGTCAGTACCAAGATGTATCATTCTTGATCCTTGTTTGTCTAACCAATTCTTGAAAGTCTCCAATAATGGAGATACCCTTTATCTACCCAACAGCACACCCCAATGTTTAATTTAACTTGCTTTTCTCATTTTTCCTCATGTCTGCATAAACTCTTCCATGCATCAGCTTAAGCTGTGTCTTATCCTGCTGACTACAGATTTGGGAGGCAGTTTATTTTGTTCTTTGGACCAGTTTTTGATGCAGTTTTGTATTTTTCTCATATGCCTTGTTCAGCATTCTCCTCTTACTGCCAAGAAACCTGAGTTTGTTATGTTCTTCCTTGGAGATTGTTTGCTTTGCTTCTGAAGCGTTTTGCTACTTTTCTATGTGTTCTGCCCTTAAAACCTTGCTGAAGTTAATTTATATGTTAACCACTCCTTCCCTTTTTATCTCCAAAAGCTTGTCCTCTGATACCAACTTTGGTTTTCTTGACAAGATTTTTTCTTGATAAACTCATGACCTCAGATGTGACGCACGTACTTATTACTTACAGGGCAAGAATCAAATCTTCATCTTTCTCATCTCTAAAGTATAAGCCAGATGTGAAATTTCTCATTATTGATTAATAGGTTTTTTTCATCCTTATTAATATGGCAGCATCCAATATTCTTATGTTCTGAGAACATAAGAATATGGCATGGAATGTGGGGTTTGAACATTCTTCTGAGACCTGTCAATAAACAATCAGCTCAAGTATAGTGTATGAGTGTCAGTGAAACCTGTAAAAATTCCTGAAGTCTTTTCTGTCTGGTGAGCTTGTCTTAGAAGATATGGTGGTCTTATCATGACACATGAAGAATTTGAGCATCTGTGTCAAGAAAAGGTCAAACAGAACTCACTTCTGTGTGGCCACTGTAAGGAGGAAGGTTATTCCTTTCCCAAGGACCTGCTGCTCAGCATGGCACTGATGAAAGGTCAGATAACCAGTGGAGACAAGCAAAAGTGTGGAACTGTGTAACCAGATAGTCATAAAGCTTGCCAAGTAATAGAACAACAAAACAGATTGGCCTTATCCATAAAAAATCATGATGTACTTGGAAACTTCTAATACAGGTAACACAGTAATTATACAAGCATCCTGATAATTTCATTTCCATTTAGTAATTTCTCCTCCAAAGTTTGTTTTCCCATTGGAAAACTTTCCTCCTGGGTTATTATAAAACCACTTCTCTTGCCATTAACAGTGTTTCTCCTCCCACACATTTTCATAGCCTTCTCCCTGGTTGTCTCTCCTTAGAATGTGAGTAGGAAAAATAGAACAACAGTAAAGCCAGTAAGACTTCTTGCTCCCCCATGAAAAACAAGCAAATATGGACAATCTCTCTCACTTCCTTGCAGAATAAAGCTAAAAAACATGCAGTTGCATGAGGGACTGCTCTCCTCAGTTGCTCTGAAGAAAATAAAATACACATGACATTAGTAATGAAGTCCCGCTTTGTCACTGAGTACATTCTCAAAAACATGCTATTGTTGCTCAGAATCATATAGAATAGGAGTAATAAGGCAATAAACAGTCCTTTTGGGCTTTGGCACAATTTCATCCTTGAGAAGTCTCCTTCAGGGGGGCCCCAAGCAGACATTTGTGCAACGAATAGGAGTGCTGGAGATGGAATATCACATCTGCTGCAGAGTTTATACCCTGCATAGCACTGCTGGCAAGGAGGCACAGAGAAGGAAATAGTGCAGTGCAAATGTGGAAGGTTCAAGTGGGATTTAGGGGAAGAGGGAATTCAGGTGTTATTTCAGGCCTCCTGTGGCTGCATGTTGGCTGGCAACCACGTACCTGTAATCCTCTTCTCCCCTTTCACCAGACCACCACTAGATTAATTCTCGTGTCTGTTGCTGACAGGTTTACGAATTACCTCATTAGCTCCTGTGAGTCTGCATTCAGTGAGTGAGAACAAATAAGCAAAGACAAACCAAAGACAAAAATTCCACAGCAGCCTGGAATTTATTTGTCAGGCAGCACAATAGTATGGTATAAGGAATTAATGCAACAACAACAAAAAAAGTCCTGGTCAAAATAATTACATTTAATTTATGCCAGCTGCAGAAAGGAATATGTTGTTTGATTATTTATTGGAACACTATATTGATCAATCTTATAATCACATTTTCCTGGATACCATGCACTCAAACTTTACCTGCAGGTACTCTCTGGGCATTGAGCTACTATTAAGTTACCATGAAATGATTTTTTTCCTTTTTTTGTAATTTTTTTCTAGTATTATGTTTGTTCTAGGAAACTCCAGTTCTATATGAACGAGTACCATTGTAAAAACACATATTGTAGAAATACATATTAAAAATATAAACAATAGCTACAGCTGTGCATATGTTTTCAAGATGAAATAAAGGAACTTTTTTCCTCTATAAAATATTTAAAATATTTATATTTATATACTGCATATTAATCTTATAATTCCTAGATGAGCAAACCTGTTTTGGGGAAGGCAATCATGCAGATCCATTTTTAAAGCTAAAAAGCCTACCAAGCTTCCTAAAGTCTTATAAGCTTTTCTTATGGGAGCTAGTTTTGAGTCATATATTTATAAAAGCCATCTCTTTATTGCCCATGCTCTGCCAAGTTTACAGCTTAGCCCGAAGAGTGGTTTTGTCTGCAAAATAATGTGCAAAAAAAGGTATTCGATTTTTGTATGATTTTTTTCTGTTCTGCCAAACATGAATGCATAAAGTCCATCGTTAAGTGCCTGAAAAATTAGCTTTCAGTAGCACAGTCAGCAACTCCCATGCACATTTGTGAGGTATTTGACACTTCTGAAATACAAATACTAATTTTTAGAGCCAAAGCATGCCCCTTTTTTTTTTTTTTTTTTTTTTTTTAGATGAAAGACTTGGACTGTAAGTCTGAAAGTTAAAATGGGTGAAATAGGATGCCTGGATAAAAAATTGCTTTGTAGACATCTTAGAAAGTAAGTGGAAGGCATAATTTCAGAAGGACAGTACTAACTGCACAAATCATACAGGAATGAATACATTACAGAAAGTATCAGACCATATAAATGAAACTAGATGATGTTCCATGGGATTTTTATGTGTGGAAATTTTACAGTAAACAGGCAGAGGAGAATGCAGTGTGAATGGCAGCCCATGCAACCAGTGGAGCCAGTGACTGAGAAACACCGGTGACCATGAGATGCTACTTACCATGGAGCCATCCGGGTGGGAAGGGGGTTTGGAAGGTCTCTGTACCAAAGCAGAGCCACCTCTAGTGCCACTGCATTTCTCAGGGCATTGTCATGTTGAGTGTTTAAGAACACCAAGGACAGAGGTGGCATGGCCACCTTTGAGAAATGACTGAGCATGGCCTGAGCAGTGACACTGAGCAGCTCTCTTGCCCTTCCTGGGTGTATTCATCAGACACCACTGGTGTGGGTATTTCAAGAGCTCCTGAACTTCATTTTTCTCTAGCAGCGGTGACTTTTCTTTGTTTCAGACTTTCTCACTGGTCTCAGGAGCCTGGGATTCATTCCTAAAGGCCAGTGTTGCTAGGAAAGACTGAGGCAAGGAAAACATTAAGAACCTCATGTCTTTTGTTGATGACAACAAATGGGGCTGCTGCCCCATTTAGAAGCAGGTACACATACGCCTTCATTTTCCTTTTTCTGTTTATGCACCAGTAGAAGCCCTGCTTGCTTCCCTTCACCTGTTGTTTTCTTCAGGTCCTGTGCTTATCCTGTTTATGTTGGTTTAGTGAAGAGCTCCTTTTTCATCCATGCTCATCTCCTGCCACATTGACTTGACATTCTGCTCATTGGTTGGTCCATGTTTGATCTTGGAGGAGAATCAACTAGCTCTGGTCGACCCCTCTTCTCTTCAGAGCTGTATTCTATGAAATTTTTCCAAGCACATCTGAACAAGGGTTGAGATCCTTCTACTTTTTGCCTTGTCTCCTCAGGATCCTGAGTTCTGCCATCTCATGGTCACTACAGTCAAGGGTGCTTCTGACCTTTACACCCCTGACTGGCTTTTTCTAAGTATGAGGTCCAGAAGAGTACTGTCAGTTTTTGACTTCCAGTTCAGCTCTGTTGGGATGTTGTCCTGAATGCCATCTTGAGTGGTTTTTCACACTATTTCACCCCTTCAGCAGATTTCAAACCAGGGTTTGAAAACCTGATATTTCTTCGAGTTGTCTGAAGGACTGCAGTTGGGCAGGCTGTCCCCCATGCCAAGGAGACAGCTTGCCTGCAGATGTACACAGACCTCTGCTCCTCCTATTCTTCACACCGCAGGCAGTGCTGTACAGCTCTTCAGAGAGGCACTCAGATGTGCTGATTTCCCAGAAAGTGTATGAGATTTTTCCCCATATGCCTGGGAGACATTTCAGCAGTCTGAGGCAAAGAAGAAAGCATGAGTAATATCAAATGTTTATAACTTCCCAGGTCTACTTCAGATTAAGAATATTATATCGCCATGACACATTTGTTGAGTGTTCAAACACCATTAGATGTACCCCTTAGAGCACATTGTTCTGCCTGTAGAAAAACAGCTCCTGATTTAATCTTGGACAATCAACAGGGACTGGTTTAAGACAGAATTATCAGTCACCTATAACAGTGTAGTCAGATTTGATAACTTTGTAAGCAAAAAAANAAAAAAAAAAAAAAAAAAAAAAAAAAAAAAAAAAAAAAAAAAAAAACAACCCATCAAAATGTATGTTCTAGTAAAACTGCCAAAATTAGCAGATGCTTAACTAGAAAGTAGCCACTTTCTAGTTTAAAAGTATAAAAATATTGCAGACAGCATGGACACTGTTTGAAGGCTCAGACTAATTTTTTTTGTGTCAGTAATGTGCATTGCAAATCAATGTTCTAGGCTCAGAGAAAGCATATCATAACTCAGAAAGGACTTGAAGAGGATCTTGAAAAAGAAAAAAGGCCATGCTAAAGGAAGAGAAAGAAGGAAACTCTTGAAAGTAAGAAGATGTCTCTAAAACTCTACTCAAATGAGGAAAGTACAAAGAGACACAAACTCTGGGAAGTTAAAAGTTAATTCACAGCAAGGCAAGCCAAAAAAGATTTTGATGAGAAAATTGCTAAAAGCATTTAAACTAGCCATAAAAAGACAACTTATAAAAACTATCGGAAGCAGGAATCCTGCCAGAGAATCCATGGGGCTGAGAGCTGGCATAAGCACAGAAGGATTACTCAAGGAGAAAAAGTCATGAATTGTCTGTATCAGTGTTTGTTATAAAATATTTAAAAATATTCCTAAATTGGCTATAATCTTTAGTGGGATAGGAGTTTAAAGAACCCACTCAAAACTAAGGCATGGATTACAGTGTAGAATATTATAAAAAATGTTAAAATTTTACTTAAATGAGATGATATTTGCTCACAGGTTTGTAGGGAGTTAGCAGAGAGAATTTCTGGATTGCAGTGGATAGGAGTATATTACCTCTAGTCAAAAGAACCTGAGTTTCAGGCAAATATGAAAATGACACTGATTTGATTAAAATGAATCCAAGAATGGTCAAAAAATATCACACATTATAAAGAAAGGTATCTGTCAGACTGGCAAAAATAGTAGGAAAATACAGAATGAAAGGACACACAAATAAATATTAATATAATGATCAGGAGTTTTGTAGAAGAAGGTAATACCTTACACTGTCTCTCAAGTTTTGAAAGGCTCAAGAGATGCAACAAAAAAAGAGGGTCTGTAGAAAGGAGAATCTAATACACATGAGTTTTGAAAGGCTTTGGAAAGGCTTGTCAGTAGAGGCTCTTAAAGAAATAGTCAGAAAAAAGGAAAAAAAGGAAGGATCTCTCATGAATTAATAACTGGATAAAACACAGAAAACAACAAAAAGAGATAGATTTGTTTTCAAGACAGGAAGAGAGGTTGAGCATGATCAGTGACATCCTGATCAGTGCCATTCAAAATTTTTATCAGTGATTAGGAAGATGACGTGAATGAAGAGGTGACAAAATCTGATGACAGCATAAAATTATTCAACATAATGAAAATTAATGCTGCCTATGAAGATCTACTGAAGGGTCTTGCAACATGGGGACTGTAAGATACAATGATAGGTGATAGGACTGTGCAAGAGGCTGATGAGAACAGCATTAGTCTTCTAGTGGTTACTATTTGCTACTTTTTTACTTAGTTAAATTATTTTGACCGAAAATGAAAGATAAACCAGAGCAGGGCTCTTTGTGGATGAAAACTGGCAGAACATTACTAACCTTTTCAGTGTTACCTGGCTGTGCTGTGTCAACGCTTTACTCAGTGGAGAAATGTGGAAGTCAACCAAGAAAAGGATAATTTCATGCTTTCCAGTACCAAAATTAGAGTCCAAATCAATTTGTTTTGATTTAAAAAATGTTCCAAATGATAGGTGCAAAGATCAGAAAATGTTTCCTATGATTTACTTTCATCACTTGGCAAATTATTTGAAGAGGAAAGTTTTTTTTGTCACTTAGTATTTGGTAAGAATTTTCCAGTTTGCCTCACATTGATCTGAAACTCCCTTTTGAGAATAAAGGCACTGTAGGGATATGTTTGTGTATTATTGCCTTTCAGATTCATTATGTAATACATGTAATCTGTGTGCCTCCTCAGCAGAGATTGAATTTTAAATGTCAAATGGATCCACCAAGGGCACAAGGAACTGGAACAATAATTCAAAATACTTTTTGAATGTGTTAATGCAAAAATATGTGAATTCAGTAAAACACCATTAAAGTGCTTCAGTGATGACGAAGATTATTTTGTAAGATTTGTTCCCATTGTGGGTAGAAAGGTAGAGAGATAGATAGATAGATAGATAGATAGATAGATAGATAGATAAATAGATAAATAGATATCTGGGTTGGATTTTATATTTTTCTCTTGAAAGCAATGGAAAGCCCCTGTGTGGGAATTTTAGCTCTTCATAGTCAGACAGGAAGAATTTCCTTGCTTGTCTCAAACCTAACTGTGCAGGAAATGTAATACCTGTGGGTTGCAGCATCAGCCAACCCCCTTGGGGCAGTGCACATCCCAGTTTACTAAGCATAAATGTTAGGCAGAAAAGTGTCCTATTGGACAGGGAGGGACTGGTACTAGGAGGTCAGCTATCAAAACCCTACTCCTACAAAACCTTTGACATCACTTCAATCCTGCAAATGCATTTATTTTGCAGATGAGAGAAACATACCAGAAAATGTAGACTTGATTATAATGGAAAATTCAAAAGAAAAAAAGCTTATAAATATATTTTTCGTAATGTATAGAGAAATGTGTATAATTTTCTCAAAGAATTAAAATCTGTTTTAGCACATCCACATCAGCAGTGAGTATGAGTGGGGAAATTTAATAAAGTTTTAGTATCAGCAAGATATAAACCATATATATTGTATCAGAGCACTTCAGTCAAAATAATAGAAAATAGAATATTGTTTTGAAGGTGCAATAACCAATAACACAGTTACTAGGTCTTCTCCTATATGAAGGAAGAGCTCACTCTTTGAAGGGCCTGGCAATCTTCAAATGCTTTTAAGAAGCAGGTGGCACAGAGCTGCTGAGGCATTCAGCAAAATCCATGGCCTTGGTATGTTCTGCACTCAGATAAATCCACACCTATGCTGCAGATTAGAGCACTACGCTGGAGAATGCACAACAAAATTGCATCTGGAATTTGGCAAGGCTAAAACCCACTTTTCCCTTAAAAGCTAACAAATCAAACCCAAAAATTCATTATATTCCTTTGTCTCTGTCTGAATGTCACTTACATGTATCCAGAGCTGTGCAGACTATCACAGACAGTATAATTTATGCAGGGTATGGGGACTTCCAGGTGAAAGATGTGCAATGTTTTGGCCTTCCAGATGAAAAAAAAAAGCGCCCATTTCTTTCATTAATGGGTTTAATTCATTGCACCTCCTTCACAGGAAAGTGAACTTTGGGTGATATTTTAGTTGCTTTCAATATTGCAATAGTGCTTTTAATTTCAATGAAATTACATTTCTACCATTCTTGATGCTACAAGTGGTACAGATTAATAATTTAATATCTTTTCCAGTGAAAGACCTGAGACAGAAGATTTGGTGTCAGGATAAAAACAAACAGAAATAGTAAGGCTAAATAGGTATGAATTCTGAGATCATAATAGAATTTTCCAGGTCAGAAAACAGGAACGATTTCTTCAGAGACGAGAAAAATAATTTGTTGGACATTGTTCCTTTAAAACCCTAATTAAACCAATTAATCTACCCAGCATTCAGACAGAGTTGTAGAAACCTTGGCAAAAAAAGAGACCACTGGAACAGGAATTTTACTTGATGAAATTAAATGTCTACCTATTTTTTTTTTATTAAATGAGAGCCAATTTGTTCACTCAGAAAAATGCCTCCACAGTGTATTTGAGAGCTCAGGGTGTGTAAAATTGTGCAAATCAACTTTTCTGGCAGGCCAGATATCAAAGAACTCATCTTATCAGTGAGGATAGAGAGTGCAAATAATGATGTTAATACTGAAATTACTCATTTTCAAAATGTAGAATATTGCTTACTTTTAAAAGGAAAACTCTTCAACCTTCTTTCAATGACCATTACCATTAGGTATTACTCTGATTAGATATCCCTTTGATCCATGTGGCCCAGTAGGAAACATATATAGAGATAAGAAAAAAAATTTCTTTAGATCTGTGCTTCATTGCCTCATGTATTCAGATGTTAGTACAGTTTTTTAGGTTTGTGGAGGCTTGTGTGCTTCTGCTTGAAATTATCATTGTAAGAGAGAAACTACTAGTGCCTTTTTGGTAGAAGTCAGTAAGTGCTCAGTAGCTCTGTAAAAACCTATCACCTTTTTTTTTCCAGCCCTCATACCACTCTGTTGGTGTCAGCTGTGCTGACAGAGATTTTGTGCTGGAGTGATGCTGCAGAAACCTTTCCATCCATCTGAATGCCAGGTGAATTTTCAAATCTTTGCATGTACAAATTAGCTCTGGTAATATTGTAAGATCTTTTTGCAACATTTATCACAGAATCAGACAGAATCACAGAATCACAAGGTTGGAAGAGACCTTCAAGATCATCAAATCCAACCTGTTCCCTGACACTTCAACTAAACCATGACAACTAAACTGTGCCACATCCAGTCTTTTTTAAAACATATCCAGGGATGGTGACTCCACCACCTCCCTGGGCAGGCCATTCCAGTACTTTATCACCCTTTGTATCAGCTCTACTGTCATTTCACCATGGAGCTGCTGAACCTCTCCAGGAAACTAGGGCAAAACCCATGCTCATGAGACCCTGAAAAGGGTGGTGTAAGGACCCTGATTGTCAGCAGGGACTCCATCCATTCCCATAAAATATCAGCAGGAAAAACAGACTACTACTGCAGAAAACTGGAAAGAACAGGTCTTTCAAATACTTAGACTTTAAAATGTCAATACTGTTTTGAGTGGGTGCTTTGTAGAACTGGCTGCCCTGTTCTGTCTTGAGTTGTGATGTCAGTTCTGGAACACGGTAGCAGAAGCTGAGCTGTCCTTGGGCATAGTTTCTGGCCAAGGTTTGTTTGCCCCTTGGGAACAGAGACAGGAGTTGTCAACTAGCAGCTATTATATTTTTTAAATATTCCTGTAAAGAGAGAGTCTGCACACTGATAGTGCAGGTTCATACCATGGACAGCCTATATTTCGTGGTGAAGCTCTTTGGTGTCAAGCAGTTAAAACTGTAGTGAGTGATGGAGTGCCTTTGTCATTTCACCAATGGGAAGGAACCTGTCTTTACCCTTGAATTTACCTGAATTTGAGCTGGGAGGAACTGGATCAGTGTGTGAGTGATTCATATATACCTAAATCAGACCACAGATAAACAACAACAGCCAGAACAGCTACTGAAAAGGACAGAAAAGGGTTAAGTTCTGCTCCTGGTCACACAGAATTCAATCTGGCTTTGCTGACTTGGTGCTTTATAGAAGTCTTGACTGTTGAATCTTCATGAGACTGGACTTGCTGTAATTTTTGTCACTATTTCTTTTAACCCAAAGCTGTGGGCACTTGAGGATTTTAGGGGTGTTATTTGACTCCAGTCTAAACTCACCTCACCACCAAGTAGCTCTACCCAAATCCATTGACTGGGCATGGTTATTTGGCAGCAGGGGTTAAACCTCATGGAAGTGAAAAAGGTGTCTCTGGCAAGCTGGACAGTCTCAGTGGGGCTTGCTCACAGTGAGCATGACCTCTCGTTCTCCTGCCTTGTATTTTCTTGGGGGGTGAGCTCTGCACACACCTACATCCAAGCTGGTTCCAAAGAGGAACTAGAAAGGTCTTGAATCTAATACAAAATCCAAACCTTGCTACCTGGAAAATTTTCTTGTGTTCCAAACATCTGCAAAAGCAAAGGCAGCAATCTGAATTTATCTGCTGTCAGAACATCAGAAGATAAGGGAGAGACTCAGTGCCTACGTTTTCCTACCTCTGAATATCTATTGAAAAGTTTAATGATATAACCTGAAGTGTCACACTAGAAAGAAAGCATAGGTGGAGGTTAAAATCAGAATATTGTCATGATGAAACTGACAACAGCAAGAGACCTAAAAAGAGACTGTTCTGGAAAACAATTTCAAAGATTAATTGGTAAAAAACAGTGTTATTTTAGAAGCTCCCATCAAGAAAAACAACCCTCCAGAAGATGTTAAAAAAGAAAAGCATGAGTTTTGAGATTAACATTTCCAGCTGAGGGAACACCCAAAAAGAAAAAAGTTTAAATGTTGTTGCCTGAAAGGTTTTCAGTTATCTGTGCAGATTAAAAAAGGAATTGAGATTCT
Organism: Peucedramus taeniatus; assembly: GCA_013400575.1. Taxonomy (NCBI): domain Eukaryota; kingdom Metazoa; phylum Chordata; class Aves; order Passeriformes; family Fringillidae; genus Peucedramus; species Peucedramus taeniatus. The sequence goes on from WBNO01002675.1 coordinate 298,490, forward strand.
GTGTGAGACTACAGGCTCCGTTGCTCAGAGAGCCTCTTTGTAATGAGACTTCTGAACGTTCTGCTTGCAATGCCAAGGAAATTATCCTCGTTATGAAAGCAGGATATTCAGGATCCTTCTAAAGTGGTGAAAAAGTCTGAATTAGGAAATTGGTTGGGAGTAAGAAACACCTTAGTGTGAGGGTCCAGTTTTCTCCAGACTTAGTCCTATTCGGAGTCTGACAAGTGTTTCCTTTTCCTTGTGTGGGAGGCAGAAATATTGTGAAAGAAGTTACAGTTTCATTCACAAAGTCAAACTGGGCACGCAGCTGTTGAAAGATCTTAAAAATGTGTCATACCACCACTTCAAAGAGACAGACCAACACTTTGGATCATCAGGCATTAGGAGAGGTTGCAATTCCTGGGGCAGGTGTTCTCACCCTGGTACTTCTGAGTTTGCACATCACCATTCAAGGTGGCTGGTGAAGTCACTGCTGCCGTGTGAAAAAGAGGCCATGAAGCATCATTAAGGTTTATTATTCCATGCCCACTCACATTTGTTATACTTTGCTAGGCACATGTTTTTTCAAAGCCCATGCTTCTTGGAAGAAATGTCCCTTTTCTCAGTTGCCTTGCATGAAGAGCTTGTGGGACATGGTGTTATTGAGTATGATTAAATGTGAGAGAATCTGTCCCCTGTTTTGAGGACACAGTGTTCTGTTTTTTTTTTCTTCTATTTGAAAAAGCAGTAGAATAACCAGGGAAACTATCTAGTCTGACAATGATCAGCTTGGTGAATGGCTGAGACATCAGCATACTAATTATATGTCCTTCCACTTGTTAGTGATTTGTTCCTGTGCTCACAGTTCCATGAAGTGTTTGATATATACCACAGAATGGAAGAATGAAACAGTTCACAGGGGCTATGATTACCCTTAAGGGTAAATAAATAACACTCAGTCCTGTAGCAGTAACTGTCTCTTCAAAAGCTGCCCTTTCCTGATAATTAAAGGCCCACTGGAGTCAGTGTCATTACTCCTACTGATTTCTGTAGGAACCAAGCAGGCCACTTCTTTTCTACTCTGACTGGAGGCTGCTTTTTCCAGACAGAATGATAGAAGATGTGGCAGGAAATGTCTAACCCTGGCTCACAATTCCCACCATGTCCAATATCCAGAGCTTTCCAGCAGCAGAAGAGTGACAGCAGATTTTCCTCTCTTTTTTTTCTGTGATCATAAGCTCTTGTCAGATGGGCTCAGTGTTTCCAGTTCCTGCTCCTGCAGCTGTGGGAGCCTGGATCTAGCAGGGAACCGCTGCAAAACTCCTGTCTATGTACCTTCTGTGATGGTGGGAACTACAAGGGATTTAGTTGTTGTAGCACAAGATAAAAAGGAACAACCCCCAAACCCCTACCATGTTAGAAAATGCCATAAAAATAACTTTATTTACTGCTTTACATCCATGTCATTCCTGTAGATCTCTCCCAGTGACAGAATATCATCATGTGCTCATGAATCAACCTTGCCCTTATTTTCATGGAGTGGTTTGTATTCATATGTGTGAGTGGTACATCTTTTCTGTGAATGTCTGTGGTGTCTGAAAGAATTGTGAGCTTTTTCTTGCTCTTTGTTAAATCCACTTTGCCATGGAATCATTGATGCTGTTTTAATACATCTATAACAACTTGGGTTTTGGAGCACATTCCTTTTTAACATTGTGCTGAATTTAACTAACTTGATACCAGGCAGAGCCCTTGCCATTTGTCAGGAAAGGTTAATTTTGTAATTGCATATTAGATCTATGATGTGGGTAAAACTTGCTATTACTACTGCTATAAACTGTTTGAAATCAACAAAAATATCTCAGGTGTGCAGTGTGAATCTTCTTATTAGTGACAATTTATTGCAGCTGAGCCCCTGCAGTAACAGGGGGTTTATCAGTGGGAGAAACAAGGAAGTGTAAAAAATGAATATTCTTAAGTAAGCTGTAAGCAAAGGAAGTCCTTCTGAGACACCAGACCACATATATGTCAAACTATTTTTTTTTTCTAATTAAGATGATCTTATTAAAAATGAACAAAATAAACCTGAAGACAGGCAGCAAGAGTAGTCTTCTTCCCCTGTTTAGTTTAATTATCACTTTTCAAATCCTGTGCCATGACCATGGCAGATGGACAGAATCCTACTCTGAATACATTAATGGAAAAACCATGTTCTCTGCAGAGTGGGGCAGTGAGGTGCAGTGATGGAGGTACCCGTCAGCTGAACTGGGGATGTGCCTGCACCCAGATATGTCACCCACTTTCACCCTGTGGACACTGCTGCCTTATGAAGGGTATCAATCATATGGGTTTCTCCTCTAGAGACGTGTTGGAAGCACAGAATCATTAGTGAGAGGGAACTCAAAGCAAGCCTGAGCTTCAGTGAGGTACAGGTTAGATCACATTCTTCAGGGTCTTTCCCAGGGAAATCCTGAATAGTTCTTCAATAAATAGATTCCACAGCCCTTGTGGAAGAACTTGTCCTAGAGTTTGACTACTCTTCCTGTCCAGAAAATCCAGAAGATTTCCTTCTAGTACCTAAGCAGAGTTCCCCTTGTTGCAACATGTGTCTTTTCCCTCTCATCTTTTTCACTATGTATCTTCAAGACAAATGTGACACTTCTTTTTTTCTAGCCTCCCATTAGATGGTTGAAGACTGTAGTAAGGTCCCACCCTTAGACTCCTCATCTTGAGAAAGGTCCAAGACAAAAAAAAGACAAAAAAGAGCCTTTTGTAAGACCATTGAAAGAAGGAAGGTCGTTGATAGGCTGTCACATAAAAGATGGAATATATGGTTAGAAAATATTAGTTATGGAACTAAAAATGTGAATATATACAGAGTGCAGGTTTAATTTTGTTGTTTGTCAAAGTTCTGAGAAAGAGAGGGGGGCTCTTATTTTAATCACATCTTGCTGTGTAGCCCTGCCTGTAATACAGATTTCCATGTCTCCTAGTGTGACCTCATGTGTTCCAGGTACTAAGACAAGGGAGGGTTTATAAAATACATTGGTAATATTCTGCTCTCAGCAGCTTTTCACCAAATAGAAACACCCAAACCACCTCTTCTTCTTTTCACAGGCATCTTTCTTCTGCAGAAGTGCTTCGATATGTATGCAGTGTAGTAGCTGATGTTTGCCACTGTGATAAACAGCAGATTTTATCTCTGTGACATGTGTTGTAAGACTATCATTCCCTGCAATCACAGTGTTTTATACAGCAATATCACATTGCAAGCAGATACCTCTTTTGATTTTCAGGCACAAGTTAGAATATTTTTAATGCTGCATATTTTAAAAGACTTTACACAGGTGAATATCTATGTTTTGAATTATTCCCTTCACAGTTTACCTATTCAAAACCTGGCCCAGGTTTTTTTTCCTGATTCTTTTGTCCTTCATCCTCCCTCCATTATTTTAGTGATTGTAGTGTTTTCTATTCTAATGCAGCTAGTAACATGCTGTTGACAGATTCATCTAGGTATGGAAGATTTCAAACAATTGAGTAGCATTTCTTGCACCAGCTGGAATATGTTGTTTGATACTGACACCTTGTCAATATTTCTTCTTTTTCCTTATAACCCTTCAATAACTTCATTATTCCTCTAACCTGTCACTCCATGCAAAACAAACCATAATAATTTTCACTGTTCAGAACAATTCTCACCCTGTATTCTCAGACAGAGAAACATTTTGAATTGTGTGGCTACAGGGACCAAAGCAGATAAACAACTGCTCCAGTGCCCACCCCTGAGGGATGATGCTGGGTGTGGCTGCCAGCTGGACATTGCACCAGTGATGACAGCAGTGGGCTCCATCACCTTCCCAGGGATGGAGGGGAGGCTGAAAAGCTTCTTGTTAGTTACCTGGATCCTCCTGCTTGCCCTTCTTGAAGAGACATGAAGACTTGCTACGAAGATTGCTGCTCCTGCCATGTTCCTATCATGTTTTAGAAGAATTATCTTTAAAAAACACTATTTAAAATTATTGTTTTGACAAGATTAACTATTAGTGAAACACTGTGATTTGTGATTCCTTAGATCCGGGTAACTTTTTTAGACCTGGAACAGTTGCTATCCTGCAGACCTGCAATATAGATGCTCATTTTAACCAGAGACTGCATATTTTATTAGCTGTATTTTATGAAATACCTTCAGTCTTCAGCAACTGTGGTCTTTAGATAGGTATCTGCCAGTCCTAATGAGCTGTTGTTGTTCAATTTTCCAGTGTGTTCCAGCTTCTCATACTTCTGTCCATGTCCTGTCCTCACCACTCAAAATTTCTGGTACTGGATTACAGACTATATAATTTTGTTGTGAAATAGTGGGAAAAATTATTCAAATAACTAATTTAATTTATTTTCACTGTTGCTTCTTTTTAGATTTTGCTCATCTTGTCTTGAGATTTGCCAACGCATTAAGGATCATTAGGGTAGGAAAAGACTTCCAAGATCAACCTTTGACTGAACAGCCCTGTGTAGACTAAACCACAGCACTTAGTGCCAAGACAAGTTGTTTCTTGAACACTTCCAGGCATGGTGACTTCACTACTTCCTTTTCTGTTTCTGTATTAGCTGAAGACATTAATCAGATTTCCATTACATCTGGTAATTATTCTCCATATTCCCTTTTTTCTCTTCTATCTTCTTTTCCGCACATTTCCAGTGGTGGCTTGCTATTTCCCCAGCTGGTTTCTCTTGGGTCAGTTTTATTTCTTCTGAATGAGGTCAACTGCACTTCAGTAGATTTTTAACTTTGGTACGTACCCAAATAATTTCCTTGGTTATTTGCCTATTTTTTCTGCCCATCACATAATTTTGTCCATGAGTATAAACTTTTAAGGCATTCTGAAAAGAAGAACGAAACCATAAATGATCTGCTGGGGAAACCCCAGCTATTCATTAGCTGTCTAGAAACCCTGTTGCTCAGTTCAATAGGAGCACTTCTGTTAATTAAGGATAAGAATGCACTTCACCAATGGAAACCAAAGAGGAAATATCAGGAGATGAGGAAATGAGAAATTTTTCAGCATGAAGTATTTAAAGCAGTGACCCTAAAGTGAACTTTAACTACTCCTACAGACAGCAAAAAATTCAAAGCAGTTGACAATAACCTTTAAGGTGAAGGATGAATGCTGGGGGAGGAAAAAAAAACTTCACCCAAACCACACACACATAAAACCAGTTTCTGGATTTATAGATTGCTACAGGGTACTGAAGGTGGTTAACTTGTTCAATTTCTGCAAATCTCTCTATATGGAATAGTTCATCCAGACAGAGAATCAGTAATGCTACTTCTATCGTAGCTCTATAGTGTAAAATATTAGATAACTTTCCTAAAGATTATTGATAATATTTTCTTATAATTACTCAGAAATCCACATGTATTTGTGATTTCTAAGAGTAAAGGAACTTGTATTTATACCTGGAAGAGAATATTTTCTCAACCTCAACCCTAGCCTGAGAGATCTGTTTTCCTAGCTTTGTTATTCCTGGCAAGAACAGAAGTCCACAAGGGCTTCCTTCCTCATAACCTACAGGTTTCTCTACCCTGCAGCCATTCTGAGTACTTAACGAGCTAGTTCCTGAGTCAGATGTAGGAAGGTGACATATTTACAACAAAATAAAATTGCCATTGGAAGTCTGAAAACTGAAATAGTTATCACTTTATTTCTCTCCCCATTTTCATCATAATATCATAAATTGTTACTTTTTATTTTCTTGGAAAGGCCTTTGTAGCTACAAATCCAAATGGTTATAGCATGAAGACAGTTCATTCCTCCTCCTAGCCTTTAATTCAGTTTGCACCTCTGCCCCTGGATCTCAGATGAAAAATAAGGCATGATGGAAAAATGCACTAAGGCTTTTTGATATTGCCAAGTTATAAACAATGATTTAACATTTTGAATGGATAATCAGAACTGAAAGAGCTTTTGGTAATTTTCCTTCCAGAATTCTCAAATGCTGAACCTTTGCAGCTCTCAGCTTCATTAATTAATTATGCTGAACTTGCCCAGAACCACGATCTTTGCCTCAGGATTTTCCCTGACTGTGTTTGGGAGCTCAGAGATCCCAGTGTTGCTGCACTACACTGCATCTGATAAGTGCTGGCCTCTGTGATGCCTGCAAGGTGCTGCCCTGCAAAAGTAGTGCTGAAGCTAAACCATTTCCCAGGTAATCAGAAAGTGGCTGCTGCTCAGGAAGGATGAATGTGCCCATATTCATTATGGTGCATACTCAGTGCTCCTCTCATCCACGGGAGATGCCATCTGTGCTCAGGAGAAAACGGAGGCAGTGCTTGTAGCCAATCACTGTACCTGCTGCACAAGCTGGGAGTGTGCTTTGCCTGGATTCCTCTCTTCCCCTGGAAAGTGTCACTTAAAAATGTCTTGGGTTGTTGGCTTTTTGTTTTTACTCCTGAATCTAGAGCTTGCAGAAATGGAGGTACCATCATGAAGGAATCCATATAGATTTTTTTTTTTCCCAAACAAATTAGAAAAAAATCCTGCAAATCCGTTTTCCCCGATTTATTTTTTCTGGTATTGCAAAAAGGATATGGCCACAAGACTGAGTTGCTTCTGATTGTATTTCTAATTGGAAAATATGTTTAAAGAAATGGATGCATGAAATGGCAGTCTTCTTGCTTTTACATTCTTACGTGAAAAATTACCTTATTAACTTTCAAATGGTAGCATATTTTACACAAATGTTAAAAATCATAAATTGAAAGAGAACCTTTCAAATGACTGACTGGTGGAAATGACATATTTTGAGCATTTGTTCCAATCAAGCAGCAATTCGGGTTTCCTTCCAGACATCCAATTTCTTCTCCTTTACTGGTGGAATCATGCAGTATTCCTCTCACAGCCTCTGTAGTCTGATGTGTGCACGAGAGAAGAAGCAGAATGATTTCTATGCATCAGGTGAAATGGCTGGGATGGCTGGAATGAATGATGATTACTAGGATTTCCACTGTGAAGGCAAAGGAGCAGAAAATACCATAGCAGAAGGAATCCCTCAATCTAATGCAAGCACTGGAGCTGTAGCCTTCAAAGGCCCTTATTCAATTATTCTCATGTGTGACCTCTGCCTTAATAACGTTTTTGTTTGTTAATGTTCTAGGTCTGTGAAAAGTTAAAAGGTACCGAGGCACAACCTACTAGCATGTCTAAAATGCCTAATGCAGGGCCATGTTTCAGCACAACAGTGTGATGTTCCTATGCAATGTTCACTGAAGAAACTCTTTTGTAGAGGAAGAAAACAGCCAGCTGTGCTTTCTGAGGAATAAGTAAGAGGGATGGAATAAGGAAGAGGCAAACCTGTCTGTGAGAACACACATGCAGCTGTTCTGTCCAAGCATTGTTTGAATAAACATCTGATTTTGCAATGAAGCTTTCCATATCCTAAATTGTTTTCAGCAGAGATATACTATTAATTTAATAATTTATATGTTGTTTTTTATATTTCAGGAAAATGTTTTGAAGCAGCTTGGCTTTGTGTATACGACCCAGAAGGGGCTATGCACATCCCAGTTTAAGTATCTCTCATGTCATTTTTAAGGGGTACAATCAAAAAAGAAAGACATTAGTTTAATAATGCTCAATGCTGCCCAGCATTATTTTTTAAAAATTAATTTCTCAAAGCTCCTCTTAAAAGGAACTATTTTAATTTAAATTTTTAAATTTTACCCATTGCCATTAGGTAAGGTCAAGATCCTTTCTCTCCAAACATATTTTTCCTATTTAATTGCAGGCACCTCTACCATAATCATTGTTCCAATTATTTGTCTTCCATGACCAAAATTAACAAGCTAGTACACACTATCAGCTTTCTCCTAAGATGTTGTGTCCATGCCTTCTAAGAAATAGGATATCCAGTCTCAGCTTGCAGAGTCTTTCAGGAGGAATCCTCCAGATTCTCAGATCCTTCTTGTAAATGATTTTTTTATTGATTCATTATTCCCTGAATGTAACACATTCCCTCCAAAGGGTAAGCATCAGAGTATACTAATGCATCTCTGAACCTAGAGGGAATTTCCTGACATATAATCTGTTTACTCATTCATCCCAGCTAATTCTTAAGCCTAAAATTTAAAACTTTTATAAAACTGGCAGTTAGGAGTTTCTCTGATGATCCTTATATCATCCACAGGTTTTGAGAGGATAACATGAACTAGAAATGTTTCCGTTGTTTTGCTGTTGTTGTACATCCTTACACCTTTTTGGTCCTGATGCTTTGAATTTAGAAGTTGCAGTAGCTTTTATGATGAGAAATTTGCTGAAGACACCATTTCAAATAGCATTTACTTGAACTCATACTGCTTTGCATGCTGGTGACCTATTTCGAGACAGTCTACAAAGTCAGAATGAACCAACACAATACCTTCTCTATAAATTCACCTGAGAGAAAAATCAAGCTCTTATTTTTAATTTCAGACATCTTCATTGATCCTGCAGCTTTGCAGAGATGTGATATGGATAAGAAAAATAAATTTACAAACAAAATATTTTGGTAACAAAGATTTTAATTATGTTTTTCACTTCTGACTCTTAGGCTGCCTTACCTTTCCAGTGATGTAACTTCAATCATACTTAATATGAACATTGTCTAGATTTATAGTGAATTCTGACCAACATCAACAAAACATGAAAGAAACAAAAAGGGCAAGTCTTGAGAAAAAACCAAAAAGAAACCACTATAAGCCAGGCTGCTGCTGCTTGCTGGAGCTCTGTTTCAGAGAAGATGGTGATAGCCAAAAGGAAGTGGCACAGTTGATAGTTACTTGCTTTTTCAACAAATGGATCAATGGGAATGTACAGAAATGAAGCCAAAACCACTAAGTCTGCATTGAGCCATTCTACTCATTCAGATTCTGCCTTCCCATTTTGGGAAAATCATCACAGAGAACATGCCATTACAAATCAAGCCAAAATTAATGCTCATAAATATGTGATCAGAGAAAGGCAGAGTCCCCAGATAAAAGATTAATAATGGCTGGATGCCCTTAACATATTTCCTTTGATTCATGGGAGCATGGTTATAGCACAGGGAACTGCCATTGCTTTCAGATGAAACAAATGTCTTTGTATTGACTACCGAAAGCAACAGATGTTCTGCAAACCAGTACTTCCACAAAGGGACAGCCTTGGAACTATTTTGTAAACAACCTAGCTTAAATTTTAATACATGCACTTTGAGGATGGCAGTGTGACAGATGGGTGGGCAAGCTCTTTAATGCAAAGGGCATCTAACTGAATTTGGAAAGCCTCAAGCAGCCTGGTTTGTTATTTGAAAAATAAAATCTGAGAGCCTGTGCATATGCTTGTACATTTCTGTGTGTATATGTGTGTCCTTTTCTGTGTATATATTTATGAGAAAATGAGAGCTCTTTCTTCAAAATGTTTCGAAACCATTATGGATCAGTACA